>CM053791.1:301661667-302261667 GCA_028749045.1 Cupressus sempervirens | reverse complement strand
AAAAGTTGGCCAATTTCCTTAAGACCAATAACCTCTTCCAAAATCTTCTAATCCTTCTTTAATTTTGATTAAAGGCTAATCTCATCATTTCCTACCCCTAATCCCAACTCAAAATATTTAATCAAGATTAAATATTAATCCTCATGTTTATTAAAAATATTTTAATAAATATCTCCTCAACCCAAACCCTTGAAATAAATAAAACTTTATTTATTTCATAAAATCTTATCCTAGGAAGTTCTAGACTCTTCTAGAAAGTCTTCATCCTCATCGAAAGCCTAGACTCTTCTAGAAGATGTCTTTAACCCTAATCCTAATCCCCTCCTAACCTTGTCACATTCCCTAAACATGGGTTAAAACTTGTTAACTCAAGCCAAAGTTAACAAATATCTCCTCCTTCACCCACCCTCATTAATTGCAATCCACTTGCCATCCACTTGCCTAGTCCTAAGCCATCTCTAACCCTTCCTCTAATCATTTTTACAACCCTAAGCAAGCTTAAAACCTCCCTAAACCCTCAAATTCGAATTTCATGTTATCTCTCACAAATATCTTCAACCACAAAACTTTATAAAGCCCACAAAGTCATAAATGTTCTTACAAAGCACTTATGAAGGGTCTTTATGAAGATTTTATCCCTTGAGCCTCCTTTGTTGACTCATCCTTCCCCTTTCCTCCATCCTCTCACCATGTGACATGTGTCACTCCTTGATTGGTTGTAAGGAAGCACAATCCATGTGCTCTCCTCTCATGCAATCTAAGCCCTCCATGAGCTTTTTCCCATCCTTGCATCTTAGCCCTCAATCCCTCAAGCCTCTTGCCTATAAATTGGATCCTTTCCCTTTGCAAAATAACACAATCCATGAAGTAAAGTCATAATGCCATTTTGAGAAGCCATTTTTCATCAAAACCATACACTCACACCCAAATTTCAACTCCATTTGAAGCCCTTTTTGAAGCATAAAGCTTGAGAATACATCCTATCTATTTAGACAAAGCTACTCAACAAGAGAGCTTCTCATTGAGAGAGCCCATTAATGGCTCATATTCTCAATTGAGAGCTCATCTTAGTCTATCTTGAAGTTTATGAATTTTGTTTAGTTTGTAGAAGCTTTATTTAAATTTGGTTTCTATTAGCATACTAACATTTCTCGTATACATATAGTAGGAGCTTCTTTTTTGCCAATTGTGGGTAGACCACATAGGGCCAAGAATTTGCATCTTGCATGCTTCCCTTTCTGTACAGGCCTGAATAATTATTGGTTCTGGCCACTAGAAATTACACCATGTATGATGTCATGTAGAAATAAGGATCAATTTTAATGTTGACTAGTTGTTCATCCAAGTTATCAATTGGGATGGTGGCCTAATCAATGGGCATCTTGGTGGTCCTTATGGTTTCAATGAAATGAACCATCCATGTTAGTAAGTGATCCGCTATAGGAAGAGCCATAACTTTGCTAAGGAGGACAATCAAGTATCCTATATCATCTTTCATATCCACCTTGCCCACTCTTTGTCCCAAAGGTGTCCGGTCAATAAAAAAGGAGGTTAGCACTAGCTCTTTAGCCTCTTTCTCATTATCTTTATACCATCACTCTAATCCATCATATAAAATCTAGAAGTATGGATTTGCCCTTAGAATGTGAAATAGTTTCTCGATGTTTCAAGATTAGAGGTCTAGGACTATCTCTCTAGTGACACTCTTTATGACCTTTCTCTCTGTCACATAGTATTTTGCTAATGTCATTATCAATTCAGAAGATTGAACATAAGTGGGATGTGACATTGTGTTCAATAGCCCAAACCTGATCAGTGCAGATATCATTGTTGACCTCTCCCTTGGCTTGTTACAGATTGTTAGTAAGGCATTCCAATCAATGTGACCCAACTCTATATCTCTAATCTTTGCATATCCATCTTGGGATCTTGATTTCTTGGGTGCTTCTTGATATTTGAAAGAAATAGGTTTTGGTTCCATTTTCTCTATCATGGAGAATGATGGTGACACCATTGATTTGCATGATAGAGGCAAACATTAGTCTTATGGATAAAATGAAGGAAAAAATGAGACCTAAAAAGAACCTAGACTAACTCAAAAATAGATCAAAATCATTTAGAAAAAACCAAAATATAGTTCTCCCCCCAAACCAGCCAAGTGCACACCCCTGCAATTACCTAAATGTGAAGGTATTCATTCCTTTAGGGTGGGCATGTGTCCATATGCACACTCTCGGAGAAGGGGTAAAGTGTGCATATGTGCACTTAGCACACATGTGCAGGTGCACAAGTATGCATGTGTGCACTTAAAGGCACAATTGAGTCCCAAAACTTGATTTTTCCTCTATCTGGATGCCCAACCCTTCCTGGTCAGAGATTGGTATTTCACCTAGACCTAGGGGAGGGTTCAAAATGACTAGGGCTCTAGACTAGGATCCTGATAGGGGAATATGAAAACTAGGGGGACCCCATTTTGTGAGGAAAAATGGGGCATACATTGTGAAACCACAAAACCTAAGAAAGGTAATACAATCAATTGGGATTACAATACATGGTACAATTCTCAACTATGTGGTGAGTATGGAGATAGAACAACTAATTGTATTAGACACATCTTAGAGGCAAGTCCAAAATTTGGATGAATGGTAGTGTAGTGTGTTATCATTTTCATATGATTGGTTATTAAAGAAGAAACTACAGGAACTGAGTATCAAAGTTAAACATTGAGAAAAATGGAGGCAAAACAATAGTTGGTGTTGGAAAAATGAAAAACGAGATGAATCAAACCTAGAGAAAGAAGGAAGAAGGAAGAAGGAATAAACAATGGAACAAATGATGTTGAGGTCACCCAATCCAATGGATCAGGTGATCATAATACCACAAAATAAGCACAACGAGTAGGTATGGAACTCTATTTTGAGTTGTTAAATCATACACTAGGTCCTTGTACAAGATGTATTGAAGTCCATATCAGCATCAGTGGAGATTTCTAAGGATAGATGTTAATGTTTTGACTAAAGTACCAAGCAAAATAATTGGCAGTGAACAAGTGTTAGTTTTTGTATGTTAGTATGAATCGGGTAATGATATTGACCAATCACAGTTTAAGGTGTGTGTACCAAGTTTTACAAAGTAAACCAAGACAACTGTCATGCACTTTTAGTTCACCTACTAAAAATACAAAGCCTCAAATGAAAGATTAATTTGATCGTTTGAAGTTATATAGTTGATTTTGAGATTCATTTCAACTTACCAAGTTATTAATTTCAAACAAAAAATAAAAAGGAAATTTGACGGAGTGATTAGTAAAAATTTTAGAGAGATTCCAGTGCATGTCATCAGCCAAAAGTGTAAGTTTTCAAAGTTGTTTGAATTGACTTGTGAATTTGTGAAGTTGTTTAAGTTTGAAACCCTAGTTTGCAAGACTAGCATCATCTTCTTGCAAAATTAAGAAGAGGGAAACACTAAAGGGTAGTAATACACAAATTGTTCACAACTATGCATGCCCTCTACCCAATCTCAAGGCATATCCAAATAGTGCATTGAAAAGAGACTTATCAAGAGCATTATCCATTTTTCCTCCTCGTGTGATCATGGTTTGTGATGTAAGATTGTGCTAAATGTGAAAGATTGGTGAGATAGGCAATTTTGAGATGATAAATGCCTATGATAAGCTATGCAAAAATTAGATATTAAAGGATGAGAACAATGTCATGGTTGAGAAATGATGCAGGAGCATCCAATGGAGTAAGCGCAATCCTATATCACCCAAAAATATTCTTAGTGTTAGTTTCTGTTTAAAGTGTTTTCATTTCTAGATACTCATTTGGGTCAAATAAAGATTCCAACTCTCATAGTTCCACTCTTGGTTTTATGGGTTAGAGTTTTAGAGCACCTTGGGATACATGCCAATGTAAAAAAATAAGTTATTTTGTAATTGATCCATAATTATAGTGAGTTAGAGGGTATAAGTTGGAGGGATGAATATAATTGTAATTTAAAGCACTCTAGAAAAAGAATCAGGTCAAAAGGTTTTACGGTTTGAAAATTATTGTAGTTTTAAATTTGCATGGAGACTTCCCAAGAGACTTAAAAGTCAAATTTGAGGCACTAAATGGCCATTAATGGGCCCAAAAAATGGGGGGCAAGCTAAGTTCTTCCATAGGGCTATAGAGTTCTTGGAGAGCTTTCTAGAAATGTAAACAGTTCGTCAATCAGATTACCAAATCAAAAGTTATGTCTCCCAGAAGTTGGACTATAATTTCTAGATTATTCTAATTTTACACCGACTTCTGAAGTGTTTTCTACAACCTTCTATTTTGGCATTGGATGCCAAATGGCATATTCTAAAATGCATTCCTAATCCTAAACCTAATTTGGTTTACTTAAGGACATTTCTAGCACTATAAAGGCAGATTTTGGTGGAGTTTGGGAGAAGGTACAATGAGAAGGATTTTCTCCAAAATTTGATAACATTGTAAGCCCATATGGCATGTCGTGGAGTCTATTTTTGTTGTACTAGATGTAATAGCATATCACTTATGATAATAATATTCTTATTTTCCTATTGTGTTCATTTTTTCTTAGTTTGTGCCCTCATCAAGTGGTATTAGAGTAGGTTTTCATAAGTCCATAGACAGAGTGTCGACTATGAGGCAATTTACACCAGGACTGTATGGTTGTGGGTTTTGATACAAGAAAATGCCTCCATGAAAGGAGCATGGTGGAAGGGCTAGAGTTGTTATTCCTAAGGTTAGAGCCCTCCAAATACAAGTATAGGCATTACAAGAGGAGATCCGTAGAGGGATGAATGTTGTCATAGGCAACGAAAGTGAGGAAGAAAATGAAGAAGGAAATATTGGGCAGGAAGAGGAAGGAGATGGAGAAGTCTTAAATTAGGTAGAGGAGAGGCTTTTTAGGGTCATTTCCAAGCTTGGAAAAAGACCTAAAAATGACCATGTTTTTGAGAAATCTAAACCTAGATGAGTTGATCGATTGGATCAATAAGCTAGAGGAATATTTTGAGTATGAGGATATCAAGGACCCTGATAGGGTTAAGTTTGTGAAGGTCAAAATGAAAGGTCATGCCAAAATCTGGAGGCAAGAGATTCAGTTGGAAAGAAATAGAAGAGGAAAGGAGAAAATCACAAGATAGGATTTCATGGTGGACAAACTAAAAAAGTAGTTCATTCCTATTGATTATGAGCTTGATTTGTTTAAGAAGATGCAAGGGTTAAAGAAATCAAGAAAATCTATCTAAGAATACATAGAGGAGTATTACCAACTCCTTATTAGGGTAGGGCATGCATAAGCAAATAAGGAGAAGGTTGCCCATTACCTTAGTGGGTTAAGACCTAGCATTGAAGAGGCACACCAATTTTTCTTACGAGTTGAAAAGAAGTTAAATAAAAAGTTTGATGGAAGGAAAAGAGGGCTTAGTCAAGGAGGAAGGGGTAGTAACAGGTCATTTGGAGGTTGAAATGAGAACCAGAAGAAAAATGAAAATGTGGGTACCAGCCAAAACCAGAGGTACGAGGGTTTCAACTACTTCTGTGATCAAAAATTTGGAGATCAAAGTGGAAGAGGTAGAGGATGTGGAAAAGGTTCAAGAAGAGGAGGCTTTTGTGGTACCTATTTTTATTGCATTGAAGAAGGTCATCATGCCTCCAAATGCCCTCAATGCCAAGGAAGGACAGATAGCAGAGGTAACGGTCAAGCAAGGGTTTCTCATGTGGATGATGATGCATAGTCATTGCATTGAGAGGATGCATAAAGAGGAGACTTTCTAGTTAATGAAAGGGTCTTACTGAGTAGTGAGACTAAACCTGGACAATGGAGGATTTTATTTCGTACAAGGTGCAAGTGCGAGGGTAAATGTTTTGATGTGATTGTTGACGATGGAAGCACTAACAACTTGGTGTCAAAGGAGATGGTCTCAAAGCTAAAGCTCAAGAGGGATAAATACCCCCAACCCTATTGGATTGCTTGGGTGTAGGATAATCATAAGGTCATGGTTAGTGAGCAATGTATGGTAAAGTTCAAGATTGGTAGTTACCATGATGAGGCTCTCTATGACATCATTCCAACGGATGTCTACCATTTATTCTTGGGAAGGTTGTGGTAGTTTGATATGCATGCTATACATGATGGTCATGCAAATACACACTCTCTAACAAAGGATGGAGTTTGCCACAAATTGAAGCCCTTGATAAAGGAGGGTGAAAAGGTATGCAGTAGTGCTAGGGTATGTCTTGTTGATGGAAGAAAATTTTTGGATGGCATGAAACATCAACATATGTGTTATGCTTTAATTCCTAGGAAAGATAAGGAAGGTAGTAGTGAAATTCCACTTGAATTTTTAGGTCCATTAAGTGAGTATGGAGATGTCATCTCTAATAATGTTCTAGAAGGGTTGTTGCAAATAAGGAAAATTAGTCATCAAATAGATTTAGTTCCTGGAGCTAGTTTTCTTAACAAGGTTGCTCATAGGATGACTCTTAATGAGACTGAGGAGCTAAATAGACAAGTTTGGGAGCTATTGAGGAAAGGTTTGATTTGAGAGAGCCTAAGTCCATGTGTAGTACCTGCAGTGCTGGCACCAAAGAAGGATGGAGAATGGACAATGTGAATAGACTCTCAGGCTATAAATACAATAACCATCAAGTATCAGTTTCTTTTGCTAAGAATGGATGATCTTATGGACTGTTTGAGCAGAGCTCAGTACTTCAGAAAGATAGATCTCAAGAGTGGATATCACTAGATATAGATATGAGAGGGAGATGAGTGGAAGATTACATTTAAGACCAAGGAAGGTCTATAGGAGTGGTTAATCATGCCCATTGGATTGACCAATGCACTAAGCACCTTCATGTGACTTATGAATGAGGTACTAAAGCCATTTTGGGAATATTTGTTATTTTCTATCCAGATGATATTTTGATTTTCAGTAAGTCTTTGGATGAACATTTATTACACATTCGTAGTGTCCTTGAAAGATTGAGGGAAGAGAAATTGTTGATTAATTTGAAGAAGTGCAACTTTGTCAAAAGGGAGTTAGTCTATTTGGGGATTTTTGTATCAGCTGATGGTTTCAAAATGGACCCAGAGAAAGTGAAGGTCACCTTGGAATGGCCTACTCCAAAGTTTGCCACTGAGGTGAGGTCATTCCATGGTCTGGCTAGTTTTTACAGGCAATTTAGTAGGAATTTTAGTAGTATATGTGAACCCCTAACTACAATAATAAGGGAAGATAGAAAAGAGTTCAAGTGGACTACAGAAGCTACAAGAAGTTTTGAATTGCTAAAAAAGAAAGTGATAGAGCAACCTGTGTTGGCACTTCCTAATTTCAACAAAGTGTTCTAGGTGGATTGCAATGCTAGTGGAAATTCTATTGGGGCTTTATTGAGCTAAGAAGGTAAACCTATTCCCTATTTCAAGAATGATGCCAAGGTAAATTGAATCAAAGACATTTGAAATGGATAGAGTTCATGCAAAGCTATACATTTGTATTGAAACATAGAAGCAGAAGGTCTAACAAGGTTGCAGATGCATTAAGTAGGAGATAGTTGTTGCTGGAAATAATGCAAGTTGAAGTCATTGGCTTTGATGAACTCAAGAATATGTACCCTAAGGATCCTGACTTTGTAGAGGCTTGGAAGGCTTGTATATAACATGTTACTCTAGACAAGACTAGGTAGCTAGATTACATGCTTCAAGATGGTATGTTGCTCAAGGGAAGTCAATTGTGTATTCCAAGGAGTTCCATGAGGGGAAACTTGATCAAGGAGAAGCATAGTGGAGGGATGGTAGGACACTTTGGTCGAGATAAGACCATTTCCATTATTAAAGAACATTATATTTGGCCTCAATTGTCATAGGATGTGAAGAAGTTTGTGCAAAGTTGTCAAGTATGTCAAACAACCAAAGGATTTAGTCAAAATACTAGACTCTATCAGACATTGCCTATTCCATTGAAGCATTTGGAGGACATAAGTATGGATAATGTTATTGGATTGTGAAGGACACAAAGGGGTAATGACTCAGTATTTTTTGTGGTTGATAGGTTCTCCAAGATGGCACATTTCATTCCATGCCACAAGATTCATGACACAGTACATATTGTAGATTTATTTTTCAAAGAGGAGGTGAGGCTACATGGTCTCCCAAAAAGTATTGTTTCTGACAGAGATACTAAATTTTTTGGGTATTTCTGGAGGAATTTGTGGATGAAGTTGAAGATAGAATTGAAGTTTAGTTCTGCACATCATCTACAGACTGATGGACAAACATAAGTATTGAATAGGAGTCTAGGCAATTTTTTGAGGTGTTTATTAGGATATAAGCCCAAGTGATGGGATTTGATTCTACCACAAGCAAAAATTTCTTACAATAATTCTATAAATAGGAGTACTAGTAGATCATCATTCAAAATTGTCTATGGGAGTATTTCAAGGAATGCACCAGAGATGTGGAAAATGTAGCAAGGAGAGAGGACAAGTGCTAAGGCAAAAGACTTTGTTGAACATGTCAAGAACCTACATGAGGAGGTGTGAGCACACAATACCACGATGAACCTACAGTATGAGGCTAGGGAAGATCAAAAGAGGAGACATAAGGAGTTCCAAGTTGGAGATCAAGTTATGGTATATTTGAGAAAAGAACAAATACCAGTGGGTACTTACAACAAGCTGAAGATGAAAAAATTTGGCCCTTACAAAATTTTGAAGAAACATGATTTAGGAAATGCATATGAGGTGGAGTTGCTAGATGGGATTCACATTTCTCCTATTTTCAATATTGCAGACTTAACATAATATCATGATGATGGTGCATATGAGGAGTTGATGCTAGAGCCATGTCTAATTCCTACTTCTGTGAAGGAAGAGATTGAAGAAATTTTGGATAGTTGTGTGGGTCGGAGTACTAGAAAATAGGTAGTATGAAGAATACCTCGTGAAGTGGAAAGGATAACCAATAGAAGACTCAGCTTGGATATCCACAATGGAGGTTTCCCATTTGGGTTATCCTCTACCAACTATAAAGTGACAAGGTAACTTTTCAATCTACCTTGGGTGTTTGATACAAGAGCATCCAGTGGAGTAAGGTTGATCATGTATCACCCAAAAAATGCTTAGTGTTAGTTTCTATTTAAAATGTTTTCATTTTTGGATACCCATTTGGTTCAAATAAAGATTTCAATTCTCATGGTTCCAATAATGGTTTTTTGGGTTAGAGTTTTTGAGCACCTTGGGATACGTGCCAATGTAGAAAATAGGTTATTTTGTAATTGAGCCATAATTATAGTGAGTTAGAAGGTTTAAGTTGGAGGGATGATTATACTTGTACTTTAAAGCACTCCAAAAAAAGAATTAGGTCAAAAGGCTTTACAGTTTGAAAGTTATTATAATTTTAAGTTGCCTGGAGACCTCCTAAGAGCACTTCAAAGTCAGATTTGAGGCACTAAATGGCCTTGTATGGGCTCAAAAAATGGGGGACAAGATAAGTTGGTCCATAGGGCCATAGAGCGCTTGGAGAGCTTTTCAAAAATGTAAATAGTTTGTCGATCAGAGTCTCGGATCAAAAGTTATGCCTCCCAAAAGTTGGACTACCATTTTTGGATTCTTCTAATTTTATACTGACTTCTAACGTGTTTTCTAGAACTTTTTGTTTTGGTGGTGGATGCCTAATGGCATATTCTAAAATATATTCCTAACCCTTAACCTAATTTGGTTTCCATAAGGACATTTATGGCATTGTAAAGGTAGATTTTGGTGGAGTTTGGAAGAAGGTATTGTGAGAAGAGTTTTCTCCAAAATCTGATAACATTGTAAGCCCATAGGACATGTTGTGGAGTCTATTTCTGTTGTACTGGATGTAATAGCATATCACTTCTAATAATAATATTCCCATTTTCCTATTGTGCTCATTTTGCCTTGGGTTGTGCCCTCATCAAGAAAGGGTTAACTTGTGCCCGAACATTCCCTAACATGTTTAAAGTTGAATGGATCAAGATTGTGTTGAGTAGGATACATGATATGAAGTTGTGGTTGGATAACAAGCCAATTAAAATCACAAAATCTATTATACATCACATGACCAATTACCTATTTTGGATTGAGTGAAGACTATTTGTTGCCAGAAATGGAATGTGATTGAAGACCTCACAAAGGAAAAGTGGAATGACTGAGGTATGTCAATCAATTTGATTGAGGATCTAGTGATTAAGTTTGTAGTTTGTGTGATTGTACACAAGTTTTGTCATTTGATCCAACTAAATAGTGTGCCATGTGTATCTATTGACATGGGTTATAAATTGGTCAAGAAGAACGACAACTATGAATTGGTCGAGCAACCGTTTATATAACCTGCAAAGAACCTTCAAGCAATAAGGAAGGCTAAGAAAACATCTTGTAAGTTTGGTTCTCCTATATTATGTATATTCTGTACAAAACTATTTTCCCATTATTGGAGATGTTGTTTGGGACAAGACTAGGCATGTGACCAAGTAGATAAATGAGTATATTGAATAGGTATGTGAGAATTTTTAGACCATTATGGATGGTTATTTTTAATAATTCAAGAGGAAGATGAAGAATAGGTTCAAAATCCCTAAGTCAGTTGTTGATCATTACTATAATCATGTATGTTTTCTAGTTGATATAGATTATACATATGTACATGTAGTAATATTGAGAGTAGCATGACTAAGGCCTATATACTATGAAGTTAATGTTGATGAAGTGCCAAGAACTATTACAACATTGATAGAAAAAGAGATTGACAAGAATGTTGAGCCATTTGGCACATATGAGAATGCTAAGATAAAGATGATGATGCAAACAAAAGTCCCTAAGATGGATAGAAAGAGAAAGAAAATGATCCAAGAGTTAGAAGGTAAGTGAGGAGATACACAACTATAGATTACTGAGGGTAAAGAAAAAAAATCTTAGCAGTGATGAAGATGATGGTGAAGGAGAAGAGGGAAAAGGAAAATAACTTGTTGCCAAGCTCAAGGAAACTAAAGGAAAAGAAGTTTTACTAGTTAAGCCTAAGGTAAAGAAAAGCTTAAAATAGTGGCAACCTTGCCCACTTCCACACCATAGAGAGTCACTAGGAAAATATATAAGGCAACAAGTTTTGCAATTGCCAAGTCTATATGGAAATGACTAGTGAAGATTACAAGGAAAGTGAAGGGAAAACATCCTAATAAGATGATGCTAGAGGCTAAAGAGGTCAAGCAAGGCCAACAAAAGAAGAAGCCTAGAAGAAAGCTAGTTGTCAAACTAGATGATGAAGATGATGAGGCTGAAAGGACTGAGTTAGATTATTTGAGTCAGCTTCAAATTGTACTAAGGAGAGTGACTCAAGACATTGATAAGGTATGTGAAAAAATAAAGAGTTCAATAGGATTAACTAGTGTCAAGCATATTAAATATGGTTCTTTAGAGAAAGGTGATAAAAAGAAAGTTGAACAACCTTTTGTAGATATGATGGTAAATTTTAATTATACACCAATTGAGCTAGGTAAAGAGTTACCTAAATAATTGTATAATAAAATTGATGCAAAATGGAAACGGTCATTTATCACAATAAGACAAATGAGAGAGGCTACATTAGCCTAAGTTATGTTTGATTTAGGAAAGCATCATATGGAAATAGCTATGAAAGATTATGCAAAGAAATATTTTCCAAAGACAAGGGTATACAAAGTTTTAAGAAATAAAATTGAGGATGTTGTATAGTAGAGTAAAATAGTTTGGAAGAATTTTTTTGGATTAATTCATACAACTATAGAGGAAGAATAAAAAGATGAAGAAAGAGTTGAGTTGGATAATACAAAAGATATATACAATGATTCCAAGCAATTAGTGGAAACAATTTAGAAGATAACACAAGAAAGTGTAAAATAGATAGAGACTATCACCATTGAGGATGAAACCCAGGATACTACATTGTCCAATGTGACTACAACTTAACAAGAGCTAGATAATATAGTGTCTACCAAGCTAGAGAAAGAGGAGCAAGATCCCAAACCTATCAAAGACACATTGATGGATACCAATCAAGTAATTGTGGAAATAAAGCAATATCCAAAGATTGGTGATCAACAACCATCTAAATAGGTAACAGTAAGTGTAATTGATGCATCCAATGTTATTGTTGAAACAAATGCTCAAACTTTAGATGAGGTGGAAGTTTTAGTTGCCAAGGAGAAAAGTAGGCCTACACATGAAGAGAGCAAGGATTCATAGAGCCAAAATGCACGATTAGAGAAATCTTCCTATATGAAAGACCAATCGTCTTAGTACCTATGATTGAGGGAGGTAAGGAGACATTACAACCAAGTCCCATTGGTGAGCTTGTGGAGACTGAGGAATAAAGAAAAATTGAGAAGCTAAATGGTACCAAGGGCACACAATATATTGTTCAAAGATTGGGTCTAGAGATACAAATTCAAAGTGTGTAATTGTCATTGCCAAGCTCTAGCACTCCAGAATCTAAAGGAAAGAGGATCAAGAAGAAGAAGATTTATTCACTTGGGAGGCTAGTGACATTCCATGAAGTTATTTTGATTCCAAATTGGGACACCAATAACTTTACTTATGAGCAGATGATAACCTTGCAAGACCTCATGGGAAGGAAGACAAGATGAGAAGAGATGAGAACAGAGCAACAACAAAAGCAAGTGTTGCTTGAGATTAAAGACATTTTCATTGAAGTTTTTGATGTAGAAAACTTTAATGAGAAAGCCCCTATTATTTTTGAGCTAGTTGAAATTGTGGAGAAGGTACATGATAAAAATGTTGACTTGAATGAGAAGTTGATGCACTAAACAGCCAGGAGATTTGAGAAGAAAGTGGTAGAAAAAGTCTCCACTAAAATTGCAATAAGGAAAGTTCATTTATCAAACCTTGTAAATAATGTAGAAGAAGTTGTTAACAATATCTGTTCTTTGTATAAAAAATTATGTGATTGTACATTATTTGCAAAAGAAAATCAAGAGCTCATAGATAGACAACAAATATATTTAAAGTCAATAGGACATTCTTTGAACATGGACGCAAGTTTAATTTTATTTTATTTTAACATATCAATAATGGCCCAAGCTAAGTTGGCCAAGTTGATTGCTAATGATTGAAGAGTAAGGGATAAGCTTATCTCTATTCAAACAAAATTGACACCTTGCTTACAGGTTATGCAAAGAGAGCTTCAATCAACAAAGGAAGTAGTACAAAGAGATCCAAATCTCTCTACTGTTATGCTATGAATAAAGATACAAATTTTGGAGTTTGTAAGGATAAGTTGGGATCATCTTTTAGACATGATAGTATAGATTCATAAATAATTTTTTTTTTTTAAATATGGCATTACCATTACTCCATCCCAACATCCATCAATGAAAAAAATAAGGGAGATAATGGACATGATCATTCAATGAATGACAAAGGAATCAGATGAATAAAGGGAAGTTTTCAAAGAGATAGAAAATCATTTTGAAATTTTGAAGTTTTGTATGTATATACCATATGGCAGAGTCAGTGTATGTACAATGTATACTGAGTAAGGTATGGATTATATTCTAAGGGGGAGTACTTGTATTTCAATTTTATATTGAATGGATTTTGATCACAATGAAGTATTTTTTCCACTAATGTCATAATCCAAGTCATGTTATTTGTTAGTATCAAACACTTAGTCATTCACAAGGCAAGATTATTTGGTCATCACTATGACTGAGTCATCCTATATAGGTCAAGAAAAGGAATGAATACTTGTAAATTTTCTCATTCAAGTGCTAAGTAGTAGTTATTTTTTAGCATGCAAATGGTCACCAAGTACTCACATGATTGTAAAGAAAATTAGAGATCACAATGGATGCTAAGGTAGTCAAAGTTTTATAAAAGTTGAGTGTTATATGGATTGATTTATTTAGTACATGCCAAGAACAGTGTAGGCCAAGGGAAAACATGAACAAACAATTTGTGTTGAGCACCAATATGTTGTTAAGTGTCAAGTACCATAGTTTACATTTTTGTTTGGAATGGCACTGAACTCTATGTTAACTATTTTTTTTGACCTACAAGAATGTTTTAGAGATTGAGGAGTTAATCAAGGTGGTGATGACATAGTTTTTTAGGATCATTAATCCGTATGCAAGGGATTCCACCAATTAGAAAATTGGAAGGTATAAGCAGAAAAAGGATTGATTCTAGACTATTGATTTGAATCTAGAAGGTTCACCCAATGATCTATTAAGGAGGGTCTATGACCTAGTTCATAAGGTTTTTATGTGTGTGATATGTGTGAATGATTGGATGTATCCAAGGGTGAAGTTAGATTAGACAAAGTGTAGAGACTGAGAAGAGAAGTGAAGTGTAGAGATAGAGACATATTAGATCAAAGAAAGAGAAGTGAAGTGTAGAGACAGAGACATATTAGATCAAAGAGGTGATCAATTAAAGTACAAAGGAGATCTATTATCCACATGTTAGTTAAAAATTGAGAATTAGGTACTGATACATTTTAATAGGTGTTTCAAGGTTTAAATCTCTTAATAGAGTGGTCCTAATAGACCTTGTAAATATATTAACATATTACTTACTTAGTTGTAAGGTTAAATCCTTTAATCAAGGTAGACTGTATAAGTCTTGTAAGCTCTTAACATGGTAGACCCTTCACTAGTTAGATCATCAGAAGTGATCAAACTTGTAACCCTAATAGGTGAGCTTTATTGCTATAGTAGTGAAGATTTGTGGGTTTCATCCCCACTGCAGTTTTACCTTCACCTTGGAGGGTTTGTGTGTAACCAAATATTTGTGTTCATGTGTTATGAGTTACTTTGCATGTTTGTAAGTTATTCATGCTATTAGATACTAGATTTTATATATGTATTGTAATAAATGTTCATTTAATTTATCATATTATTCAGATTAGGGTTTGTGGTGGAACTATTAAATTTGATAGTTTCTTGAAGTGTTAAAGTTTTATAGATCCCAATTCACCCCTGCCCCCACTCTTCATATCTCACTTTCCCTATTAGATTTCAAAAAAATTATATGGTATAGTGATATTTTTCAATATAAGTGAGATCAAGAAGGGTTAAGTGATCGAGTTTGTAGTTGAATGCCTACAAAAAGATGTAGATTATGAACTAAATTAGATCTATACAAGTGATCATGAAGTATTATTTTTAGATCACTCTTCTTGTTGAGTCCTAACAAGTTCTCAAGTTCAAATCCTCTAACAAGGTCCCTTGTAACAAGGGGAGTAGGATCCTAACAAATTTGAAGGTAATTCCTTTAATAGGGAAACTCATTTATTTAAGTTAGAAAATTATTCAAAGAGGTCACTCCTAGCAAGATAAAGCTCCTATAAGGGATAAAGGAAAATCCCTTGACCTAGTGACTCCTAGTAGGGTCTTCATGTAACTGGCCATCATTATAAGCTCCTAACATGACCAAGTCTTTAAAAGGGTGTATTTCATAAGAGTGCAAAGATTATGGGTGTCAATTCTCCATGTGGATTTTTCCTTTGACCAAGTGTTTCCGCATAAAAATATTAGTGTTATTATGTTACTTGTATAGTTTTTTATTAGTTGTCCTATTGATAGTTTCACAAGTAGAAATGGAATAAATGAAATAAATGAATGAGTGTTAGATCTATATTGGTTAATCAATATTGTGAAGTTTTGGTTAATCTTTGAGTCTCATTGATTATTGATTCCCTCACCCCTCTTTTAGTAATCTAGGACCTTAATTATTTCATAAATTGGTACAAGATATTAGGTCCTCTTATTGTAAAGCCTATCAATTTGAGGAAAAGATCAAGATGGTGATCAAGGAAGGTCAAAAAATTTCCAAGAACTTTTATGCTTGGTGTGATAGGATAGAACTCTACATAAGAGGATGAAATCATAATACTATATACATGTAGAGAACATGTATACAAGACCTAATGAGACACTCAATGCTAATCAATTAAAGGTGGGGAAAGAAAGAATAAAAGCCTTGCATGCAATTGTAGTTACCTTACTTGGTGCTGATTTTTTTTTTATTCATGGGCTTGATAATGTACATGACATTTGGACTCAACTCAAGTTAGTCTATGGTGGAGATTTTCATGTTAAAAAAATCTATAGTTGAAATATTGAAAGGAAATTATGATTAAAAAAAGATGGTAGAAGGTGAGAATGTTGCTCAATATGGTCATAGGTTGAAAGAAGTGGTTGTTATAATTAGAAATATCAACATAACTATAGAATATAAAGTTGTGGTAAGTAGAATATAGAGAACCTTACTACTTGTTTATGCTATCAAACTATATGCAATTCATGAACTAAGAACCTTTGAAAAAGTTTCCATTGATGGACTAATTAATAAGCCTGCTATATTTGATATGAAAAACTATGAAAATAATATTCCCAAGTTTGAAGCAACTTGCAAAGCCTCCTTGTCATTAATTATAGGAAAGAAAGGTAAATAAATTTCTAATCACGCTAATCTTGATTCATTCTTTGATGAGGAAAGAAAACAAGATGAAGTTGAAGCTTTACTTGCAAAAAATTACCTTGAGATACCAATAAGCATAAGGGAAAACTACCGTTGAAATATATCTCATGTAACAAGATTGGTCATATTGCTACAAGATTTCCTAATGCAAGAGAGAGAGAGAGAGAGAGAGAGAGAGAGAGAGAGAGAGAGAGAGAGAGAGAGAGTATTCTAGGAAAAAAGAAAGAAATAATGCTATTTTTTAGTTGAAGGAGTGACCGAGGATGAATCCAATGATAATGATGGAGAAGAAGCTTTATTTGTTGCAATCAAAGAAGACATCATAGATCATAGATGGTGAGAAAGATCTTATTTCACATGTGGATCATATTCACAATTGTGTTATTTACAATGCTTTATCTTATCACATGATCAAAGATAGAAGAAATTTCATAAAGCTTGAAGAATTTGATGGCAGTGTTGTGATATTTGGTAATAATACTACATGTATTGTGAAAGGTAAAGGATCTATTTATTTGAATGGTAAGAGTAATATTGATGTATACATTTTTGAAGGTTTAAGGCACAATTTTGTCATTATTGGTTGACTAAACGATAAAGGATATTATCTAGAATTAAAGGGAGGCGTGTGCAATATTCTAGGAAGCTCATAAGATCTGATTTCTACCAAAAGCCAAAAAAAGTTACCTTATTCCCTTTGGGTACTACAATTGACAACTATTTGGTTGCAAAGGTTGAATGTATCTAATTATGTCATAAAAGTTGTTTACATGTGAATTTTGATAGATTGATCAAAATAAGAAATACTGATGCAATTAGAGGATTTCTTTCTTTATTGAAATTAGATATTCTTTATGTGAAAGGAATTAGAATTGGTTAAGTTAACTAGTTTTACTTTCAGTAGTATGTCCTATTTATCTGAGAATGTTGTAGATTTGGTGAATATTATCTTATGTGGACCTTGTTAGCATGAATGTTGATGGTATTCATTTGGGGGAGTATCCTAATCATTGGAAAGCATGTAGTAGAACTGACATGTTGCATTCATGACTATGTTTGTCATTGATATCAACATAGTAGTAATTTTGTGAAGACTAGCAAAGTAGCAGATAGAGATCATGATCATACAGACATAGTTTTGATTTTTTGGTGGCACACACTTAAGGACATTTTCTACAATGTGTCATGATGATAAGGTTAAGTGCAAGTAACTTAAGTCAAAGAAATGTAGAATTTGTAAGTGATTTACAAATAGTAGTGCATAAACAGAGTACTTGAAAAGCAATTTTTGATGATCCTATTATATTTTTTGACAGTGATATAATCTGCAGATGTGCAGTAAGGCAATGCTAGAGGATAACCTAATGATGACATCAATAAGTGTGGAAGCCCTAAAGCCACATGTGTGAAGATTTATATAGACTATGAGCCAATAGTGTTATAAGGTTGTGAAATAATTAATTATCTTATTGTGGTCCTATTATAATTAATTGAGAAAGTCTCAAGGCCGACTCAAGGAATTATTTTGAGGACTTGGTTTAAAGGAAATTATTTTCCTTGTTTGTAAATGTATGAAGCATGTGAAGTGATCAAGGAAGTGCGAATAATAGTAGAGTATTTTGGTAATGCAAGTAAGTGATCCAAGGGATAATTGAATGTGAAGTTCGTGATCTAGTATCAAGATCAGAAGGAGCAAAAGTTTGATTAATAGGATAGAGAAAGAGGAAGGAGTAGTACAATTTGATTCTATAATTCTACAAGAAATAATAGAGAGATCATTTGGACAATGGGTTCATTGGTCTTATCCTTGAAGTTGTTTGAACAATGGGTCCATCTGCGTTCCACAGCTCCAAACAAGGTTGGAATTTCCTAAAAGGGATTCAAAGTCTCCTAATAGAGACTAATATGTATTGAATGTATTTCATAGACTCCTAACAGGGTCCATCATCTAATAAGGAATATTTATATTACTACATCAACTTGTTGGTATCATCCCCACTAGAGTTTTCCCTCTGATCAAGGATTTCCCTAGTTAACATATTTGGTGTTATTGTGCATGAGTATCGTATGGTGGTTTCTGATTATATTGCTCATATGGTTAAGACTTAATAAGGTTGATAATTGTGATAATAGTTGTATAACTGATTCACACCCTCCACCCCTCTTTGTTATATTGGTGGACTACATATTCAGAGAGCTAGATGTTATTATCGTTACAAGTATTTCTACTATTTGTTGATGACTACTCTAGAATCATGTGGGTTACTTTCTTAATAGAAAAATCAAAAATTTTTCATAAATTCAAATTAGCTAAAGCTTTAGTTGAGAAAGAAAGTGGTAAGAATTGCAAGTGCCTAATATCTAATAAAGGTGGTGAGTATACTTCTTGGGATTTTTTTACTATTGTGACATTAAGGGGAATTAAAAGATACATGTTATATTTGAGGACTCAACATCATGATATAGAAGAAAAGAGAAACAAAGCCATTGTTGATGCTGCAACAACCATGTTATTACAAGGAGATTTTGCAAATATGTTTTGGACATAAGAAAATTGTACTACCAATTATACATTGAACTAGGTACAAGTCAAAAAAGGAACTAGTAAGACACCTTATGTAGTATGGTATGATCATACTTCTAGTGTGAATTATTAAAAAAAAATTGTTGTATCAAGAGAGGCTAATGCACTAGAAAGTTTAAACTTAAGAGTGATGAAAGAATATTCTTAGATTACTCTACCAAGAGAAATGCATCTAAATGTTTGATTAAAAGGACTAATAAAATGATTTACATTTCTAATTTGAAGGTAGATGATTTTCCAAACATATTTGAAGTGCATGATGATTCAAACAAGTAAGAAGTTGAAAAGAGTCAAGATATGGTAAGATTTTATTTTGGAAAATGATGAAGAAAATGAGATAGAACAACTAGTAGATGAAGAAGAAGCACAAAGGCCTTAACCTATATACCAAGGTATGTAAACTTGAATTATTCTTCAAATAAGATTATTGGAGACAAGAATTTGTCAATATGGACTAGAAGGAAAATTAGAGAAAATACTTGTTTGATTTCTGAATTTTAAAATGAAGCTTTCAAGAGTGATGACAGGGTCAAGGAAATGGAAGAAGAACTTGATCATATTGATAAGAATGAAATTTGAAGACTAGTTCCTAGACTAGAATACAAGAATATGATTGCTAAAAAGTGGGTCTTTAGAAATAAACTGAATGACTATGGCACAATTGTCAACAACAAGGCAAAATTGGTTTGCAAAGGATATACTCAAGAGGAAGGTTTGGATTATGGTCAAAATTTTGCATCATGGGATAGAACTAAGGAGTTGGGATGTTACTAACCTATGAAATCTATATAATTTTAAAGTATCTAAGATTGATGCCAAATCAAATTTTCTAAATGTTGTATCGGAAGAAGAAGTTTAATACACTGAACAACTTGATAGATTTGCACTATCAAAATATGAGGATATGGTATGAAAATTGAAGAAATATGTGTATGGTTTGAAGAAAGCACTAATAGTGTGGCATGAAAGGTTACATTAATACTTGATAATGATTGGTTTCAAAAGAATAAGTGAATATAAAAAATGTGTACTTGAATATGGAAGGTGCCAAATTTTTTATTGTTGAAGTGTTTGTGGAGGATATTATCTTTAGAGGAGATGATGATATGAGTTTTGATTTTGTCAAAGAAGTGGATAAGAATTTTCAATGTCCATGATAGGTGAGGTAAAATTCTTTATTTAGTTACAGGTGATAAAAATGGATGATGGAATTTTAATTTTTCAATCCAAATATGTCAAGGAAGTGTTGAAGACTTTTGGTATATAAGATTCAAAATCACTAGGTGTAATCATCTAAATTTGATCTACCAAACTATGCACCCCTATTATAAAATAGTCAAATTAGATCTCATGTTAGAGTTGATTATGTATACAAATCAACTTTGCATGATTAAATCATCAAATAATATTCAAATCCAATATTATCCTAAGTTTTGACTACCCAAGTCTATAACTTATCGTATCTCACTTAATTGAAACAAAACCCACCTTTTAATTAAATAAAATACCCCACTTGTGTGAACATAAATCAATTTCTAAAATAAAAATTTAAAAAATTAACTAAAAGGAAAGTGCACACCCTTATATAAGTTTCTAAAACTAAGAGCACATGGATTAAACAAGGAAGCATTTCCATTGTTTCTCTACTTTGCATCTCAATTGTTTATATGATATTTTGAAATCTATCAAATAAGACCTCTACCTTAGTCCAAAAGATCCTAGCTTTGGCATACAATTACTTTTTAAGTTTACTTATTGAGCATTTAGCATTCAAATTCTTAGCTTTATCATCCTAATTAGCTTTCTTTTACTTGCATGCATTTAGATTAATTTTTTTAGCTTAATCTATCTCATATTATAACATTGCATGCATTGGTTTCAAGGAATGATCTTGAGATATTTCACATCCTTTTGTTAGATAACCAAGAGGAGGGGGGTGAATCATTAATGTCGATAGACATTCTACAATGGAAAAATGGGGGAGTGGGATGGTGTGAGCATGTTAATATTAACTTTTATTCTTCTAGGTTAAATTTGACAACCATCTACATGTCAAAAATTGTAATCTTATTATAAATAGAATATACTTTTAAAAATAATTTAATAAATACCACATAAAATATCTGTTTAAATTATAATTTTTGGAACATGTTAAAAATGTAAATCTTCTTATAAATAAAATATACTTTTAAAAACAATTTAATAAATACCAAATTATAATATTTGGAGATAGAAATCATCCATTTTTTAAGAAATTAAAATAAAAAGCTCAAGTTACTAAAAAATAAATAAATAGAGATAAAGGAAATATAAATAATTTTAGATGTAGTAAATTAAATTATAATTATTTTGTAGTGGTTATCTATCAACATTTCTTTAGATAGATTTATTAAGATATTTATACTAGTTTATGTTCAATTATCCTACAATACCAAAAAAACTTCATAAACATCAGAAGTAATCACTCACTGATCTCGTTCAACTTCTCAATTAACTCGTGTAATCAATTTTCATCAAACTGTCCATGGACTATTTATATTATTACTAAATATTAGAATATAATGGTTCTATTATCTAATTATTACCGATTTTGAGTTAAAAAAAAATATCATGAAAATCAAGTTGCAACATAACAATAATTACACATTTGATGCCATGATTTTTAATGTCAAAACCCTATAAAGAGAAAAACCACCCGAGGCTGACAACCCAAAATTGTTCTCTCTTAAAAAGTGATATTTGCTAGGATCCAACCTTGTTAAAGGGTTACATACACATTGTTAATGTGAGATCATCTAGAACTTATCACTCCTTGATCTTATCTAAAGAGTGGCCTTCTCTAAAAGACTTATAAACATCACTAATCAATGTTACTATATAAGATTTCATACACTTGTTAGGTTCACTTGGTTATGATATTTTTCTACTATAGTTATTAGAAAGTAATAGTAAAAATGATCTATTTGGTTTAACATTGCCTTGCTTGTTTAGATCTCTATTCTATTCAGCCTCTTTTCTAACCTCCTTTTGATCTCTATCTAGATGATTCACACCTTCTCTCTTTCCACTCTTTCACTTAACTCTAATTTGATATTCCATCTTCATTTCTTGGTTCTTCTTACTTCTTCTAGCTTTAACAACTTTGTACTTTTATCTCCTTTTTCAACAACTCCATCATCCACTAAAATTTATTTCAAATCATCCTTAAATAATAGTCACTTAGCTTCCACATTTTTCCATATTTTTCTACTTAACCACAATCATCAATCTCAAGTTCATTGCATTTAGTCACTTAGAAAATAGAACTTTCATAGAAATTTGTGATCATCCTTATCCTTCTTCAGTTTCCATAATAAGATCATCATTGCATTTTTCTAGTTGTAGGTCTTGTAAAAAACTTTGATTTGCACCTTTGAACATCTTGAACATTCATTAATTTCACGAAAAGACAACCTTAGATTCCATCCTTATAAACTTGTTCTCTTTGTTGATACTCATTGTACATAACATTTCACTCAAGTAAAATATCACTCGGTCAATACTTAGCTTGATCGGGTTACATCCAAATCATCTTGACAACTTCAAAAGTGTTCATAAAGTGTAAAATCTTGCATTAACCCCAAAAATGTTCTTTTTAATCCATGAATTAATGCAACATATATCTTCACCTAGTTAATTTTGGATAGGGGCAAGACCCCTAGTTTACCTCTTACATAATCAAAAGTATCCTTAGGCAATTTCTTAGTAAATATGTCTACAATTTTTTATTTAGACTTTACATACTCAAGCCTTACTTATTTATCTTGAACTTTCTCCCTCAATTAATGATACTTGGTTGATATATGCTTTGTCTTTGCATGCATCACTAGATTCTTTGATATATTTATTGTACTAGTGTTATCACAATAAATAGTAACAAGCTTGGTTATCTCTTCTTGCATATCTTCCAACCATTGTTTAATCCTTACAATATTTGAATAATTGATTACAACAACAACATACTTAGCTTTAGCAGTAGATTGTGAAATGCAACTCTATTTCTTTCTTAACCATGTTATCAATCTTTCTGCTAAAATGAAAGTTCCACCACTTGTGCTTTTTCTATCATCCACATTACCAACATTATCAACATCCATATAGACTTTAAGATTAAATTCATCATCTTGCTTATACCATAGGCCAAAATCTTCAGTTCCTTTAAGATATCTAAATATCCTCTTCACAAAAGTCAAGTGTGTCTCCTTGGAATTAGATGAAACCTTGCAACAATACCAACAATATGTACAATATTTGGTCTACTATACACAACATACTTTAGTTTACTAATAATTAATTTATATTGTGTTTTATTTACATCTGTAGTGGTATCCTCCTTTGATAACTTCACTCTAGTCACCATAGGTGTACCGATTGGTCTAGACTCATCCATTAGAAATGTTTTCAAGATTTTCTTTACATACTTAGATTGAGTAACATATATACCATTTATTTCTTGATGGACTTGTAGGCCAATGAAAATTTTGATCTCACCAAACATAGACATCTCAAATTCCTTACTCATTTGATCAACAAATGTCTTACATAACATGTCATTTCGTCCAAATATAACATCATCCACAAACATTTCAGCAATCAACACCTTATTATCAGATTTACATTTCAAATACAAATTATTGTTCTCACTTGTTCTAGAAAAACCAATCTTAATCAAATATGAATGTAACCTTTCATACTATGCTCTCAGTTCTTGTTTTAGTTCATACAATGCCTTGTTCAATTTTCAAACCATGTTTCTCTAATTAGGTTTAATGAATCCTTTAGGTTGTTCTATCTAGACTTCTTCTTCAAGTATTCCATTCAGAAATGAAGATTTTACATCCATTTGATAAACCTTGAATTTCTTGTAAGTAGCATAGGCCAATAATGTTCTTACACCTTCCAATCTTTTCAAAGGTGGAAAAATCTTGCCATAATATATTCCTTCAAGTCTTGAGTACAACCTTTGCAAACTAGTCTTGCCTTGTTTCTCACAGCTTCTCTATTTTCATTCAGCTTGTTTATGAAAATCCATTTTGTTCCTATCACATTCTTATTAACAGGTCTCGGTACTACTCTCCACATGTTCTTCTTCTCTATTTGATCAATCTCTTCATTCATAACATTTATCCAATTTATATTCTCCAATGCAACCTTAATTGTTCTCAGTTCAAAATCAACTATCAAACATGTATTATCTCTTAACTTACTTCTTGTCAACACTCCAAAGCTTTTATCTCCAATAATATGTTTAGATGAATGATTCTTTCTCACATATTTGGATAATATAGGTTTAGTTCTTTGATTCTCATCATTTTCTTCACTCAATAGGGGTTCAACTTCCTGCTTGGGTTGTATTATCTGGTGCTTGGGTAAGGCAGTTTAACACTTGGGTAATTTTGTCTCATGCTCAATAGCTCATAGCTATAACTTGGGTAGTGTACTTGGTGCCTCTTCATACACATACATAAAATTATTGTAATTTTCATGTTTCTTTTTTATTGCCACATCATTCTTTTTCTACAAACTCATCAATCCTTACATTTGCACTTTCAATCATTTTGTTAGTAGCCTTGTTCAAACATTTAGAAGATTTACTCTTAGATGAATATCCAAGGAATATATCTTCATCTCCTTTTTAATTAAATTTACCATTCCTTGCATCCTTATGAATGTAACACCTATTTCCAAAGATTTTGAAATAAATTACATTAGGCATATGACCATACCAGAGTTCATAGGGTGTTTTTTTTGTTCCTTTCTTCAACTAAACTCGGTTGACTATAAACAACATTCCTAACATCTTCTCTCTAGAACATTTGTGCAACATTTTTTTTAGTGATCAATGTCCTTGCACAATCAAAAATTGATCTATTTCTTATCTTAGCAATACCATTTTCTTATGGTGTCGATAATGTAGAAAATGCTCTCTGAATACCATTCTCAACACAAAAGTTAGTGAATTCAATAAACACAAACTCACCACCTCAATGAGATCTTAAAATTTTCAATGATTTACCAATTTCTTTTTCAACTACAACCTTATATGATTTGAACATATCACAACCATTTGATTTTAATTTCATGATCATAAAAGTCGTCATTCTAGAATATTCATTAACAAACAAAATGAAATATCTATCACCACAATAACTTTCTCTACCAATAGGTCCACACAAGTGATGTAGGAGCATCCTAGGTGTAAGAGAAATCTTGCATTAGCCAAAAATATTTCCTTTTTGTTTCTTGAATAAGGGTTGTTTCAGTTTAGAGTTATTACTTATGGAGTTTTTCTACTTAGTAAATCAATCATACAAGCTCAGAATGTCCTAATTTCAGAGGTAGATATTCATCTTGGATATATCAACCTACAAATTGAGGTTGAGTTCCATATCATGAGTATTCATGGATTTTTTGCAGACATTTGTTGTGCAATTTTGGTGTAAAAACTCTAGGCATTTTGAAGACCTCAAAGGCCCTAGATGAGCTCCAAAATAGGGCCAATTAGAGTTTGTGCAAGTCAAGCCTTGTAGATTAGAAGCTGAGGATTCCAAAAAGTGGTTATAATAGCCAATCAACGAAATGGTTTGAAAGTCATGACCTCCTGAAGTTGGGCTAGCCAAAATTTTCAAAATAAGTGTCAAAAGTGTATTAGAGTGACTCTATATGCAATTATAGAGTTAGTCAGTCTCAAAGGTTAGGTTTTAATGTCAAGAAACTTCATGGGTAGTGTAAAAATGTGTTAGGATTTAAAGAGATAGAAATAATAATTACATACAAATATAACCAATATCAAAAAATAATAATGCATATAGAAGAGAACACAAGACACAAAGACTTAACGTGGTTTACCCAATCCCTTGGTTATGTCCACCAATAGTGAGTCCAATATTTTTATTATCATGTGATTAAAATATGTAATCTCTTATAGCTCAATACCACTCCAACATGCTATTATCGCACCACACATTATGAAATCCCTAATCCTAACACATTTTATACAAGATCTTTACTGCTTTAGGGTTATAATTTGTTATAATATGTCAGCCCAAAAATTATCGATAAAATAGCCCCAAAATTTTCTTTTTGTGTGTGCAATACTTCTCTAACTAGTCACCACAAACTAACAATCTCCCACTTGGGGACTGATTAGGCTCCACCCTAGACAAAAATCTCCCACTTGGAGACTGACCCTATAGCAATATCGCTACTCCATGAGGCTCCCATTGGATAAAACCACCCCGAACTCAATTGTTCCTTTATTATGTTCAATCTAGAAGACCAATTGAAACTAAAGAGTTCAATTTCTCCCTTGTTACTACCTTTGTAAACATATCTACTAGATTATCATCTGTACATATCTTGTTCATCTTTAATTGTCCATAATCCAAAATAGACCAAATGAAATGATACCACAACTAAATGTATTTTGTCTTTGAATGTAGAGAAGGATTATTGGCAAGATGAATGACATTGTGACTATCTATAAATAAATAAGTATCCCTCTGTGGGTGTGCCAACTATTCCATGAAGAACTAAAGCCATATTAGCTATTGGATTCCTCTATAACACCAACATACTATACCTCTATAGTGGATATAGAATTTACCTTCTGTAATTGAGAAATCCATCTCATTGTTATCCCACCAACAATAAATATATAACTTGTAGCACTCTGCCTGGAATTAATATCCCCTGCCAAATCCAAGTCAACATAGCCTTGTAAATCAGTAGTAGAGCCCCCAAAATGTAAACACTTACTATATGTACCTCTCAAATATCTAAGAATCTATTTCACTCTATTATAATGCTCAATTTGAAGATGAATCATATGCCTGCTAACAACTCCCACTGTATGTGCAATATCTGGCATGGTACATACCATGACATACATTAAGCTTCCTATAGATGAAGCATAAGGTACCTTGGATATCTTATCTTCCTCTTCTTGTGTCTTTGGACACATCTCCTTAGTCAATTTCAAATGACCAAGCAAAGGTGTACTAACATTTTTTACATTCTCCATTTAGAAACATTGCAATTCCTTATCAATATAATAAGACAGAGATAATGTCATTTTTTTTTCTTCCTATCTCTACAAATTTTCATACCAAGTATTTATTTTTCTTCCCCCAAATCCTTCATAGAAAAAGAATGTGTTAATTGTTATTTTAACCCCTTAATGTGATCCATGTTAGACCCAGCTACAAGCATACCATCAACATATAAACATAAAATAATGTAGCTATCATCATCCGACCTCTTAAAATAAATACAATGGTTTAAATGAAAATGAGTATAACCATGCTCATTCATAAAACTATCAAATTTAAGATAGCATTGTTGAGGTTCTTGCTTTAGGCCATATAAGCTTTTCTTCAATTTGCACACTAAATTCTCCTTGTCTTTGACTTCAAATCCTTGTAGTTGTGTCATATATATCTCTTCATCCAAATCACCATGAACAAAGGCTATTTAACATCAAGATGCTCCAAATACAAATATTCAGTAACCACAATACATTAAACAATGTGAATAGAAGTCTCATCAAAATCAATGCCCTTTTTCTATCCAAATCATTTTACAAGTAACCTAGCTTTAAATATTTTCTTACCTCCATCCTCTTCTCTTAAGCCATAAACCCATTTATTTTATAAAGTCCTTTTACCTATAGGCAATGTACGTAAATCCCAAGTCTTATTTTTCATCAAGGAGTCCATTTCTTCTATTATTTCTAATTCTCATTGAATCTTTATATCCACCTACATAGCTCCATTATAACATTCAAGTTCACTAGCATCTTTCAATAAAATAGAATACAAAGAGGGAGTAACTATTTTTGGAGGTCTACTTAGCCTTGTTCACTGTGTAACATTCACTGGGTGTGTGATATTTGTTATTATGGAGCATTAGGAACTAATAGAATATCATCCTTTTGAGTAGCATCCAACACTATATGATCATTTTCTTTCTTCTCATGTTGTTGTAAAAAAATTTGTACAACACTTTCTCATTATATATGACATCCTTGTTTCTTACAATTTTATAATTTTCAAAATCCCAAAGCCTATAACAAAATTCATCAATGACATGTCTAAAAAATATACACTTCTTAGATTTAGCTTCTAGCTTGGTTCTATTTTCAAAATCTATGTGTAAATGTTCCACAACCAAAAGTTTTGAGTAAAGAATAACTCACATTCTTACCAATCCATGCTTCCTCTAGAATACCATATCCTAAAGGAGTAGATGTACCTCTATTAATAAAATATAAAACAATATTGACAACCTCTTCCCACATGTTTAACAGTAGCCCAACATGCAACCTCATACTTCTTGCACACTTCAATATTATCATGTTCATACGTTCAACCACTCCATTTTCCTATGGAGTCCTTGAAATGGTTTTTTGTCTCCAAATACCATTAGTGAAACAATAATATTCAAATTGTTTGTTGGAATACTCACCACTTTTATCAAATCTAAGGCATTTTTTCCTTTTACTAGTCTCATTTTTAACCAAGCGTTTCCATTTCTTAAAAGTTACAAATACATTAGATTTCTATCTAAGGAAATAAACCCATACTTTTCTAGTTGCATCATCAATAAATGTAACACAATAATGAGAGACACCAAGGGAAGATACCTGAGATGGTTCCCATACATCTTTATGCACAAACTCTAATTTCTCATTTTTCTTTTCCTTCCCACTAATAATAAAACTCACTCTATTTTGTTTTCCATACAAACAACTTTCACAAAAATTCATATTCACACATTTTAGACCTTGTAAAACTTTCTTTGAATGAAGTAATTTCATACCTTTATCACTTTTGTTCCCAAGTCTATTGTGCCATAGTGTTTTTTTAGAATCTTCAACATCTATTTTTTGTTCAACCCACTCAATTGCAGTAACTATTTCTAAATATTCATTTTTCTCTAAAATAATTAAAGTAGAAGGAACAATATGACTTGTACAAAGATATAAGGTGTCTACTTTCACACTTTTTGGTACTACAAGGAAACCTTTTGAAACCTTTCAATTTTTATCATTTAAAGTAACTACACAAACCTCATCATCTAGTTGCTTTGCTGAAATTAAATTCTTACTCAGCTTTTGAACATGTCTTACCTCTTGTAGTAGCCAATGATTACAATTTTGCATCTTAATTTGTCCCTTTCCAACAATCTAACAGGGTTCATTATCCCTCAAATAAACAAGTCAAAAATATCCTTAGACATAATCAAGAAAATAACCTCTATGGGAAGTAGCATGAAATGAAGTCCTTGAATCTAAAACCCATGATTCATCAACCCTTTCTAAGGAAAGAAAAAAAGCATCATCTTCAAATTTATTACTTACCACATTTTTCCCCTTATTTCCATCTTGTTTTTCTCCTTCCTTTTCATTTCAAATCCAACAATATTTCTTCTTATGCCCTAGTTTTCCATAGTACCAGTAATATTTTGGTCCTCTTGATTAAGACCTCTTACCCTTTGATTTTCGTCTTGATTTATCACAATTCCAAAAAAATTCCTCTCTCAGTCATTTTGCCTCTACTTTGTGTGTTCAAAACACTTCTAGATGTAGATCCACCTCAAATTTTCCTATGACTTTCCTCACTTTGAATTACACCAATCACATCATCAAATTTTATGTATTAGATCTAGAAATAGAATTAATCATAGCCATTACCAACTCATTCTAACTTTTAGGCAACGAACAAAAAATCAAGAGAGCCCTAATTTATTCATCAAAACTAACACTTACAGAAGATAACTGACCAGTAGCCATATTAAACTCGTTGAAATGATTTGTAATAGATCCACCTTCTATCATCTTCATATTAAATAAACTCGTCATGAGAAATATCTTATTTGAATCAAAGGGTTTTTCATACAACCTTGCTAGGGTTTGCATCAACTATTCTATAGTCTTCACTTTTGTAATATTAAATTCAATTAATTGTGCTAGGCATAAATGAATACTTCCAAGTGTCTTTCTGTCTAAAATATCCCATTCATCATCTATCAAAGTGGTTAGTTTCTTGGTTTTTCTTTCTAATGGATGTCATAAATCCTTCTAATAAAGATGGTCCTCCATTTTCATTTTCCATAACTATAAGTTCTACGTATTAAACTTCTCAACCTTCATCTTACCCTCATCTACCATCACTCCCACTCAAGTGTAAGACTTTCTTGGAGAGGATAACTAAAAAAACTAGGCTATGATGTCACTTGTTAGAATTTAAAGAGACGTAAATAATAATTATATGTAATTATATACAATATTAGAAAATAATAATTCACATAGAAGAGAACACAAGACATAAAGATTTAAGGTCATTCACCCAATCCCTACGCTACGTCCACCAATATTGAGTCCAATATTTTTGTTATCTAGTGACTACAACCTAATTACAATCCATAATCCCTTACAACTCAATACTACCACAAGAAGATATTATCATATCACACATTATGAAATCCCTAACCCTAAGCCATTTTATACAAGGTTTTTACCGCTTTAAGGTTATAATTAGTTACAACATGTCAGTGTAAAAATTATTGATAAAATAGCCCCAAATTATTTTTTCACGGGAGTTACACCCCCAAACCCTTGATAGTTATGGTCTATCATCCATGGCTATATTGGGGCTACCGCCCCCAAACCCCTGCTCGAGACCCAACCCAACCTTGAACCTTGTCAAGGAATTGTGGAGTGTGTATAGTACTTCCTTGATTAGTCACCACAAACTAACATAATGTATATATAAGGAATACTCATGCATTGTCTAGGACAACTCTAGGTGATAGTTCGCAACACTTTGTTGCAAATTATTATAAGGAAGACACCCATGTGAGTTTTCATATTGTTTTTAAATTTCTTTGTAATTTTTTATTTAAACAATCATAAGCTCATATCTTGTTCTTGTAAATTATTATTAGTTCTTTGTTTTTGTTAAGTGTTTGTAGTATTAATGGGAGCACTCTTTATCAAGTGGTATCATAGAAGGAGTTATTGAGTGCATAAACATATTTTTGATTGTGAGGAAGTTGCAAAACATCATTTCAAGTGTGTCTAGCTTGAAAAGCTTGACTTTATCATCTTATGGAGATGAAATTATTTACACATAACATTTTTAAGTTTTTACGAATTTGGTAAGCCTCTAACCCTTTTCTTTCTACTAACCTTTATTATACTTACAAAGTTTACATGATGCAACCTTTTGTGCTAGAGCTATCCATCCTAAAAATTTTCAAATAAACATGTCTCAATAGTACGATCAAGATAAAATAAATTATGTTTAGCTTGCATCCAAATTCCAATCAGATTTCCTTCATCATCATAGATATTGACTTTTTTGTTATGAAAATCCAACTTGCAACCTTAATTATTCAACTAAGCAAATACTCAAAAGATTATACTTTAGTCCTTGTACCCAGTAAGCATCTTAAAATATGTTCTTATCATTCAACATTAGTGATCCTTCTCCTTACACTAGACATGGAACATCATTTCTTAGCTTAATAGTTCCACCATCATGAATTTCTTCAAATTTGTCAAACTTACTTAAGTCACCAGTCATGCGATGTGAGTATCCACTATCTATAATCCATGAATCATTCTTGCTAACATGTGAAATAATGGCAGTTTCATTCCTACCTCTCTCCATTGGGATCTTCTTTACTAAAAACATATACCATCTCAATTGTTTCCTTCTCTTCATCAGTATTGGACTCGGTGTGCTCTTCTTCAACAATGTAGCATGATTTCTTCCCTTTTTCTTTTTGGTCTCTTCTTGTTCATATAATATTTCTTATCAATTTTGTCACTTTTGCTTCTATTAAGACACTCAGAAACAAAATGACCAACTTCATTGCACTTTAAAAAAAAGCAAGGGTAGTTTATCTTTGAATTTACCTTTTCCTCTTATCAACCTTGTAGCAAGCAACACTTCAAGTTCATCCACATGACCTTCAGATTCAAATTCACTTTCTTCCTTACTTTTCTTTTCTTTCTTTAAACTTCCAGTGGTTAGTGAAGACTTAAAAGTATTTCCAAGTGTAACCATACTATTATCATAACTTCTCAATTCAAATGAAGTCAACTGACCAACTAAATTGTTGAGTGCCTGAACATTACCAAGCATAGCTCTTACTTCTTGAATTGTAGAAACTTTGATAGCATAAATAGGCAGAAGAGTTCTAACAACTTTACTTACAATTTCATTATCACTGATAAAACATCTAGGAACTTTGATTGCACTCACTTCTTTGATTTAGTTCACATATTATGCAACATTCTCACCTTCTTATATTCTCATGACATCGTACTTGCCTTTAGACTTTCAACTTTAGCTCTCTGAACATTTAGATCTCTACCAAGTATGAGTGCCCATTTGTCCCACATTTTCTTATCATTTATTCAGTTCTTGATATCATTAAACTCAACATCATTAAGAGAAGATGCAATCTCAACTATCAAACTATTATTATTCATCTTCTCAATCATTTGTTCCATAATGATAGGAGTGATAGGTGCAGTATATTCATTGTCCAACCAGTATGTAATATAATCTCCAATTTTGGATAGATATAGTTTCATTTTGTCTTGCCATGATGAGAAATTATCCTTGTTCAACCTTGGTACCTTTCTCTTATATATCTTTAGATATTTAGCTCAAGTTCATTTAAACTTCTTTCTCCAAGCACTATACTCTAGTCCAAATTATTAGAAAATAAAGAGTGTTGGGGGGGGGGGGGGGGGGGGGGGGGGGGGGGGGGTGAATCAGTTATGTTATGTTATCCTATAATCCCTTCAAACATTCTAGTACCAAAAAAACTTCATAAACATCATAAGAATAATCACTCAGTGATCTCATTCAATTTCTCAATTAACTTTTGTAATCAATTTTCATCAAATTTTCCATTCATTATTTGTGTTATTACCAAATATTAGAATATAACTATTTTGATATCTAGTTGTTACCAAGTTGCTGTAAAAATAAATACCATGAAAATTAACTTGCAACATAACAATTATCACACATTTAATATAATGATTTTTAATGTGGAAAACATGTAAAGGGAAAAAACACTTAGGAGAGACAACCTTGTTAAAAGTTTATATACACATTGTTAATGTGACCTGATTAGAGAAATTACACCAAAAGATCATCTAAACTGTATCACTCCTTCATCTTTTCTAAAGAGTGGCTCAGTCTAAAGAACTTATAAACATCACTAATCAATGTTACCATATAGGAGTTCACAAACTTGTTAGGTCCATTTGGTTACAATATTTTTCTACTATAGTTGTTAGAAAGTAACAATACAAATGATTTGTTAGGTTTAACAGTACCTTGCTTTTCATATCTCTATTTTTCTCGATCTCTTTCTGATCTCCTTATTGTGATCTCTATCTGGTTGATATACACCTTCTCTCTTTCCACTCTTTCACTTAACTCTTCATTGATTTTCCTTCTAGTTTTCTTGGTTTTCCTTTCTTCTTTCAACTTCAACAACTTTTCTCTTTGATCTCCTTTTTTAACAACTCCATCAACCACTAAAACTTATTTTGGCTCCTTCTTAAATAATAGTCTCTCGGCTTCTAGATTCTTCTAGATTTTGCCACTTAACCACAATTGTTAATCTCATGTTCATTGCATTTAGCCACTTGTAAAATAGAAATTTCATAGAAATTTCTGCTCATCCTTATCCTTATTTAATTTCCATAATCAAATCCTCATTATATTTCTTCATCTATAGTTCTTGTGACAAACTTTGACTCACATCTTTGAACTTCTTCAACATTCGTTAATTTCATTAAAAGTCAGCCACATATTTCATCTTTATAAACTTTTTCTTCATTTTTTATACTCATTGAACATAAAATTTCGCTCAAGTAAACCATCACTTAGTAAATACTAAATTTTCTCAAGTAACACTGAACTTTCACTTGCTTTTCCAAACACTTAGTAACAACTATAGTCACTCGATTAACATTGTTTTCCTTCTTTAACCTTGTCATTCAATGTAACATGTCTTATTCATTACATTACAATATTAAATTATCGTAAAAAATTCAAACCATCATTACATTATCATTTTCCAACTCATTCATGTTCTCATTGAATACCATACTTATCAACTCTACCATTAACATACTTTTTTCAAATCCTCTTCATCAATCAAATGATATGGAGCTCTACTAAATTAGCATAATGTCTAATCAACTAAGACTTGCAATCAATGACAATTTAACTATTGATATGACTCTTTTACATACATTCATATGATTCTTAGTTGTCTCATCAATTGGTGCTAATACCTTTGTAATCTATCTCTTGAATCTTTCATTCTATAGTGCACCTTGTGAGGTGTCTTTGCTGAAATCCTAGAGAAAAATAGAATATTCCTTATTGGTATCTCTAACTATTGTTGCTTATTAGTGTCAAACACTTAGTCATATACTAGGAAAAGTCAAAAGGTCATCACTACAACCGAGCTACTCTATATAGGCTAAGTCGTATAAAGACTTGAATATAAACATGTATATGTTGAACTCTATGGGAGTTGAGCAAGTCTTTGGTTGCCATCACAAATTCACCCAAGAATCTTTTCAAAACCTCATTCATCAAACTCATAAAAGTACTAGGTGCATTAGTTAAACCAAAGGGCATAACCAACCACTAATGTAAACCTTCATTATTTGAAAAGGAGTTTTTCATTCACCCCCTTCTCTAATTCTGATCTAATGATAGCCACTTTTCAAATCAATCTTGGTAAAATACTTCACTTCACTCAAACTGTCCATTATATCATCCATTCTAGGAAAAGGAAATATATATTTCATTGTTATCTTGTTTATAGCTCTAGAATCAGTGCACATTCTCCATTCCCCATTCTTTTTAGGTGCTAGCACATTAGGTACTGCACAAGGACTCAAACTTTGTCTAATTAGAGCCTTCTTAAACAATTCTTGTACTTGCCTATTCAATTTGACCTTTTCATTAGGTGTCAATCTATATGGTGATATATTAGGAAAATTAGATCTAGGTATTAAATCCATGCAATGACTTATACTTCTCATGGGTGGTAAAGCATTAGGTACAATATAATAAATTATGTCTCTGAACTTCGCTAACAAAGATTCAATCTCAGGCGCATGCTCTAACTCGTATTGTTTCTTAGTTTTTCTAGGAATCAAAGAAAAACAAACATTTTTGTCCTTCATTTATCTAGCAAATTGATTACCTTCAACCAAGCATACCTTGACTGAGGTACAATGATTATTTTTAGGTTTCTCTACCAAATGCAATAATATTTATTTCTTTCCATCTACCCAAATAGTATATTGATTCAATCTACCATCATGCAAAGCTTGTCTCTCATACTATCAAGGTATGCCCAAGAGAATATTATAACAATCCATAGGCATAATATCACACAAGACATCATCATGATAATTCCCAATTTTGAATTTAACAAGACATTTCTTACTTACAAGTAATTTATGCACCTTCTAGATCCAAGCAACATTAAATGGCTTAGGATGTCTCAAACTTTGCAACTACAATTTGTTAACTAGCTCCTCAGATGCCAAATTATCATAACTACCACTATCAATGATTACCTTACGAAATTTAAAAGTTATCTTACATCTTGTTTTGAACAAACTTCTCTTCAAGAAAGACTCTCCATCAATTTCCTCATTCCACAAGATCCTCCTTAACATCAGGTTCTCACCATTTTCAAGTTCATAATGTGTTTCAGAAATTTCTTCACAAGCCAAAGTGCTTTTTCTACTACCTCCAATCTTCTTTCCAGAGTTGGTACATTTAAAATCCCTATGTCCTTCTTCTCCAAACTTATAACAAGCACCTTTAAACCAAAATCTTTCTTCTCTTTTTCCACCATTATTATTCCTATTGTAACCATTATAGCTACCTCTGGTGTAAAACCTCTTCTACCAGTAGGTTCTTCCTTCCATTCTGATTTTCCTTTATCTTGAATTGTGTTTCCATATCTACTACCTTCTCCATATGTTATGCCTCTACTTCTCTAAAATCTATCACCTCTTCCTCTCTGTCTCTGAGCATGTTTCCTTTACAATCTTTCATCAACATTCAAAGTGTACTAATATGCTTCTTCTACACTATCCATCTTATCATATTTGATCTCATCTTGAATTGATCTCCTTAAACCATTTAGGTACCTAGCCACTTTCTCAACCTCGTCATCTACATGTCCATATCAAATATCCAATTTGTAAAATTTCTTAGTATATTCCTTCACACTCATGTCCTTTTGTCACAAATTTTGCATCTTCCTCAACAAGTTAACTTTATAATCAGCAGGGAGAAACTTCTTCTTCATCTTTCCAATCATCTTCTCCCATGTCTTGAGCTTTTCTTTTCCCCCCTTTTGTCTCTCAATTTGCAAATGATCCCACCAAAGTGAAGCATGACCCTTTAACTTTTTGATTGTTATCTTAACCTTCTTATTATTAGGAGTACCTTTATAATCAAAGTATTTATCCATCTCATCGATCTAATCCAACAAAACATTAGTCTCAAGTCTTCCATCATAGCAAGAAACTTCAACAGTGGGTCTAGTATTCACCCTAGACAAAACTCTTAGAAGCCTTTCCTCATCTTGTTCAACCTCAAGTTCAAGGTTAGGATTTGATGTTTCCTCTTCATCATCACTTCAAGCCTTCTTGCAATCTGCCTCAACATGTCCATAATGGAATTATCAACATTTCCTCTGCCATGAACCATCTTGACTATAGTTCCTACAATATTGTAACCTTCCTCAAGAAAGAGCTCACTCTAATACCACCCAACACAGGGGAGGATAGGGATTTTTAAAACAGCATGTGGAATAAAATCAATTCAAACCAAGTCAATACTCCCCACTCAGAGTAGCACATGGAATCTACACACAAATTAATGAAACCACAAAAAACACAAGGCTAGATGCAGCGTATTTGTAGGTGTAGTTACTTCATTTCACATATAAAGAAACCACAACATGCCCAACTAAGAGGCCTTTTGAGTTGCGGCCTTATACAAAACAAGAAATATAAAATATCAAAGCCTTAGCTCACATCTTCTTTCTTCTTCCCTCTATGAATGTTGCTTCCTTGCATTTAACCAAGCTTCTTTTATAGCCAGCTAAGCCACAAGTCGTCTAGTCAAGCAATTAATTACAATATAGATCCATACTTAGAAGAGTAAACCAAAATCTGTGCAAACGGTAATATGAAGTGATGTGCACTTAGAGGTAGGTCCACATGTTTGTTAGGAGTGAGCTCCTTACTTTGCAGGATGCCACATAATCAACTAAAACTACGTCAATTGGAACAAAATGCTATGCAAGATGAAAACAATAGGAAAATAGAACTACAAAGAAAAACACAAAACTCAAGAAATATAGAACATACGAATTTTCACTCTTAGGAAAGGGATCAACAACAAGTCCTCGACATGATGACAATTGTGCACAACATGAAATCAAAAGTAGCAATGCCTACTTCACCAAGAAATAGGAAATATTTTTGGTTGATGCAAGATTGCTCAAGATCCAAGATGGTCTTGCATCACAAAGGAATTGACACAAGAAGTTGCATGAAGATTTGTGGGAGGATAGAAAAACACTAAAAAGAACAATTGGTATGTCTCTTTTTGAACTAGTATGCGACACTAGAGTCAGTTTGTTTCCATCCCTAGAATTATCTACTTTCAAACTAGAAAGGAAATGAATTCAGGCAATTGAATTCCTAGTTTTTGTCTATGTGATAGGAACCCTTTTATTTAGGAATAGTTTTTGTAATATCTAATGTCAACTCTATCTTTAATGGCCAATTGTTTGGTTTTCATTTCCTTTGTTTCCTAGAGAATCCACTTTACCACCTTATAGTATCCCTCAACCCCAAATTTCACATTTTTCATAATATCATACATGTCATCCTCATTATCAACATTAGGAGCATCAAATAGGTCCTCCTCCAAACTAACATTCTAGGGAGTCTTCTAGGTTTTCTTAGTTTTATATTTCCCAACCTTGTTGTCGTCCACCTCCATAAAAGTGGTACTAGCTCCAATATCGCCCAACGAAGCACCAATCTTTCTCTTGGAAACAAAAAATAGAGAACCCATCTTGGGAGAATTATCCATAGGAAGAAGGGGACTAGATTGGGGATTAGAAAGAGTGCCATTAACAATACAAGGAGAATGAGGAAGGAAGCAAAGGGGGACCATCCTCACCACTAGCATCAATGTCAGAGACCTCAACATTAATCTTTCATCCTCAGAGTCAAAGGAGACCACAAGGGAATGCTTTCTTTTCTTCCCAAAATTTGAGTTCTTCATTTTAGCAGTAGATAAGAAACAGGGCTTACTGTAGGAGCTTTTTCTTTTAGAAAAAACACCCTTATTAGGAGAGGGATCTTCAAGATTAGAGTCATTTGAATCAATTCCCCTCATCAACACCAATCTCCTCGACTAACACATTCTCATAATCATCATCATCCAACATATATTTTTGCATAATATTAACCTTGAAATACTCATAAATGAGAACTATGAGGCCCTCTTGAAGGGTTAGATTGCTACTAGAATTTGCATGAAATTACACAATGCTAGTGCTAAGAGAACTAAGAAGATAGGAAGGTAAAGAAGCCTTATCATTGTACTTGAAATAATTTAGGAACACAAAATGGTAGCTATAGGTTCTCATAAACCTTCCATCCAAGAGGATGTATTACATGATTGCCTTAAGGACTTTCCTCCAAATTTTCTTCATACTATAAATATCATAGTAATTCTTATTGACATGAAACATGGCCTCCCACTCAGTATCATTCTTTGGGAATCATTTGAAGGCAGCGTATGAAATCTTCATCTCCCGACAGAATCTCATTCTGATCATTGGAAGGCTAGAGATAGCCATAATGACACTCTCATCAATAGTAACAACCCTTCTACAAATCTCCATGCTCTTATCTCTCCATTTCATTTTGAAAATATTGTCACCAATGGATTACCTTTATGCAATATTTCCATTTAGTTAGTCATTTTTCCTATTTTGAGACTATCCCAGACTTTGGGCTCCATCTTCTACTCTTGACAAGACAAGGGCTCAACTCTCTTTCTACCATGACTAAAATGACTCCCAACACATAGAGATAAATGGAAAGGTTCTTACTAGTGTTAAGATAAAATTGGGGGCATCATCATATTGTTAAATAGGTTGAGAGGAAATGAAAAGGCATATAAAAATGAATGTTCTTTTATGTTCAAATGAATGTGTAGAATTCAAATTTTTAGACTAGGCTAAAATAATTAGCTATCGGATTTGTGATTCGATTAAAGCATTTAGACTTATCCAATGCTTTCATATGCCATCTAATTTTATCTATATCATCCCTTGCACAAAAGAATGGAAAGGTTTAGAATATGCGAAAGAATTTAATGACAATATACAAGTTTATGATTTCTATTCTAGCCTACAATTTCAAAAAGGTTCTATAGAGTTTCAGAGGGTAAATTGTGTATTTCCCATGAAATTGGTAAGGGAGCTTTAAGGTTGTCTAGAGAGAAGAATTTTACCAGAAGTCAATGCTTTGATAAAGATATTCAACAACCATTTTATTTAGTTTCCCACATTCACCTATATCAAGTTGGGTAATTTTAATGGTTTTCCTAAGACATGGCCTAGGTATGTGAATGACAATAATCATGGTTGTGCTTTGTAGACAAATCTGTGAAGTAAATAGATTATGTGTGGAGAAGAACAAGGAAACTATTATATTCCCCATCTCACTAAGAACATACACCTACGCTACATCTTTGAATGCCATAAATATGATAAAAGATGCCAGTACATATAGAATGGAGTATTTTGAGGTTCTAAGGATTCATTTTGATCCAAGTGACTATGTAAAGGATAATTTGTAGTTGGGTATTGCTTAACACCACGTCCCTTGTATTGAAAGTTTTTAGGCTAACAACATTGATAACCTAGAGTTCAAGAGAAGGACAAAATCATGTTTGAGCATTACTCAAATTAAGGTGTTCAACCTATCATTTATGTATAAGGAAATTGATGAGGATGTTCAAAAGTGGTAGACCCAAGGTATTATGCAAGAGTGCAAGGCATGTCCCTAGAACCTATTAATTGAGAAGAACAAGAAATGAATGATATAGATGTAAGGACTTGTTTGATTCTTAGGACACAGAAATGGCTAGTCAGAGTAAGAAGAGAAGACCAAAATACTATGACTTCAAGTAGTCATCTATCACTCTAGGGTCAGTTACACCATTTATCTAGTTAACTCCTACCTCTGTTACCAATATCATTGATTTGTCTAAAACTTTAATAGGAGTAGATGATAGCGAACCACTAGAGAAGCCTACTGTTGGCAAACAGATTTGTCTTCCTACTTTTTACTTTAAAACAAACCCTATACCCACGTTAGGAAAATAAATATCAATTGTCGTAGTTGGAAAGATTCAAGAAATTATTTTTCCTTTAAATTTTCATTAGGTATAACTCCCTATGAGAGTTAGAATATCTCTTGAAGTTCAACATATGATTTTTTTTTTTAACCAAAAACAAAATAAAGGCAACATGACTTGTTCTTTGACAATTGGTTTACAAATGCTAGATTTTTGAGTAAATGACAATAAATCAAAAATAGCACATAGACTTCTTTGTCACTGGATGAATATAAATTTAATGAATAATAATAGCATCCTTGAAATCAACAAATTTCTTGATTATGAATAAAGTTGATTCTATGAATCTTTCTAAAATATTTACACAAAAATACCTCAAGATTTAAATTATGGATCAAAACTTCAATTCAACTTGTTGAATCATTCCCATATTAAGCAATTCATAGAGCAAGATGCAAACTAGATAATATACCAAACATTGTTCAATTTCATTAATGTTACTTCAAAAGATGGCATTCAGTTTCTAAACTAACATAGAGTCAAAAACTTCTTTCTTCCTATTTATTCCTACTTTTCAATGTTTCAATATGTCCTTTTAAAATATCGAACGTTAGAGGGGGTCTCACTGAAAACCCAACCACCCTCGACAATTAACAAAAAGAAATTATGAAAATAGAAAGTTCAACAAGGACAAACATGTCCAAAATAAAAAATAAAAAGAAACAATCTAAACGGGAAATCCATGACTTTCACTCATGTTTCCTACTTGTTCTTTGTTGCCACCTAAATCTTTGGTTAGTTTCCAGCTACAATAAACACATACAAACACTTGAAGTGCGCTTGAATTAGTGGTTCTCTAACTCTGAATTTGTGTTTTCCACATGTCATGATCCCACCTCATTATGTCTAGTTGATCAGTATATTCTAGAAAATGATCCATGCAAAGGGACAATACAGACTCAACTTGTGCTACTTTAATGAGTACGGATGATGTGAAAGCATCATCCTCCTTGACCCCTTTAAGATAAGATTGAAATGTATCATAGAGAGGACCAATATTAGAGCTAGCAGCATCAAATTGAACTGGGTTATCTGGGCTTATAGCTTCCATGTCTTTAGTGAATCACGTGTACATACATTTAATCTCAATATCAATTCTATGTGAATTGGTTATTGTACCCTTGAAAATTGAGCATCTCCATGTTAGGTTTCCTTTGATCACGTATAGTACACCAATATCAACTTTTTTGAAAGAGTTTTCAACAAAGAATTTCTTTAGCCCATATCCTTCAACATCTAAAATCTGGGTAATAATTGCTACCCATTTGCCTTCCTCTATTTCCCAAGAAGGTACTTGAGTTTTCAATTCATTTTACAAGGCATCACTTTCATTGAAAATTGCCATATATTGTTGGAACAATTATCACTTCATCTATCCACTCTTCTAGCGCAAATATCAGGGCTCTCCCACATCATACATGGTTTAGTAGCTTTCTACTATCAAAAGAGGAAGGTTCAAAACCTTCGGAGGTTTGAACCAAAGGAAATACTCTTGAACCATCAAGTGAGTTGATATATTCTTCTATAGAATTGATCAGTTATTTCATCTCCTTCTTGTCCCTAGCATCTTTTTGAGACTGAATCAACATATGTTGACTGGATTCATAGAGCAAGTGCTCTTTAGTTTCTTTGTTCAGTACTCCAAAAATCACCTTGGAAATTTTAAAATCTTCAACATCCAGATCAAAAGAAGCATCCTTAGGTTTGTATAAATCAACCTCGGCTGTCACCTCTCCAATTTTGGTGTTTGTTATTAACTGAGTAGAATTTTTATCCTTTTTGGTTTTGGAGTCTTGGCTACATATCTCTTTGTTGTCTATAGCAGGAACTACGACTGAAAAAAGACTCCTTTTTTCTATTCACTAAACCAGATAACCAATTAGATACAACTTGAGAATGTTCAACACTTGTTGGTTCCTTTTTAGGTGTATTTAATGAGTCCAGAACATGCAATACACTATCAAGATTGACTTGAACCTATTGATCTTCACTAGTTGAATCTTCTCCTTGTTCCTGATCCAAATCTATCCTAGTTTGTTGAGAGGCTGACATGATGTTTTGTTTGTTGAGCCTGGTTTTGCACCTAGTCCTTTCATTAATGGTTTAAGAAGGGGTTGATTCTGGAATTACACTTTTTGAATCTTTCCTTTGACCTACAAAATCAATAAAACATAGTATCAGAGACTTGATCTATGCTTTGAAGTTGAGACTGAGAGGACTTATTTTTCTTTTTTTTAGGGTCATGCTTTAGTATGCTAAAGAAATGATTGTGACCTTTCCAATATGTCATCCATTTTTGGTTTAGATCAGTTTATGGGATACAAAGGATAATCTAGTTGATTCAAATAATCAGGTTCAACAAGGTTTGAACCATCTTCATGAACTCCATTTACATTCAAGTTCAAACCAAAGGTTGAGATTTGCGACACCATACGTCTTGAATGACTTTTCTTTTCAACCTCATGCTCACTTAAACAATCCTCCCAGCAATCTTCTAGGTGAGGTACATGCGAGAACTATTTTCCCATCTCCAATACTCTCTCTACAAATCCTTTACCATCAAATCCATGTCTTGGCAAATAGAACTTACATAGGTCTGTACCAATATTCAGAGCATCATTTAAAGACAAACATGATAGGTTGTTCAATTTTACTGGAAATAAGTTCTCTCCCTTTTTTTCTCGGGCAAGAATTTCATGGTCACCATAGCTAATTGCCGACAAAGTTTAGCCAGAATATTAAAAAAATTGAAGGCATATTTTAGCTGCTTCAAAGGTTCCTCAACAAAACCTCCTACACTCAAGTAGGTGAACTTAGGAGATTGGACGAATAGACTACCATATATCTGAACCAATTGTAAGGCTTCTAGTGAAACTCTTTGCTTTGTTTTGCTAGCTAGCTCGAAACACATCCTACCTAGGAAAACATAATGAACCCTCCTGTAATCGTTGAGGGTTGATTCTTTTGCAGAGATGGGCAATAATTGTATATAAAAATCTCATCAATCCAAGGTTCATGTGGTAATTGAGAAAGATTTTGGGTACAAGCTAAGTAGTAAATGTGGTATGAGGACATAATGAAGTCCTTTTTTATGGTTTTCCATGATTTCAGCCCAATCAAGATATTTTTTTCCCTCCAAGATAATTTGAATGAAATGAAATATCTAGTCTTCAAAAAGGTGTGCTTCAGCTGAACCTCTAATTCTATGTAGTAAGACCACTAAATAATGGATAATGAGGTTTCACATGATCTCCAAAGAAACTAATTAATTGATTAATCAATTACAAGTGTACACATTTGTGAAGGTTGCAGATGAATGAATTGTTGATCTGAAAGTGAGAGGGCTTCCTTTTATTGACCAAATTAGTGATTCATATGATGCTTTAATCTTGGAAAGGAATGTAGTGTTGTCCAAGATAAGGGTAACTAGAATAATTGCACTCACAAACACAACATGAAATTGATCAAAGACATAGTTGACATAAAGGTTCCTATAATTGTCAACCTAGGATTTCTTAAGGAAAAAGATAAACCTATTAAGTAGTGACCTTTTTAGCATGGCACGACAAGATTGAGTGTTTAAACACTAGTATCAAGCACCTAAAGAAATAATTGGAAGAAGGAAAAGAAATAATACGAATTTTTTTTGTCATATTTCAAAGATATTGGTTGTGATTTTAAGGATAGCTCTTGAGTAATTACTATATATACTCTCCAAGAACAATTAATAGAATATTGTTAACATTGCAAATCCCCACACCTTTACTAAGGATGAATATGAAAAATTGGCAAAAATCAACACTACTATGGTTTGGTGTAGTAACCATCACCAAACATTTATTTCCAATGCTAAAGAGATCAGGGAAAAGCAGTCTACTAGAAAATCCACAATGCAAACATCAATGTCCAAAAGATTGACGATATAATAGTGGCAGTAAATACCATGTAGACATATCAATGGGCAGAAGAAGCTTACAAGAAAGTGATGGAGGTAGCAGCAACAATAGTTAGAGGAAAAGATAATTTCTCATAATTGTCTTAGAGGAGACTAAAGGACTAAATATTTCAAATCAAAACTGAATGCAAAGGATCAAACGATTTTGGCTCATTCCCATTTTGATTTGATAATTGAGTGTGACTTGAGTTTTGAGTTATGATTGTTGTTCATTGAAACTTAATCTTTTTTGTTCAATGAATGGATGTGAGAAGAATAGAGTAAATGAATCATAGATATCAACCATGTTTTGGAATTGATAATTCTAAGGTGTTCTTTGTGGCAATATTTGTACAACCTTCATCTATTTCATGTTAATATATTTTGTCACTGTGATTTAAAGATTGTATTCTATTTTTCATCTTTGTATGAAGATAAATGTAAACTATGTGTGTGTGTATCTCTGTGTGTGTGTGTGTGTGTGTGTGTGTGTGTGTGTATCTCTGCACGCGCGCACGTGCATGCGTGTGTGTGTGTGTGTGTGTGTGTGTGTGTGTGTGTGTGTGTGTGTGTGAGAGAGAGAGAGAGAGAGAGAGAATCTTGTGATAGTTATTCATGATCTTGTGGTGATGAGTGTTTACTAAGGCCTTTCCCTGCTTTTTAGTTAAAAACGAACCCAATTAAATTTACTAAAACTACATTTTTTTTGTATAGTTTGTTGCAAAGGATTTGTACCTTTCAATTCAAAGAGAAAATTGTTTGGTGTTTGTAGCAAGGGAGTTGTACATTTCAATTCAAAGAGCAAATTATTTGGTGGTTGTAAAATGGAGAAGATTTTTGTAGGCTTGATTCATTTTAACAAAATACCCAATCTATTGACCAACAATATCTAATAAAATAATTATTCTTTAACCTTTCAATCAACCCAAACAATTATTATTAATCCTCAATATAAATTGATATTGAATTAAATGATTTTCCCCAAATTGATATATAGTTTATAGTTTTATTATAACAATATATTTTGAGAGAAGTAAGATTGTGCTACATGACCATTGGATGCTCAAGGATTAATGAATAAAAATTATTTAGTCCTTCATCCAATATGTGCATATCCTAAATCGAACTCTACATCATTAATACCCCATTTACAACAATCCATCCAACATATAATCTACATATCCTCAACCTCACAAATGAAAAAATATATATTTAAGGTGAAATAAATTGGCCAATGGTGAAAAACATATCTATTGTGTTTTGGGAAAGTATCATGGTTAGAATTTGGAAAACATCCTTGACAAGTAAATACCCTATCTATGGGAAACCAGCTCTTAAGGACAAGATTCTCTTATCCTACCTAACCTACAATACTTATGCATCTATCATATCCATTTACTTCTCATTCTATCTAATTATCATCCCTTCTCTCTTTTGATCTTGATAAGGGTGAGAGAATAATCCCTAGGCATGATTTTGGCAATACAAATCTTACTTTATCTATAATTCATTCATGTAATCACTGTGTAGTTTGTGAATCCTCTACTTCCATATCCATCAAGCTACCCTCTTGTGTGTGAAAACCCCTCAAACCATTTCACAAAAACATCTGTATAATTTCTGACTATATTTTCAATATATCTTCCATGGAGGTGTGGCATTGTTGGCTAGCCTTGGTGGCCCTACGTGTTATTGATGTGTTTTCTCCCTCTTTTTTGTTATTGATTGTCGTGCCATTTGCTTTTTATCTTGTTTTTTGTTTTGTTTGCCCTTGCATTTAGGTTGTGTCTCGTTTCTCCTCTGTGCCAGTTTGGTTAGGTTGTTATGCTCCTTTGTTGGCTTGTGCATGTGAACCAGAGCAGATGGATGGAAATGATGATGTTGTGGCAAGTGATCTGTCGGGTGAGGATGCAGTTTGTTAATGATGATACAATGGTGGAGGAAAACACTTTGGGTAATGATAAACTAGAGGATTCTGGTAATGATGGAAAGAAAGGTCTTGGTGAAGATATCATTGGCAATGCAGGCCATGAGAAGAAGAGTGAGAAACCTTATTATAAAGTAGTTCTTACTAATATTGCAGTTCCAATTTGTCCCATGTTGACTTGTTTTGAGAGTAAGTTTGAAAAGAAAATAGTTGCAGAGTGTTCTAATAGAGTGGAAGAACCACAGTGCATGGAGATAGACGAGATGTCGGAGATGGTGGTGAAGTTGCTCCTAGAGAAGAAGATGGTAGCAATCTTTCTGATGGTTTGAAAACCCTAACCTTGTCTCCCAATGAGCATATGGTTAAAGCAATTAGAGCATAGCAAAATCTATTAAGAAATATTGTCATTTTCTTTGTTTTCTTAGATGTTAATGCTTTACCTTCGCGTAAATTTCTTGATGAATGGTTGAATGTAGTTTGGGGTAAGAAATTTGGCTTGCATGTTAGTTTCTATAGAATGCTTCAAAAAGGGCACTTTGTTTTTTTTTTTTAAATCATAATATGCAGGAGAGAATCCTAAAAAAAGGGTTTTGGAATGTTGGTCATTCTTTATTTAGAGCATATGCATGGTCAACAAATGGTAATTTTGAAAAAGTTATAAAAAGATCCATGTCGAATTGGGTGGAAATTAAATATCTCCAAGTTGAATTTTGGCCCATTATTTCGCATATCTTGAGTCCTTTAGGTTCTGTTTTGCAAATTGAAGAATCTAGAATTACTCTCCCCCATTTGAATGCTTGTATTCTTGTGGCCCTTGATCCTGATGTGGTTTTTCTTGATATTTCTCTAGACCTTGAAGGAGAAAACTTCTCATGGGAAGTCTCTATGTTAGGTAATCTGCATGCCTATTTTCATTGTAAGCTTAACGGGCATATAAAGAAAAATTGTTCGGCTCTTAAATTGCATTTTGATAAAGCTAAGGTGAATGTTAATAATGTTAAAGAACTAGTTCTGGAGATGGTTAATAATGATGAGGTCGTGGCTAAGGATGGTTTACCACCTACCCTAAAAGAAAATTTGGATAGTTGTATTTCTAATCACTATTTTCCCTCGAAGATTTCTTCTGAGGCTAATTCAATGGAGTGTGGTAGGTTTGTTTCTTTAGATAATCCTCTATATGATAGAGAGTTTGAGGTGATCTCAGCTATTCATGTTGGACATTTTTCTAGTGAAGTTCATCCCATGACCCTCGATGTGATCTCTCCAGTTGTTTCTGTCGAGAATAGCCTTGGTGAGATCCCTACTTGATTGAATGCTTAGCAACTTGCCATCATATCCATTAATGAAAAGGCACAAGTTGTTAGACATATTGTTGTTAAACCTAAGGAGGTCAGTACTCCCTCACTTTTGATTCAGAAGACTTTAGATGCAGACCTGGGTGGACAATTCACTGATGATGTTAGAAAAAAAAGATATATGAGAAGAGATCTATCTCTGGTAGTGTTGGTAGCAAGAATGCTATCCCGAATTGTTTTAAAAGACTTTATAAGGCTCTAAAGCCTCCCTCTAAATAATCCCCCTCATGATGATCAATATTCACAGTTGGAATCTTAGAGGACTTCAAATGTCAGAAAGGAAATATATTGTTAGAAAATGTCATAATAAGTTTCAAGACAAGGACATCATATGTCTGCAAGAAATTGAAGTTATTGGTTTTCAAGCATCTTTTATGAGTAAATTTCTATGGGACAAAGTCATAGGGCTTCATTCTGAACATGAGAGAGGCAAAGGTGGGGTGGCCATTTTGGTTGACCCGAAATGGGCTGACTCCATCTTTCAACATGGGTGATCACCATGTCAAAGAGCACTCTGGGTGAAATTTAAGCATGAGGAAACAATTGGGGTATGTAATATATATGCCCCAAATGATTATAAAGAGCTAAGTTATGGGATTGGTGCTCATCTAAGTTGCCTAAAGCATACTAATTTTTTACAGGAGGCTTTAATATGGTGGAATCTAGTTGTGATAAACAAGGTGGGTTGAAACACTCATAGAAAGGTAATGAACAATACTTTTAGTTAAAATTCAAAAGATGTTTTAATTTCATACATCCTTCATAAAATAATAGGGAAAACTTCAAAGACATTTGGTTCACATGGTGCAATAATCAAGGTCATAATAGAGCCTACTATAGATTGGACAAGGTATACTGTGAATATTTGTTTTTCCTTTCAGTTTGAGGAGGGTCACTCTCCAATAACTGTGTCACCTGTTGCAATGTCAGATCACACTCCCATTTCTTCGAGGATCCTGATAAATAAGGATGAAATTGTAAGCAATGGAAGTAACAGATGCAAAGTATATAAATTAAATAGCTCATTGCTCAAGGATCCTAACAATAAAGAGGCTATCAGAATGGTGACATTCTTGTCAAAAATGTGTAATCAGTCTCAAAGGCCAGTTAACCAATGGTGTCAATTAGTGGAATCTTGGAAAAAAAAATATCAAATTGGTGGTAAAAATGTGGCTAAGGATATAAATGAGGAAGAAAATGATCTTCAAAACCAAATTAAATGATGCAGAATATGCACTTCAGAATGAACCACATGACCCATTGCTTCTTAATGAATTGGTCTATATCAAGCATTAATTAGGTTTTCTACAAAAATATAAGATCCAAGGGCAAACGATTCAAGAGAAAATGAATTGGTTAAGAGACAGATATATAAGATCTAGATTTTTTTTTAACATCATTAGGGCTAAACAAAGGTAGAAATGATAGAAGATATTCAGGCGGAGGGTCGCGGAACAAATGACCCAAAGGTAATTAAGGAGGCTTTTTTCAATTTCTATTCTGAATTGTTTGCTTTTGAGTTTGGTTAAGATCAGCATAAAAAGTTGAAAGATTGCTTGATGATCCCTAAGGTCTCTGAAATTGAAAGTGATAAGCTTAATAGAAGAATCTCATTAGAGGAGAGTCAAGAGGTCATCAAAGCTATGGCTAATGAAAAGTCCCCAAGACTGGATTGGTTGCCTGTCAAATTTTATAAAGATAATATAGAATGGATTGTGGAAGACCTTTTGTTGTTTTACAATGATGCCTTTGAGTATGGTTCTCTAGGCAGCACCATGAATAGAGGGGTCATTAAATTGCTCCCCAAGGTTGGGCATAGATCCCTAGTTAAGAATTGGAGGCTTATTGCTCTACTTAATTTATCTTATAAAATTATTGCTTAAGTGCTAGCTAGAAGAATTGCAAAGATTACAAAAACCATTGTTTTAGTCACTCAAACTGGTTTCATAAAGGGAAGATACATTTTGGAGAACCTTATCACTAGTTGGGAAGCTATGAATTGGGCTAAGGCTAGTGGATAGGATGTGGCTATGATTCTTCTTGATTTTGAGAAGGCATATGACAAAGTTAAATGGCATTTTGTCATTGGAATGTTGAAAGCTTTTGGATTTCCTCCTTACTTCTGCAAGTAGATTGAAATTTTGTTTTAGGATTCTTCTACTGTTATTGATGTGAATGGGGAACTATCAAACACTATTCTTCAGAGGTCTATTAAACAAGGTTTCCCTATTACACCCTCCTTATTTGTGATTGTTCTTGATGCTCTCTTTTACATACTATGCTCTCTTTTTACATACTAAAGGATTCCTCTTTGGGGCTTCCTATTAAGGGCACACTCTCCCTAATTTAGAGGAATTGATCAATGCTCAGTTCGTAGATGACATTGCTCTATATTTGGAAATGTCTAAAGATAACTTCTATGTGGCTTTCAATAGACTTAATTTTTTTTACATTATTTATGGAGCCAAAGTGGCCCCCCACAAGTCATTCGTTCAAGGATGGACGGAGATACCTCCTAGTTGGTTAAGATGGGTTGGAAATGGACTAGGCCTAATACCATTACTAGATATTTCGGTATCCCATTTTCTTTGGAACCTTCATTTTCTGATATGTGGGAGTGGATGTTCAACAAGATCAATAGAAAGCATATCAAATGGAAAACTCACTCCCTATTGTTGGCAAGGAGAGTTTCGGTTGTGCAGAAGGTCCTTTCTTCCAAACATGTTTATTTTGCTTCGACCTGAATGTTTACTAAATCTCAATTTGGTATGCTTGAAAAAATTCTCAAAGATTTTTTGTGGTCGGATGGCTTGGGATCCAAAAAAAAGACATTTTGTTAAATGGGAGTGGTGTTGCCTCCTAAAATAGTTGGGGAGGCTGGGGATTAAGGACATTAGAATTCAGGGGATTACTCTTGTGGCTAAATGGATATACAAAGCTTTTTGGGGAAATGAACCTTGGAAGGTTCTTGTGAGAAACAATGTTAAACAATATGTGATTAAGAAAGGTACTAACATTCTATTTTGCGATATTATTATGGGAGACTTTAAAAGATGAAGATTTTTGGGTCTAAAGTGTTTAACTCCCTTTGGTCTACATGGTTACAAGTGAGGGAGTTCATCTCCTGTAGGAATATCATTGGGGGGGCCTCCTATATGTATTGTTGCTAACAAATCAATCTGATGGGGTTTGTATTTGAATAATAAATTGCTTGCTCTTACTCAGAGTTGTTCTACAAAAAAGTGGAATGAGAAGGGCATTTCTTTTATCAGTGATTTAATGGTGAATTACAGGTCTGGGCCATGGGATGAGATATCTAGTAAGTTTGGTATCCCCAAATCTCAAAGGAAGACTTATACTCTCCTATCCAAAGTGATAAGCAAGGAGAAAGTTGGGAAAATCATGAATGATGATATTTTTATCAAAAATATAAAATGGAAAGATGGCACTGTTATTGAAAACACTTCTGCTAACCAGATTTATGGAATGTTTAAAAATGATCGCTCTATGTTCCTTCATATAGTTAAAGGTTGGGATCTTGACTGTCCTTTCTCAAACTAGCATTTTTTCTTTAATTATTTTTGGAAGGGTCCCTATGAGCCTAAGGTTATTCATTTTAGATGGTTGTTATTGATCAAGAAGCTTGATGGTAGGTCAGTGTTGTCTTCCATTAATGTTGAGTCTGTGACTTGCAAGTTGTGTAATAAGCCTGAGAGTTTTAAGCATGTTTTGTTTAGTGTATTTATGCTAATAAAGCCTAGATCATTTTCTTTGGATCTCCAATTGATTGGAAAAATAATATTGGTTTCTCTTGGTGTGAAATTTTGGCTGGTTATGTGAGATCTTTTGACTTAGCTTTTAACAAATTTTGGTTTGCTCTTACTAGTGAAGTATTATGGTTTCTTTGGAAGGAAAGGAACAAGGAGATATTTCAAAATGTCAGAAGGTGCCCTATTGAGTTTAATCTTAAACACATAATTTTACATTATGTGACAGGTGTCCTACTGCTTGGAGATTCCAAAGTCCAGATTCATGAAGCTGATGCACAATGGAGTTCTGCAAATTTACAAAGATGAAGTCAAGGTAGCATAGTATATTGAGAAATATCAAAGTTTTCTTACACAAGCAGAGATTGATGAGCTTAGCAGTCTTCTGGAGAAATGTCATCTAGATCCTCATGTAAATAATATTGATTATAGGCATCATTGCGAAGAGAATATAAGTGACATAGGGGCAAACATGTGTTGTCTCTGCAACAACACCTATTGATACTATTGTTCAGTTGGGTCATGGTTATTAGAATTCCTAGAATATGCTCCTTTTTTGTCTATAGCGAGCTTTTTGAATCCAGTGTTGTTTTGGATGCTCATGTAAAAAATAATATGTGCAGTTCCTTTTAGGTTAAGCCCTAGATGGTTAAGGCACCTCCCTCCATTTTTGTATCTTGATGAGGGTTGGTTTATGTTCATGATGAAAGTTCTATATGTTTTCATTAAGTAAAAACAAGTTTTGAAAGAACCTGAAACCTTGTAGAAAAGGATAAGAAAGATATAACAATGAGGAACATAAATCAACTATGGAAAACCACCCGACAAACTAGAGGGGCACTTTTCTATAGTAAAAATAGGTTATGAAAGTTCTCTATGTTGTTGATTATACTTTTTCAATATTAAAAAAAACCATTTCCATGGAATATCAAAAGTGGGACATGTTATAGTCACTAGAGATCCATCCCAAATCACCTTTAATTGATGTTAATCCCCCTTGTCTTCTCATCTATCTCATGGAAAATAATTAATGTTGCTCCTCTATATACTCATTTTTACTCCAAGCATACATTATCAACCCCTCCTACAATTAGAAGCTTATCCCCTATCTAAACAATCCCTCATCATTTCATCATTGTATGTAAACTTGATTCTCCCTTGTCATTAACTCCAAGCCTCCCCTATAATCTAAACATTTGCCAAATACTTAACCCAAATGAATGAAATCTCAAATCATGCAATCTTGCTGACTAATCTAATGCATCGTCCAAGACATCTAATGGTGTCATTCCTAGTCTTTTTTTAAACCTTTATCCATTTCCCACATTACCATCAATATATATTATTTTAAATCTAAAATTGTTTTCATCATTCAAAAATGATATCATAATCATAATCATCAATTACAATCTTTTTTTTTTTTTAACTTTAATAAGGGTCAATTTCACAATAATAGATTATAAACCTTGTCAATTTTGATCTTTAGCCCAAAATCAATTTTTTTTAAACATAATGATTTAAGCCTTGAAAGCTCACATTTGAAGGAATTAATTTAAGAGAGTTATATCAAAACCTCTTTAAAATAACCTCTCGTATAGAACCCCCCTTGGATAGAAACCCTCTAGTCTTAAATCATACTTGGAATGAAGTCTATGTTGCACCTATCAAAGTGATGGAAAAAAAGCACTTTTACTTTACCTCTTGGGTTCAAATAAAATCATTTCAAAGTTATGTTTTGCTAGTATATAGCTATTCTTATAAGCTTTTCAAAAATTACAGTTTCAATATGTTTATTTTTTACTCCTTGTGAATGCAGGTTCTCATCAAAAGTTAAGGTTTTCATTTCCACATGAAAAAATAGAAAAATGTAGGAAAAAAATATTATCCATAGGTATTGTTATCCTCATTTCAAGAAAAAAGGGTAAATTCAAATGCATACAAAAATAGATTCATAATAACATACACCTTTGCCTAAATTAAAATCACTTGGACTTTTGTTGATGCCTAAGAGGCTCACACCTAAAAATGGTAGTTGGGAAGTTTCATACTAGTGGGACTTGGTGCACGCTATGAAAAAAAATCTGAGATTATAACAGTTGTTCATTCATTGAGATTTTGAAAGGGGAAGATGACTTTCATTTAAGTATATACTAGGCTAAGGGATGATGCACCAATGCAAATAGATCAAATCATTGTTGTGCCCCTACTACATTACTACTACTTTAGTACCAAATGGATGGTCCTAGAGAGTCTTAGCTAGTCCAAATGGACAGCAGCTCAACAAGTGGTATCAAAGTTCGGATAGGAGCACCAAGCACCTGCAATGTAGCTTAAAGGGATGTTGGAGATAAGCAATACCTAGACTGACAATAGGCTATCCATAGAGGTGCAATAGCTTAGTTGGTATAGCACACCCCTAACAGATGGAAGGTCCTAGGTTCAAATCCCAACTAATCCAAATGAGCTGGAACTTAACAAGGTTGGCCCAAAATAGATGGAACAAAAAACAAAGATTTGAAATACAACATAAAAAATAATGGGATTGTAGTTAAGATTGGCTCGCATCTTGTGTTTAGTTTTGTTAAATATTGGACATAGGAGCCAAACAAGAAGCCACAAACGCTGTGGAGATGATGGACAGAATATTGATTGGGATGTCATTCCTCTATCAGAGGAACCCATGGATCTGTGGTTAGGAAGCATTGGCAACCCTCTGGCATGTCCAAGGTTTGTTGTATGTACATTGGCATGGAACTCTGTGTACTGTTTTCTATTAGTATTGTTGTTCATGTCAGTTTATATGCTGTTTACATCATTAGCTTCTTAAACGAGGCATCCCTAAGACTGAACTGCTTCAATTACTCCTTTTGGTATTCTCAATGAGGTAATTGACATCCTCATTTTCTAAGTTGTGCTTCCATACCAACTACTTCATTTTAAATTGTGTCAATATACTCTAATTTTCCTGTTAAACGAATAAGATACTATTTTCAAATTATAATTTTCAATTTTGTTTAACTTTGCATTCAAAGAGAGTTTTTCCCAACATACAACCCAGAATGCACAAAAGTTAACCATTTTGGGAAATAAACAACTGGTACGATTCATCTCCCATTATAAAAACGTGCAGAATGAGAGACATGCATGGTCCACATGTTCCTAGAATTAGTGAAAGAACAAGAGACCAAATAAGTAAATAAGACCTACTGTAAAGATTATCAGCACAACATATTTATAACAAGCCAAAAAAAGGTCATAATTACAGTCTTGATACTGTATTAAGAGAAAACATGCTAAGGCTGAAAAACAAGTCTCACATTACAAATGTCACAAAATGTATTTTCATATGGAATTTCCAGAAATATAAGTAATGGGCTATTCAGCTAAACAGAAGAGTATGTGCTAAAAATTGATCTTCTGAGAGCTATTTTTCTTTTTTACAAGCCGGGGGTTTTATAGAGTCATCCCTACTTTTTGTGTTCTATCTTGTCTTGGGTACACCAAGTCCAAAATAGTTGACCAGCAGATTCCTCTTAGTTTGTACTCTTGATGATAGATACCTGTTTCCAAATAATACCATTACAATTATCTAAACTGGATTCTTTATGTTGTCTATATAGACATTATCGTTGAAAGATTTGGCCATCCCCATAGTACAATATTTTAACTCAGATCCTCATATGTTCACTGGTAACTTCTGGTAGATAAGCACATCCTTCAAAGTTTATTTTGTTGCTGAGATGCATACGGAACTTGCCAGTGGTTTTATAAATGTAGACCATAAACTATTACTCTCAAAAGAACAGTCGAATATGTTACTTTTACCATAGACACATAAATATGTGTCCCAATAAATATCACCAGAAGTACCATCAGTGGACACTTTCTGAGTCCATGATACATAAGTCCAGGCAGGCAACTTTTCTGTGCTATCAGTGGCCACTCTCACCCCTCACAGTCTTCTCATTTATCAGCATTCTATATAGTAATATACAGCTTAATATTTTGTATACATTTCATCTTTGCTAATGTACAATTTCTTTTCAGCTAAGCTAGATACAAACATACTCCATCAAGCTATTTTACAAGATGAGAACATGCAAGCTAAGCACATCTAATGAAGAATTAAAGAGAACCTGGATAGTTGCGGTGGAATACTTGAGAGCTCTGGACCATATGCCTACAATCAATATTTCATCAAATGCAACATATAAATACTGCAAATCATTGCCACTATACATTCTAAATAAATAAGTAGAAACAACTTATATTTGTAAAGTCTTTGCTAACGTCACCTCTACCTGGATGTTATTGTAGAGTTCAAACAATGGAACAGCAAGTATTTTCGTATTCTTTGGACTCGCAAGATATTCTTTTTCAGGCAAATGGACAACATATATTTTCTTGCATTCCTGGATGAAATTGTAATAATTAGTGAACAATTTCAATTCTTAAGTTTGAAATGTGTTGACATCTAATTAGTAATTACTATAACTAACAAGAATATTAAATTTTTCCAACCTTTGGTTCAGCAATGTGTGGTGGGCAATATGGTAACATTAATGTCTCAAAGTTAGGCCTCCACCATGCTCCAACACATTCTCCAATCTGCAGACTATACACGATGTTTAGCATTGAAGTGGGTTCCCAGTATCAAAAATAAAAGAGACAAAAATAAAAAACCATAAAGATAATATTCCACTGATACTTCTAAAAAATAAAGCTAAAGGAACATTAAGGTTGCACAGAAGCTCACATTTTCGCATTGCACACTCTTTGGGTACTAGCAAACCCTCAAGATCCTATAAATGATCTAAAATAATATTCTTGCTTGATCAATACCTCCAAACCATAGATGTGAAGTGCTAAACAAGGTATTTGAAAGGTTAGAGGTCATAGAGACAAACTCTGCAATTGCCTTCTCATATCTTGTACTTGTCTCTGACCACTCTCATGTCTACTTTGTTTCAGGTACACATACATCCCACTAAAAGAATGGATGATGCCAGTAATATAGCTTGACAATAAGAGTTACTGCTGTGATATCAAAGATAAATAGTTGAAAAAAGCACAACAGTAGGAATTTAGTAGAGTCCACACTCTAGCTCTTCACTAATAAAAGAACAAACACAGAAAAGGAAAAGATGGATCAACTTGCTACACACTTTTCTATGGAGAGCATTAATTATTTTATTTTTTTATAAAGTTGTCAAAAGTAAATATAATATTTAAATAATGGTTGAAAATCTCGCGGTAATATCGCATGCAGCAGATATATCATGAGTCAAAAACAAAAATAATATTATGTCCATTAAAATTGTCAGCAATTTTATCAGAATCGCGGCACAAGTTATACAAAAAATATGAAAGAAATCATGATACATTTCTGTTCATATCGGTGACCAAGTCAACGGAATCCCCACACTTTTTTTTGGATGTAACCCAGAGACGTGTCCCCAGCCTAAAAACCCTCGTCCTTGTACCAAAAACATTTCGGGGACTTGGGGACGGCTTAGGGTACGTCCCCACCCCGTCCCCCTTTTCAAAAAATTCCCAGGAAATGCCCCAAGAACTTGGGACTTTGGGAACTTTTTTGGCGGACATTTGTACGTCCCAAGGACGGTTGGGGATGCCTTGGAAGTCCTCGGGACAGATGGGCATCCCCGCTTTTATAGACAACATCAGCACTTAAAAAAATATTTTTTCTTTTATAAAACATCTTCATTTTTAATTTTTAAGTGGGCCCCTCCTTCCAAGTTCTCACCCTAACATGTTTATTACTGTTTGATGTTTGTTACCCTCGTCCTTGTACCAGAAACATTTTGGGGACTTGGGGACAGCTTAGGGTATGTCCCCACCCCGTCCCCCTTTTCAAAAAATTCCCAGGAAATGCCCCAAGAACTTGGGACTTTGGGAACTTTTTTGGGGGACGTTTGTACGTCCCAGGGACAGTTGGGGATGCCTTGGAAGTCCCCGGGACAGATGGGCATCCCCGCTTTTATAGACAACATCAGCACTTAAAAAAATATTTTTTCTTTTATAAAACATCTTCATTTTTTATTTTTAAGTGGGCCCCTCCTTCCAAGTTCTCACCCTAACATGTTTATTACTGTTTGATAGTTAATTCCTGCTATTTGGGGCCCTCTGATTAGTATTTGACAACATTACCTTATATTGTTGTTACAGTCACACTACATGCTCAGAATTATATAGCAAACTGTTTACAAGGTGCTGGTAAAGTCTGAAAAGTGCATTATAGACCTAGAACATGCATGCTTATGTCATTTTCTGGCAACACATCAGTGCTTGTTTTGTCCTGAGTTGATCTGGGTCCTTTGTTGAAGAGATGGTGAATATTGGAAATTGCAATCAAGATACTGTCTTACTGCAACAAACGTGTATCATGATCAGAACTGTATAGATGACCTTTTTGTATTAATATCAATCCACTTGCATTGAATTGGAAGTGTAGTTTCAGAGTTAAATGATAGTATTGTGTTTCAATTTGGAAGGTGGGTTGTTGTTCCTGTTGCTATTGAAAATGAATTTTAAATTATGTTCTTGCGCATATTTCAAATTTTTATGTTATTATTTTAATATTACATGCATGTTGACAATAATTTCAAATGATGAATACATTATAGCATATTGAGCATTGAGTTTGATTATTGAAATGTTGTATGTTAAGGTTCTATGATGTTTAAATGGCATGGTTTCTCCATGTCTTCGTATGAATGTAATGTATTTATGCAAATTTCCCTATATATTTTATATTTTTCCTATATTTATATAGCCGTCCCTCTTTCCCCAATGTCCCCAAAATTGGCAAAAAAAATTGCCGTCCCAAAAACCCATCCCGCTGTTCCTTGTTGTCCACATCCCAAAAACTCAAGGGAACATAACTTTTTTGCAGTTAGAAAAGTAATGAAAATAATATTTTGTGGGGTTATTTATTGTGGTCATTTTTGGTGGATGAAAAATGTAACGTTTTTGGTGGACGACGCCTTCATTTACAGATGCCATTCTCAGCATTAACGCTTTCATTTACAGATGGCATTCACCTTTGATGCCTTCATTTACCTTCAAGCTTCAATGGCATTCACCTTCAAGCTTCGACATTCTGCAGAATTGCTGACAGTTCATTCCCAGGTTTAAAAAACTAAGTTTTTTCCGCCAGTCTATTGTAATTTGTATAATGGATTATGGTATATTTAATATTTATAATGTGACTGAAATTTGTATTTTCAATACCCATGGAACATGCCGAGATCTTTAAAAAAATGCATTCAAAATTATGAACGCACCACAGCTCTGAAAAAAACTATTCACTACTGGACCCTTAAGCCCCTCTTGCACATTGAAAGCTGGTAACTATAGAAGCACTTGAACACATCAATATCCTAATTCCAGACCTACCAAACTGAAATTAAAAAACTTCCTTTCAAAATCAATCTTTCATAATGACTGTGAGAGCATAAGAAGCAATATAATGTTGTAGTATAGCCAATTTCTGATATAAAACCTCATATTGCCACCTAAATTGTTTTTTCTATGTAACAGATTCTAACATACTTCAAAATCTTTTTCCTTCATAGACTTGGTTAATGGTCAAAATTTGATCTCAAACTTAGACAACTACCCACTTTAAAAGTCTGATAACCTTTTATCGTTGTTCAAAATTAGATAGAACATGAATATTTTGCTTCTGCATGTTGTCTTCTTTATTTGTGATTTTTTGTCCAACATTTCTAATTATTTATCCTTGTATGTGCAGACTTACAGGTAACAAAATCAATATCTGTAGAAAATGTCAGCAGAACTAGGGATGATTTTTGGAAACATGGGACACCGGAACCAAAAAGAGGAGATGTGAGATATAACCATTGTCCTAAGTTGATGAGTGGGGGCATAACTTGGTTGAAATATCACATTGGAAAGATATAAGACCATGATATCACACCATGTGACATTTTTCATGAAGAGTCTACCAGGGAGGCTATAGCAAGCCTTAATGCATATGAGCAAAAGAAGATAGCAAAAAAGAGGACAGAATATGTCATGGCAACCTCAATGGGAGATTTTAGTTCTACAAGGTTGCCAACAGGTGTAGAGACTTCTTCCATTAGGCCACAGATTCAAGGATCGTCATCCAACAATGTAAGCGGACATATATCAAACTCTTGGGTTCCATGTAACATTCCTAGCGATCAACCTAGATTGCAAGGCACTACAGGAACAAAAAGATGCATCAAAAGACAAGGGTGGCAATTGCAAGATTTTGGTACTACAACAATATTCCCTTCAATGCTTTGTGTAGGCTATATTGGGATCTATTGGTTTTTGCAATGACCGTGTCAGGGGTTTAAGCCCCCAACTCGTTATGAGATGAGTGGACCATTATTATAGGAACATCCAAAGCATTCATCAACTTGTGGAAGAGCAAAAAAGAATTTGGGAACAAAGAGGTTGTACTATTATAATTTATATCCGATGGGAGGACAGATGACAGGGATAGGACGGTCGTCAACTTTATAATTGTTTCAAGAGTGCAATTAGTATTTCTAAAATCAGTTGATGCCTTTGATGATTAAATGAAAAATGCAGAGAATTTTTGCAACATGTTGGATGAGGTGGTAGAGGAAATTGGGGTGGGTAAAATTATCTAGATTGTGACTGATAATGTAGCTACGTATGTGGAAGCTAGTAACAGGCATCCCACATTATTTTGGAGCCCTTGTGCTACCCATTGTCTTGACTTGCTCCTTGAGTACCTAGGGAAACTGAGTTGGGTGGAGAAGGTGGTTGAAGACGGAAGGAATATTGCAATGTACATCTACAATCCCACATGGATCTTGAGTCATATGAGAGAGCACATTGGTGGTAAGGATCTCATGTGAGAAGGGGTTGCATGCCCTACTACTAATTTTCTCAACTCGCAAAGCATATTCACCACATTGAACGACATGAGACGTATGTTTGTGAGTGTGAAATGGTTAGAGAGTCATTATGCCAAGATGCTTGGTCAAAGAACATTGTGAACGTTGTATTTGATGTTCGATTTGGCAAGCAAATGGACAAGATCATCAATGTAAGTTTTCAAAGCTTGATTGATGATTTATTATTTAATTTTTGAATATTACAATTTGCTGGTTTTTGTTAAATTGTTTATGTCAAGGTGTCAGAACCATTGGTGAGGGTTCTACGAATTGTTGATGGGGATAAAAAACCCATGGGGTATCTATATAAGGTTACAAATAGGGCCAGCGAGGCCATTCAGCACTTATATAGATCAAATAAGACCAAATATAGACCCATATGGAACATAATCAATCATAGGTGGAAATGATAACTCCACCAATATATTAATCTTGTTGCCTACTACTTGGACCCCAAGTATTACTTCGCCAGCACTTCCAAAGAACATATAGTGGTTCAAGTTGGCATGGACACATGTATTCAGAGATTGGTTGCTGATTTGGACCTCTGAGACCTTGTACTTGATGAGTTACAAAGCTACAAGAGGGAAGAGGGGTCATTGTTTTCTTCACTTGATTGCAAATGTAGGAGATACCAATGTAGTGCAAAACGAAGTGTACCCCCAATGGAGGTGACCTACCTCCCAATAAACAATCACACAGTGGAAGATGAAGAACATAGCAACTCAATTCCGAAACAACACACTTTCATTAACAAGAACTATAAGATTTACATCCAACATGTCGAGCTATAAGACCTTGGTTATGGCCACTACAAGAAGAATATAACCCAAATGCAAACATCCATTTGCAAACTTCGAATCCCCAACTATTGATGACTCTCCTCTCATTGATCTCTCATTCTAAAAAACCCAAGACTCCCTATTTATGCTAGATCAAGCCACAAGTCGGCCTAGTAGATTGCATTTTAAATAAAGACTCAAGCCATAAGTCAGCTTACAATGGACATTAAATACATAGGAAAAGAACCAAGATCTTCATGCGTCTCAAATTCCATCCACGTCACGCAAACCAAATTAAATGCCAAGATCCAAATAACCTGCTCAGTAAGACCAAGAACATGACAACGTTGAGCAACAAAGAATGCCCCAAGCTCACTCGGTGAAACAACAAACCAGCAGGAAACCGAGCCCACTCGGTGAATCAAGACCAAGAAGTAACTAAGCTCACTCGACCAAGAAGTAACTAAGCTCACTCGACCAAGAAGTAACCAAGCTCATCAATGAACAACTAGCAACCCAGAAGCAACCGAGCTCATTGGTGAGCAAACAACAATTGAACACACCATAGCCACCACCAAACACATATCAATGAACAAGAAACCAAGCATTCCACCAAGCCCTCCAAAGAAATTACTGAGCACCCAAGATGCTCCTACATCAGACTCCCAAGGTAAATAGAAAAGTGTGTCCCACACTTTAATGCCAAGAGAATTATCTACCCACAACTTCATCTTCACCAAAGGCTTCCAATCCAACAAAGACAAAAGTACAGACACGCAAATCTAAACTCTCTTCTTCATCCCTTCAAACACCAGAATCACAACTAACCCAATAGTGTATCCATGCAACATATCCTTGCAATCAGCAACTGTAAAATCTTCCCATGAAAATCATATCAGCAACAAGTAAATTCATCTTCTTATCACGAGCAACATCCAAATTGGTAACGTCAATAGCATGTAAGCCTAGATCCATGACAATAGTAACATGTAACTCCAAATCCTCATTAGCATGTAAATACTCTTCAACCTCACCATCAACAATCTCATTGTCCACAACAAGTTGCTTTGCAATTTCCATGTCAGATTCGTCCATCTACTCATGAAAACCAAAAGATACCTCTTCATCATCATGCACTTCCATGATTTGTCTTCTCCTCTGCACAATCTTTCTAACTAGCCAAACAACTTTCTTTCTAATCCTCAGATGCCAACTCAAGCAAGATTGTTCCTAGTCGTCAATCCTCTTATTAAATACTTTTGATTCCTCTTAAAGTGCAACTACCTCGCATCGGCAATTTGATTGCAAGACTTCAGTTGCCTCCCATTCGGCGATTTGCTCTCCATCTTTGCAACCTACCTCAATTCGGTGATCTGTTCGCACAAGGAAAATTTCATCCCACGCATTAGATTTCGCAACCAAGCGATCGTTCAGCAAGTCCTCTTCAAGTGCAAGTAAAATCACAATCTGTCCCCCCACACTAAGATCACCAACTAGGGCTCTAGAACAAGTGATCCACACAACGCAATCATCACAAGATTGAAATCCGCTCTAATACCATCTGACGCAATGCAAGACCAAGTGTACCCCCAATTAGGCTGACCTAGCTCCCAACAAACAATCACACAATGGAAGATGAAGGAGAACACAAGGATTCAAATCCAAAACAACACGCTTTCATTAACCAAAACTATAAAATTTAAATCCAACATGTGGGTTGTAAGGCCTTCCCGATTGCGGCCAATACAAGAAGAATATAACTTAGATGTGAACATCCATCTCCATACTTTGACTCCCTAACTACTGATGACTCTCCTCTCACTAATGTCTCATTCTAAACCCCCCAAGACTCCCTACTTATACTAGATCAAGCCAAAAGTTGACCTAGCACATTACATATTAATAAACACCCAAACCACAAGTTGGCTTACAACGGACATTAAATACACATAGGAAAAGAACCAAGATCTTCACACGCCCCAAGATCCATCCACATCACGCAAACCAAATTAATTGCTAAGGTCGGCCTCGATAGAGATCCAAATAACCCGCTCAGTGAGACCAGGAACATGATAATTCTGAGCAACAGAGAATACTTCGAGCTCACTCGGTGAAGTAATGAACCAGTAGGTAATCAAGCCCACTGGGTGAATCAAGACTAGGAAGTAACTGAGCTCACTCAACCAAGAAGTAACCAAGCTCATCAATGAACAAACAACCCAGAAGTAACCGAGCTCGTCAATGAGCAAACAACAATCGAACACCAAAGCCACCACCAAGCAAGTTGGTGAACAAGAAACCGAGCATTCCACCAAGTCCTCCAAAGAAATTACTGGGCACCCAAGATGCTCCTACATCAGATAAACCCTACAACCAAGTAAAGAATAACATGTTTTAAATTTTATTATTGGCTCATTAAGTTTATTGGAATTTTCACCACACTATAAATGACTTTTTTAATCCTTGGACATTTGTGGTTGGAAGATTATGGTGCCACAACACCTAATCTCCAAAAGCTTGCCAACCAAATATTATAACAACCTTGTAGTGCTTTGGGTTTGTTGACCCCATTTTAAACTAGCCAAAATTTAAAATTTCATTCATTATTTGGCTAACCTAAGTTTTGAGCACTTAGTGTAAAACACTTTCAAGAAGGGTCACCGTGTCACTTTAGTCAATGATCCTTATTTGAATTCTAGTGATTTGGGTTTCATGACTCTCATTTTGCAATCCATAAAGTCCATCATGAACACCTGACCTATTTAATTGGTCTAGCTTGATGATGTTGAATTCAATCCTATTTTGAAAATATTTCTAGAAGGCACCATATCATGGAATGCGACTAGCAAATGTAAAGTGAAAATCTTCTTATTTGTCATCTTCACAACATTGAAAGGCATACATGCAGTGATTAAGTAAGGTTTGATTTTTATGTGTGGCGGACACATTCAAGATAGCGTTTTCCTAGTGGTGATGCCTCTTGTCAAAAATGTTTGAAGTAGTGAGCAAAGGCATGGTTGAAGTTATCAGTAGTTTTATATGTATCGGTAACCATACACAAAGTTCAATTATGAGTTGTCAAATTATGGAGAGATTCTAAAACATTATATAAGGAACTTTGAAGGATTTAGCTATTCTAGCTAACATGATAGAAGATGGATCAAAGATATTATGTTACACCCTTAATATTGGTGTATATAAGGTTATGAATAGTCAACTTGTGGCTATCTTAATCCTTAATTAAGTCATGTTATCATTTTTATATTATTATTTAGGTAGGTAGGTCAGCCTAGGTGTTATGTAGGGTTGTGTCTATTCAACCTAAGCATAATTAGGTATATATAGGAGGTTGTGAGTCTTATTTCAACATCATATTGTGAAGTGTATTCTCATTGGAGATATTTGGAGGTTTTCCCCTTGAATTGGCCTATTACTCTCAGTTATTATCAAATATTTATATAAAATTTCATATTATTTCTTCTATCATGCAAGTTATTTCATTACAAGTGGTATCAGAGCGTGATCTTGGCACCATAGAGGCACGATTTTTTCTCAACATTGGGGCAATTTTGGGAAGAGCATAACTTTTAGATTTAAAAAAAAAATTCAAAGATTTTCAAAGGTTTTTGAAAGACCATATTAAAGAAGCTATAGTCCAAAATTTAGAGGAATTGGAGCAAATTTGAGAAAATTATCGCAGAATTACTACTTCTACACAATTTATTGAGATCTTCATATCTCTCACATCTTGTCGAATTGGAGTATAACTTGTATTGGGTTTTTGAATACATAGTAAAGGAGCCTAAATTTCAAACCTTGGAGAAATTGAAAAAAAAAAGGCAAGATATTGCAAAATTAGGAAAATTCTCTCTCAAGGTAGCAAATTTGATAATTTTTTTGGGATTTTTTCCGAGTAAGGGTATCTTGGCCCTAGTAAGTTGCAGTAAAAAATAAATAAATAAATCAGAGAATTTACATTTCATTTGTCTAATTTATTTCAAAAATATTGGTTTCCATCATGACGGGGCCTTCAACAAGAGGCAAAAAGAATGCTCTCACACCAGAGAAATCCTCTAATCAAGATTGGGAAGCAACAAAGGATAGTAATCCCAATGAGGAACTTAGTAAGTTCAAGGAAGAGGCTAAGAGGGATATGTGTGACCTACGAGGAGATATATCAGATATACAAAGCATCTTAAGTGTAACAATCACGATTTATACAAAGTTCTACCCAACAAATTATTGAACAAATAACTGAATTCTTTTTCATAGGACATTAACTATTTTATCAACAATTAACTAAAATAACCATATTCAACTGAGATGACTGTATCAATGATCAACTGTAATAACTATATTAACGATTAACTGAAAATAACTATATCAATGATCAATTGAAATAACTAGAATAACAATTAACTGAAATAACTATATCAATAATCAATTGAAATAACTAAAATAACGATTAATTGAAATAACTGTATCAATGATCAATTTAACTGAATTTAATTATAACTATGATAATGATTAACTATCTTTTTCTACATACAAGTAAAGCAAATGCTTAACATGAGAAGAAGAAAAGGAAACATACAAGTATTATCCGATGAGTCTTTAGTTGGTTGTGCATGCTTCGGCTTTCAATAAGAGAAGCATTGACTTAGGCTTAACCTCTCAACCGCGTACCATACTTACCCCCACACAATCTATTGAATTAGAAAGGCTCTACCTACCCCGAAATCGGGCTTGGGATACTTTTAGTCCAGCAACCTGAGCATTCTGGAGTTTAGAATGTCCACACAATTATGGACGGACATGTCTGAATAACTGGCACCACTAACATCAAGTGATCTTAGATGGAAAACATGTCGTTAAACGACCTTGGCCAAGGTTTTTCTAATGGGTTCAAGGACTCGATCACCACTGCTCAACTTGACAACAGAGGAACAACAATAGGGACAAGCATGAGCAATTAAGTAAAAACTATTTTAGATTTATTGTATCATATCTGATTTCACTTCCATGTCATTGCAAATTCCATCTCACCTTTTCCATGGCTATACAGTGGGTGAGTCCTAGGTGCTCAGAATCTCAGAGCAATTCGGCTTTGTCTGTTGATTCTCAATTGTATCATGAATATTATATGTTTTCACTTTTTCACATTCTGTGATTTGAAGAAATATGTTCTTTAAGACTTGCAAAAAACATCATTTGGTTATGATTATCAATGGCATATATAAAACATGATTCTATGTCATGGATACTTTACTATTAATTTCATAACAACTCCTTCTTAGAGGGTCAATTGTTGATACTTAATCATGATGATTATATAACAGTTGCCTACTACTAAGGAGTTTGGTATACAGTAGAAGTTGATAATAAATTTTATAACAATACTGGAGGTTGATGGACCACATAACCTGATATAATTCTGGAAATGTTTGGAGTCTTGCTAGATGCCTATGTATCAGCTCTTCTTCGATTTGCTTCACAAGCGTAACCACAATGTGGAAAAACAATCACGACTTCAGCAAGGAAAGATTAATATAAGGCAAATTGTAACAAGAATGGCACTGCTAAAATAATGCAGAGGATTCGAGTGGAACTTGCAGAAATTCATATGGTATTTTCAAAGTATCGGGTTGTAGATGGTAGCCGGAAATGAGCAAGGGAAAACGGAAATATTAAAAGGAAGTCGAGTATGTGATTTTTTTGTATATCTCAGTCTCTCCCAACCTTATGAAATATATAAAAGGGTAAAGGACTATTTGGCTTCCAAGAAGCCATAACATAAAAGAATGTCTTAGCTCTTGGACGCCAAATAAATGTGCCAAGTGTTCAATTAGTTATAAACAAGAAAAGAATAAAAGGATGGAAGAAGATTTGAAGGTTAAAAATCAAAAATATTATGGTTTATATCTATCTACGTACACGTAGATATATTTGTGAGGTGGCATCATTATATTATAAAGAAAATAATATTATGGTGTCACTTTATATTTATATCTATGTGTACGTACATAGGTATATATTAAAATGATACGGTGAAAGATCATTCAAAATCCTTTGCGGTACGTATTATATTTTAATTAAATTATTTTATGTTTTAAATTATTTAATTAATAGCTCATGTGGGTCCTTCAATTGTGTCCTGAAGTCCAAGTCGCTAGGTCCTTACCAAGGCAATTTAAAGTCACACCTATCAATCCTGATGACTGGACTAAGCTAGTATCCCATTCCGTTGATCCCATTTAGCAATGCTTTCCCCCTTCATCTTCTCCTGCAATCACCCATGATATACTTCCACAATAATAACAAGTTCCATAATAATTTTCATATAAATATTTAAAAGAATTTAATTATTAACCATAATTCCAAAATCACATGACAAATAATGGATAACGACCATCTTCATCAACAGTTAATACAATGGATATAAATAACTACCTACTTCACATGATTATGAAAGAAAAATCTGTTCAATCTAATAGCTATGAGAAAATTTAAAATTAGGTCAAAATTGGGATGTAACATACCCTCCCCCTTAAATTTTTCATTGTCCTCGATGAATATCACAACAAAACTTAAACAATATCTATTCAGATTATTTCAAGAAAGCAAAGGTTCAAGTTCTAGCCCTAGAAAAAAAAGATGAGGGTATTTTTGAAAGATTTAATGATAATCTTCCTAGGTGGCATTATCCTCTGCATACCGATCCCACTGGACCTTGCATTGAGTCACCTCTCGATTTCGTAATTGTAGTTTACACAAATCGAGTATTCTAAGTAGTTCTCTTTCCACCACCCCTGGTTCTCGCACCTGTAATAGGCTCCAATCAATTATATGATCATGATGAGTAATGTATTTCTTAAGGTATGACACATGGAAGACATCGTGCATCCTTGCAAGGGCTGATGGCAAGGCAATTCTGTAGGCTACTTGGTTCATAACTTCCAATATTTCGAAGGGTCCCACATACCATGGGGCTAACTTGGCATTCTTACTAAACATGATAGTGCTCTTCTGAGGTTTTACTCTTAATAACACCTTTTCTCCCACTGAGAATTCCCTGGGTGTTCTTTTTGCATTTGCATAACTTTTATGTATGACATTGGCTTCCTTCAATCTCTGACGAATTTGGATTATCTATTCTTCCATTTCTTTAAGCATTTCAGGCCCAACAATAATTCTATCTTCCAATCGATTCTAGCTCACAGGAGTTCTACACTTGCGGTCACATAGAGCCTCAGAGGGGGCCATTTTAATGGTGGATTGGTAAGAATTGTTATAAGGAAATTCTACCAAAGGTAAATATGTTTCCCACTGATATTGCCGATCCATACGGTAAACTCTCAAAAGATCTTCTAATACCTTGTTTACTCTTTCTATTTGACCATCTATCTCAGGATGATAAGCTGAATTGATGTTTAGTTTAGTCTCTAATGCTAAAAATAATGTTTGCCAAAAACTAAAGTTATCCTAGCATCCCTATCTGAGATAATTTTTTCTGGAATTCCAGGCAATCTGAAAATTTCCTTTATAAATTTATGAGCAATTTCTGGTGCTCCATCAGTTAGATTTCTTGGTATAAAATGAGCAACTTTTGTCAATCTATCTACTACTACCAGAATGGTATTGTGTCTATTCCATGTCATAGGTAATCCTTGTACAAAATCCATGGAAATTATCTGCCATTTCCATTCTGGTACCTCATTTGGGTGCAAAAGACCGGCTGGGTATCTATTCTGCTTTTACTCTTTGGCATTCCAAGCATCCTACCACAAATTTTGTTATCTCCCTTTTCATTCCTTTTCAAAAATATAGAGGTTTTATATCTGACAACATTTTAGTTACTCCAGGGTGTCCTGAATATGGAGCTGAATGAGATTCTTCCAGAATCATCCTCCGAAGTTCAGGTTTGTTGGGTAAATATATCCTGTGATTATATCTTAACAGCCCATCCTCTTCTATCCTAAATTGTGAATACTTAGGATCTTGTGGATCTCTGATGAGAGCTAGGCTAATCTCTGCATAAAATTCATCATGCTCTAGATGTAAAATCTGGTCCTTTAATCTGAAATTTATAGTAGCCATTGCAAAAAAGTGTCTCTTCCTACTTATGGCATCTGCCACTTTGTTTTTCTTGCCTTTGATGTAACTTATGTCAAATTCATAGTCTACTAAAAATTCCAGTCACTTCTTTGTCTAGCATTAAGATTTGGTTGTGTAAGAATATATTTTAGGCCATGAAGGTTGAATCGTAGATCAAAAGGTTTCCCAATCAAATAATGTCTCCAAATTTGAAGAGCATGAACAATAGTTGCTAATTCTAGATAATGAGGGGCGTAATTCTTCAATTTCCTAGATTCGTATGCAATTACCTACTCATCTTGCATTAGCACACCTCCTCCTCCTTCTCTTGAAGCATCAGTTATAACAACGAATTTCTTTTGTGGGGTCAGGTACTATTAATAGGCATTGCAATTAACTTTTCCTTCAAGCATTCAAAAGTTGTTTGACATTTTTCCATCCATACAAACTTCCTTCCCTTTCTCTGAAGTGATGTAATCGAGTAGGCTATCTTGGAGAAATTCCTGACAAACTTCCTATAACCCTACCAATCTCATGAAACTTCTAACTTTTGTCACATTTTTAGGGTATAGGCCATTCCTTAATTGCTTTGATTTTTGACGGATCTACAACTATTCCCTGAGCTAATATAATGTGTCCTAAATACTGAATTTCCTTTTGATAGAAAGCACACTTGGACAATTTTCCATATAATTTATGTTCTCTTAACCTTTGTAAGACCTTTTCCAAATGTTCTTGATGTTCTTCCTCGTTTTTTGAATAAATTAGAATATCATCTATAAAGACCAATGCAAACTAATCTAGGCAATCTTGGAATATGCTATTCATTAAGTTCATAAAAGTTGTTGGAGCATTGGTTAACCCAAAAGGTAACACTGTGAATTCATAATGCCCATACCTAGTTCTGAATGCAGTTTTTTGAATATCTTCGTCCTTAATACAAAGTTGGTGATATCTTGACCTCAAATCAATTTTTGAAAATATTGTTGCGTCTTTCATTTGATCAAAAAGGTCGTCAATTCTAGGAAGTGGATACCAATTCTTAATAGTGACCTTATTGAGCATTCTATAATCTATGCATAATCTCACGGTTCTGTCCTTCCTAAGAAATAATACTAAGGCTCCCCATGGTGATACACTAGGTCAAATCAGTTTCTTGTTTAACATATCTTGTAATTGTATTTGCAACTCCATTAGTTCAATGGTGGTCATTCGATTTGGTGCCCGAGAAAAGGGTTTTGCTCTTGGTAACAAATCTATGGTAAAATAAAAGACTCGGGATGGAGGTAGACCGAAAGTTCTTTGGGAAACACATCCTGATAATTCTTTAGGTAGGGATATTTTTCTTCAAAAGATTCCTTTAATTTTTCTCTAATTTCCCCATCTTCAAAAATGTAATCATCTCTATAAGTGGTGTTTATAGGACTTCTCATATCTTCAACTCTCACTGCAAAAATCTCACAGTTTTTTCTTCCACAATTCTTAAGTTGCATGGCAGATATCTGTTTTGATTTAATTTTATATTCAATCCTTATAATGTTTGCAGGTTTTCCTTGGTCATCCAAACAATCTACAGTTTTAGCAAGACAATCCACCTTGGCCTTATGCTCACTGAGCCAATTAATGCCTATAATGATGTCGTAAGACCCAAGAGGTGCTATATACAAATTCAATTCAGTGGAGAAATTTGAAAAGTCAACCCAAGCCTCAAACAGACTCTGCTCTACCTTAACCCTTGATTGGTTTGCATACTCGACTGTCCATGGTTCTGCCATAAAACTAGATCTCTTTGGAAATCTAATTAATAGATTAGGTGATATAAAACATTCAGAAGCTCTAATATCAATCAAAATAGAGACAAGGTTGCCGTAGATCTTACCCGAAGTTTCAATCAGGCCTATCTGTTGTTTTGTTTGTCTATTGTCAAGAGTTGTGGGGATCCTTTGCTGATAAACATGTTGCTATTGTGGAAGAGGTGGTTGGTGCGACTGATTGGTATTGGGTTTGACAGGGCATTTATTAGCATAATGATCTCTCCCACAATTGTAACATCCTGAAGGTGGCCCCTTACTTTCATTGCTCTTATTATTTTTACTCGTACTAAAATTACTTTTAAAATCCCTGATTCCATTTCCTTTTGATTCTAGCTTACTAAACTTATAATCCTTAAACTGTTTCTTCTAAGATCCAGTATCTGTACCTTCTGTATTCCAGTTTGTTTTCCTTTTATTATCCCAAATGGATTCATCTCTCTTGATTTTATATTCTTGTTGGACAGCCTTCTCTAAAGCTTCTTCCATGGTTCAAGAAGTGAGAACATCAACTACTCCTATTCTATTATTCAGACCCATAATGAATTTCCTCACTTTCAGATTTCTGTCTTGTTGATATGGTGGTACATACTTTAATAATCGGGTAAATTTCTTCGAGTACTTGTGTACAGTCATATCTCCTTGCTTCAGGTTTTGGAAATCCAACAATTTTTTGTCATAAATGGTTTGGGGTAACCAACAATTCCTAAAAATGTTTACAAATTTTTCCCAAATAATTTCAATGGTTTTAATGTTTTGCTCAACCTTGGTGTTTCCCCACCATGTAGCAGCTTCTCCAGTAAAGTGGTATATTCCCCAAACCGCTTTTGAGGTTTCTAAAAAGTTCCTAATTTTAAAGTATTGTTCCATTTCAGTTAACCAAGCCTTTGCATCCTCTCCGGATTCAAAACCGGCAAATTTGGGTGATTTGATCTTCTTAATATACGCGGGCAGTCACTCACTATTTCTTGTTTCTTTTGTTTTTCAATTTGAGTGGGTGAAGCTTGTGAGGTTTTCTTGTTGTGTTCGGAGACTTTTGTCTCTATTCTGGCAGGAAGTGAGGATTGCATTTCCTCTTGGTTCTACCCCATTTGGGCTACCATCTCATTCATTATTTTTTCCATATTTTCCAACTTCAGTTGCATTTCTTGCAAAATCTGAAGTAATAAATTAGTGTTTTCATGGACCATGTCATGACCTACAACGTTCTCATCGTTGCTCATTTTTTTTTACTAGTTTAACCTAGAAATTTACAAAAAAATCATGTCAATGATTTATTCTTGGGTGGTCTCAAGGATCACATTCAACATGAGGTACGCATGTTTTGTCCCAGTTCGGTAAATGAGTCTTTTATATTGGCACGCAGGGTAGAGGAGAAGTTCTTGATTCCTAGAAATCAAGGGGCTAATGTGATAAGAGAAAAAGGTTATTCAACACCTTCTCTTCCTCAACCTACTAGGTTGACTCTACAACAAATTGAGGAGAAAAGAGCAAAAGGGTTGTGTTTCAATTATAATAGCAAATATAGTCGAGGACATAAATGTAGTGAAAAGAAATTGTTCTATATTGAAGGTCCAAGTGAGGAAGAAGAGGATGAGCCCATATAGAGGAGGATAGGGAGTCAGGTTAGGAATCACATGATTCTCAATCAATCATTTCTTGTCATGCACTTTCAGGTTTCAATGCACCACAAACTCTCAAGGTAGTGAGTTTCTTAAAGAAGCAGAAAGTAACAGTGTTGATCGACTCAGGTAGTACTCATAATTTCATCAACAAAAAGTTAGCAACTCTTCTAAATTGTTTTATATATCCAGCCCTAGAGTTTCAAGTTTTGATTGCAAATGGGGGCATAGTTAGTTGTTTAGGGAAGTGTCATAGCATCAAAGTATCTATGGGAGATTATCAACTTGATACCCCAATGTATGCGATATCCATGGGTGCAGTGGATATTGTTTTGGGAGTACAATGGCTTACTACATTGGGAACAATTGAGATGAACTTCCAAGGACTACTCATGCGATTTCAATCAAAAGGAAAGGTAATTGAGCTATGGGGATTTAAGGCAAAATCCCTACAGATGGTAAGCTCTCATCAAATGCAAAAGTGTCTTAAGAAAGGTGTGGATGGATTTGTGGCCCAACTATTTTCATTAGAAGTCTCTCAATCTAATGTTCTTAATCATCCAGATTTACAAGCAATAATTAATCGTCACTCAGTGATTCTTGGAGATATGCCTAAAGGACTTCCTCCTAAGAGGGATCATGACCATACTATACAACTAGTTCCAAGGAGCTAGTCACCAAACATCAAGCCTTATTGGTATCCACACATACAAAAAATTGAGATAGAAAAAATTGTTGAGGGAATGCTAGAGGCGAGAATTATCAGGCATAGCCAAAGTGCTTACTCCTCACCTGTTGTGATGGTGCGTAAGAAGGATGAATCTTGGCGCATGTGTCCAGATTATAGAGTGCTCAACAAGTACACCATTAAAGATAAGTTTCCTATTCTAGTCATTGATGATCTTCTAGATGAATTAAATGGAGCTATGTATTTTATCAAGTTCGATCTTAGATCAGGTTATCACCAAATTTGGATTAAGGAGGAAGATATTTGTAAGACAACATTTCTAACTCATGAAGGTCATTATGAATTTTTGGTGGTATCATTCGGTCTTACCAATGCACCATCTACATTCCAAAGTTTGATGAATTCCATTTTTAAGAAGTTCTTGAGAAAGTCTGTGCTAGTATTTTTCAATGATTATTAATTTATAGCAAGACTTGGGAAGAACATTTGCAGCATGTAGATCAAGCATTACAATTACTCGAAGATCATCAATTGTATGATAAGCCATCCAAGTGTGCTTTTGGTCTTAAGGAGGTGGAGTATTTGGGACACAGTTTCACATGGAGTAAAGGTGGACCCTAACAAAATTAAAGCTATCATGGAATGACCTATTCCAAAAATTAAGAAGTTGAGGGGTTTCTTGGGATTGACAAGATACTATAGAAGATTTGTGAACAATTATGGTCGTATAGCAGCACCCCTTACCACTCTATTGAAGAAGGATTCTTTTCATTGGAATGAATCTGCTAATATATCATTTGAGCAATTGAAGAAGGCTATGTGTACAACTCTAGTGCTTGCCACTCCAGACTTCACCAAGGAATTCATTGTGGAATGTGTTGCTTCTGGAAATGGGATAGGAGTAGTTCTCGTGCAAGAAGGTTGACCAATTGCTTTTGAGAGTCGTCAATTAAAAGGTAAAAATCAACTCAAACCTATTTACGAGAAGTAAATGCTAGCAATCCTTCATGCAGTTAAAAAATGGAGGCCTTATTTAATAGGTCGACACTTCAAGGTTAAGACAGATCATGATAGCCTAAAATATTTTTTCAAACAAAGACTATCGTCAGAAGAGCAACAAAAATGGGTCACTAAGATGTTGGGATGACTTTGAAATTGTATACAAGAAAGGGAAGGAAAATATTGTGGCCAATGTAGATTCCAGGAAGGATGAAAAAGATGAAGCCTTATTGTGTGCCCTTTCAATATTACAAGAAAATTGGGTGGTAGAAGCCAAAGAAGAGTGGCAAAATGATGTTGCAACAAGTAATCTCATCCAACAAATAAAAAGTGACCCTAGTAGTTCAAATAAGTTTTGTTTAAAGGGGGATATTCTTTGGTATAAAGAGTGCTTGTATCTCTGCAAGAATTCCACTCTTAAACACAAGATTCTCAAAGAACTACATGAGTCCGCAATTGATGGTTATTCAGAATTTTTTAAGACATAACATCGGGTCAAGCAAGATTTTTTTTGTGAAGGGCTAAAAGGTGATGTTCAAAAATTTGTCGCTGAATGTTTGGTTTGTCAAAGAAATAAGGGGAAAACAATTAAGACGATCTCTTGCAGCCTTTATCTATTCCTAGCCAACATTGGGAAGAGGTATCCATGGACTTCATCATAGGGCTTCCCAAATCTAAAGGTCATAATGTCATCATGGTAGTAGTTGATCGCCTCACTAAATATGCACATTTCATTGCATTATCACATCCTTTTACAGCAAGTATAGTGGCAAAGGTTTTCTTAGAGAATATCCAAAAGTGACATGGTACACCTAATTTTATTGTTGGTGATCGTGATCCTATCTTTACTAGTCACTTTTGGAAAGATTTATTCTCATATTTGGGTACTCAATTGGCTCATAGTTCTTCATACCATCCTCAATCAGATGGGCAAACTAAGGTTGTTAATAAATGTTTGGAAGGATATCTACGTTGTTTCACTTCAAAAAAACAATCTCAATGGGTAGATTGGATACCTCTTGCAAAATGATGGTACAATACTTCTTTTCTTAGCTCATCAAAAAATGTCTCCATTTTTGGTACTTTATGGATATCATCCTCCTTCCATCACATCATCATTAAAGGTGTCACCAAGAGTTCAAGCAGTAGAGGACCACTTGCTTCATCAACAACAGGTACTTTCAGGACTCAAGGAGAATTTAGCTATGACACAAAATCAAATGAAACAACAAGCGGACCAACATCGTAGTGAAAGAAATTTTGAAGTTAGGGACTGGGTATTCTTAAGATTGTAGCCTTATAAACAAATCTCAATGAAGCAACAAAAAAAGTATAAGTTGTCTCCAAGATATTATGGACCATACCAAATCATGCAAAAGATTGGTATTGTTTCCTACAAGCTTGAGTTGCCACCAACAACAAAGATACATCCAGTTTTTCATGTTTCTTGGTTGAAGGTAATTGGGCAAAATATTCCTACTCAAACAGTACTACCAAAACTTGATGAAGAAGGAAGAATAATTTTGGAACCAGAGTGCATTCTTCAAACACGCACGAAGAAGCTGAGGAACAGAATCCTGACTCAATATCTCATCCAATGGAAGAACTTACTAGTTGAAGAGGCCACATGGGAGGATGAGGAGTTCATTCAAAAGAATCCACTTGGTTAGCATTGAGGAAAATGTTTCTTTCAAGAGAGGGGCCATGCTACGCCCTTAATATTGGTGTATATAGGGTTATGAATAGTCAACTTGCAGCTATCTTAATCCTTAATTAAGTCATGTTATCATTAATATATTATTATTTAGTTAGGTAGGTTGGCCTAGGTGTTATATAGGGTTGTGTCTATTCAACCTAAGCATAATTAGGTATATATAGGAGGGTGTGAGTCTTATTTCAACATCATATTGTGAAGTGTGTTCTCATTGGAGATATTTGGAGGTTTCCCCATCGAAGTGGCCTATTAGTCTTAGTTATTATCAAGTATTTATATAATATTTTATATCATTTCTTCTATTGTGCAAGTTATTTCATTACATATTAAGGAAATGAAACGATCCTTTGATTCCAAACCTCCATGTCAAGATTATTTGATCTTCAATGAAAATCAATTCATTAATAAGTTGATAGAATTTACCAAAGCATCAAGCCAACCAAATTGAAAGATTGAAAGTCGGAGAAGAAAGGAAGGCCACCATGATGCATTCTTACATGCAATTACTATAACTCCGTTGTTAACAATTTCATAAACATGGATAAGCTAATTATAAAGTTGCTAAGATTGATTAAGATGTTGATGATATACAAGTGAAAACAAAAGGAAGAACTTTGATTGTTTGAAGTAGTTGTTAAAATTGTTAGAAGCGCCAACTAAAACATCAAAGGAAGATACTAACACAATCAAAATGGCATGGAATGTTTCAAAAGTTATGAAAGCCACTAAAGAATCCGATTGCTAAGGAAGGTGATGTTCGATAACTTTCCAAAGTTACAAAAGTTTTTAAAAGCTCTGATATCTTCTAATATAAAAAAGGGGTGGCAACGTGCTTAATGAGGTAACAATGTTTTGGCAAGCGATTTAAATAATCATTTCCCAACCCCTCTTTCTTATGGGCCAGCTATCTATCTTCTTTGATGGCGGCATTAGTATTGCACTCCAGTTGCAAAAGTCCTTTCATCAATGTGTGAAAAGGTTTAAGGTCGATATCTCTCAATTCCTCCTTGTTACACTTGGTTGGTGGATGGCTTGTTTTAGTTGTCGATAAAGCAGTTGATGGGATGAAACTTGGCCAGCAATGGTGCAAAAAGTGGTGATGAGTGGTGATGAGTTCAACTTTCCTAATTTCTTCTTAATGTTAATGACACAAAGAAACTATTGGCATTCTTTACAAGTTCTGTTAAAGTTGTCGATCAAAGCATTCTAAATTGTGACATATAGAAGGATAATTGGCCGCATTTTGGGCATTTTCAAAAGCTGTGGAGAAGGACACGTCTAAAACATGCAAGTGTATTGAGATAAGTTATTATGACTACCACCTCCCCCACTTTCTTCTCAAGTAATCAAGCAGGCCGCAGCTTTAGAAACTTCTGAGCAAATGTGAAAGGCAAGTAGACTGATTGAGCAACCTTCGCCATCATCCTTTTCAACTGCATAGATGGAGCTTCAGAACAGCATAGGCACATGCAAAGAAGCAGATGTAAAATCCATATTTATAAACCATCATTATCAGTATCTTTATGCACGCACTATTATGGGAGTTTTATAATAATGTCTTGTCGTGTATTATGGCATTAACAAACACCCTCAAAGCTCCAAAGGACATGCATGAAGAATATGGTCCAGCTGCAAATAGAATCATGTGCTTCCAAGAGAGCTTAAAGATAGATGCAAAGCCAATCTTCATGTTTGATCATTCTCTTTCAGCCCATAAATGATACAGGGGGTTTGGGACAAGTAATGAACATCTAATAGAGTGTAATGGAGGGTGATTATTATCAGATATAATAATCATAAATGCTGCTATGAATGAGAAATTAGAGACAGGGATTTGGTATCCTTCTTCATCTTCGTTTTTCACGGCTCATTGATAACCAATATCATCTGTGAAGCTGGTCCAAGTACACAGCATCAAAATTGAACAAAGAATTCCTAAAGTTTCAAAGCATTTATATCATTTAAAGCTAAAGGACTTGAAGCGCCAAAAGGGAAATATGCTGAGCTCAGAAGAGTCAAACCTTGTCAAGAATAATTTTAGAGTTTCACAAAGAGTGGCAGTCATTGGACACAAGGAGGCATTTGAAGGCAGTGATTTTTAAAGCATTCATCATGAAATATAGTTATCAAGGGTATGATTATGCCCCAATGATACACACTACCCTGCCAAATATTGTCGATACCAAGTTGGGTCATGTTGACCTTAAAGAATTCTAGAGATCAATAACAGAAGAAAATGCATTTACTCTTTCTTGCAGAACAGTTGAAAGCGGATTAGCACATGCAGTTGGTTTTCCAATAGTTGTGCAATGTCCAGATTTGATAATTGAATGTGTGAAGGGTCCAAATCCAGAAGCAAGAGAAATCACAACACTTGATGACCGCTTAATAGCTAAAGCTGATGGAATTTCTGTAGCAGTGGATCTCAAGTTGCCATACAGAGAGCAATGCACAAATATCAGAAAGCAAAGGGCATTGGAATATTTCAGCAAGAATCGAGCAAATGTTTGAACAATTTGATGAAGAAATGGTTATTGTTATCAAAAGGAGATAATTCTCAACTTACAAAAAGGCTCCATTATTCCCTCTTTATTGATGAGATTTCAAATCTGATAATATTACTTCACCAGCTGATGGGTAGTGCAGAATCTTCAGAATTCGATATTTGGATATATCTCTTTATCAGTGTTATCTCAGCCGGTAAAAAGTTTAATGATTGGGGAAGCATCATCAGTGATAGCCTGCATGATCAGTTGGTTCACTTTGAGGTTAGCCAACACTTTCATATGTCATCATATCTGATATATGCTATAGATACTGAGAAAGTTTAAGATCCTGGCTGGGTCTTAGCACTAGAAGAATGCTTAATCAAAATACTCAGATATATTATTACTACACCCATCTAGAATTACAAGAAAGCCATAAACATTTCAGAAGGGTGAATGATGTGTTCACTATGCTTAGAGGCTTCAAGGCAACCTGCCATGGAGAATATTCAAAGAAACGGCAACACTAATCAAAAGACATGGCAGCTTCTTTATTTAATTTTCTGAATTCGACTATTTAGAAATAGGAGGATTTGATGGATATCCACTAAAGCTACCAAGATATGTGGATGACAAACTAGTTTTGATTGGATTTCGCCAGCAAATAAGTGAAGCAAACAAAATCTGTTCTGCGAGAAAGAAGACAAGCATTTCCTTTCCTATCACCCTTGGCCACTATTGTTGCAGAACAGCATCAGACGCATCAAACATTGAGACAGAAATCGTGAAGATCAATATCTTTGAGTACAAGATGCGGTTCCCCTTTGATAGCAAAGGATATGTGAAGAATTATCTACTGTTGGGCCCTGGATACTTGCATTTCCCTAATATTGAAGATTTTTGGGAAGACTGCAATGATGAATACAAAGTCAAAAAGCGAGAATGGTCAAGGTTCACAGTGCAACAGAAGCATGACTTCAAAAAGGATTGAATTGTAGACGGCATTAAAGATGATGGATCTGAGTCGGTGGATACCATATTTTTCAAAAAGATTCAGATTCAAGATCTCCCAATGATCAATTGGAAAGACGCAGAAGTCAGAGAAATCAGTGAAAGAACCACCATGGTAGTCAAATGATCGAAAGTTTGGGTCAAAAAGAAGATAACCAAGATGACAGAAACAAAGCCACTAAGTAAAGAAACCACAAGGAAGAAAACTGATTGCTGAAGGAGTACATCTTCTTCTACTCCATCTAAGATGCCTAATATAGTTACTAGCTCTCATGGGAAAATCATGCAAGGAGATGATGATGAGGAGGACCCAAGAGAAGAATTTTTAGCGTACTTGTGGTAATGAAGCATAGGAAAGGAAGAGGAAAGCGAAACCAAAAGAAAAAGAAATAAACTTGGAGCAAACAAAAGAAAACATGAAGAATCCTACTGAAATTCAAGAAGATCCTGAAAATAATATGCAAAGTCCAACCATGTGACCTTCAGTCTTCATAGATTCTCTACTGTCAGAAGTATCTAATTCAATCCATAATGTTCCACTATGCCTTTTGTCAGAAACTATTATTTCTTCAGAAGAAGTCTTTGAACAACTACTTCTGCACCTCCAATGCAGCAACTTCCTCAAGGAGATCAAGTTTAGAGTTTTTGCGACCTTCTTCTCCCTCTTGGATGGAGAAAAGACTGACAAAAAGAAGGATGGTAGAACTAATTGTTCCTGAATTTGAATCAGTCTCAGATTTATTTAAAAGGCCTACAAAGCAAAAGAAGATAAAAGTAGCTACAAGGTTAAAATCAGATTCAAAAACAAGAAATATGTGTATGGAAATAGCGCAACCAGTTTCAGAGAAAAATGTGAATAAAGCAACGCTAGCTGATTTTGGTATGACTAGATTTGATCCAGGGCCTTCCTCTAGCAAAGGGGGTATACAGAATTTTCAGGTGATTGCCAGAAATTTGCTACAAAGGATACAAAAAGAGTGACTTGCAAAAAGAAAGGTACAAACAAGAATTACAAAGTCTCACATGACATGTATAGATCCCTTGGCACTACCATTGAGCATTGAACACTCATCAAATTCTGCAAGATCACAAGGGGAAATTGTGACCGAAGCCCATGACAGCTTTCACAAATATCAGTCATATGGTAAGAACACTGAAAAATGGGTAAATAAGATTAAGGTTAATGCTTCAAATTTCTTCACAAAAGCTAAAGTTATTTATGATGAAGTAGAAATAAGAAAGCAAGTGATTGAGAAAGAATTTGGAAAAGTCAGAAGAGAAGAGGCTTTGTGGAAAGATATAATGAGAGACCTCAAAGAATTGTAGAAACTGATGTAAACAACTTGGTGGCTGAAAAGGTTTTTCCAAATGCAAAGGAATTTTTTCTCAGAATCTTGGCTTAAAGCCATAGAATGGAAATCTATAATCATCAATCCAGTTTTCACCGAGCACAAAAAGTTGGCAACATGCTGCAAATAGATAAAGGCCAAGAATCAAAATGAGTTTTCTACAATTCATCCTACAGCATCATTATCGGGGGAAATTCAAATAATGCAGGAGAGTTTTCATACCATTATTGATAGAGACCTGTTTAACAAAGATTTAATGAAGAAACTATGTAAAAATTATGTGACATTTCTACATGGATCAAAGCCTCTGATATGTGTTTACAAGTTCTCCAATTTGAATTAGGCAGCATACACAAAAGTTTGAAGACTTGGAAGGCAAGGATGACAAGTGTCATTATTCCTAAAGGGAAGCATGTAGGTCCTACCATTGAACTTGTCCAAATGTTTTAAGGATAAATCCTCTCTTCCAACAGATCAGTCTATGGTACCAAGTTCATCTTCCAAAGGTTCACCAAGAGCAGAGAAAGATCACTAAAAGGATTGAGTCATATGTAATTGTTGGCTTTCAATAAGACAAGTAATAGTTTTGGCTTGAATAGGAGTTGTTTCATATGGCTTGTTATTTTCTTCTTCTTCTTCTTCTAAGTTCTATTTGAGATCTACATGTTGTAAAAGTTAGGTCTAATCCTAACTTATCCTAACTTAGCCAAGATACATTCCTCACAAATAGTGTTAGCGGGCTTAGTGATCTTAGGTAAATCTCTCACAGCAAGTGTATTGCTGGCTTTCACAATGTTATCAAAGTTAATTTGATTGTTAGCATGTATGTTGATGCTATGGGGGAGTATTGCAAAACATTATTATGATGTATTTATAACTGTGTTTTTCAATGATGACAACATAGTAATAAGTTTGTAAAATACTAACAAAGCAGCAGACTGAGCAGCAGACTATGATTTTTGTATTGAAGACCATACATTGCGTATCTGCTTTTGCGTAGTTACCAGCACATACTACAGCATGTATGTCTCGTGGGCAAGTGCGCAGAACCTGAATTGATAGTGTACAGAAGATATTAATGATTTATAGAGAATCGCATGGAAACAAAGCATTGGAAAAGCAGTTTCTGTTATATGATCGATATAAAGCATTGTATTTGGAATAAAGGGTTGCACAGTTAACTGGAGGTAGTACATTGACTATTGATGATGTGAACAAGTGCACAAGTACGGAAGTCGCACATGTGAAAGTTTGGGTATAACTGTGAGCCAACAAGATTAATTAAATATATTTTTCATTTAATTAACATATGGAGTGTGAAGCCGACTCAAGGATTTAATATTGAGTGTGGTATAAAGGAAAGATGTTTTCCAAGTTTTAGATATGATGATTGAGATCGATGAGCAGAGAAAAGTTGCGAATTGAGAAGCAGCAGACCAGAATGATTTGCTAATGCATGCAAGTGACCTTAAGGTTACTGTTGATGGATACAGAGTTCCAAATCTAATTGCATGATCTGAAGGGGAAGAAGTCCGATGTACTAGACAAAGGAAGAAGCGAAAGATTGTTACACATCTATTATTCTGAAAGGAATAGTACCGAGATCAATTGGATAGTGGGTTCATTGATCTGATCCTGAAGCTGTTTGGACAGTGGGTTCAGCTACCTTCTACAACTCCTAACAGGGTTGGAATCTCCTGATAGGGATTCAGAGTCTCCTAACAAGGACTCTTTGTACTAAGTGTTGTGACAGACTCCTAACAGGGTCTATCCTCTAACAAGGAATATTCATATTAATACATCATTTTGTGGGCATCATTCCCACCAGGGTTTTCCCTCTGATCAAGGGTTTCCCCAGTCAACATATTTGGTGTAATTGTGTATGCGCATTTCTTTATGGTTACTATTTTATTTTGGTTGAATGGTTGAGATTGATTTAAAAGGTTAAATCTTTATATAACTGATTCACCCCCCCACCCCCCCTCTCAGTTATATTGGTGAACTACTATTTCTAACAATTGGTATCAAAGCAACAGGTCCTTGAAGGAAAGTTCAACAAATTTGGGAGATTTATGGTGAATTTTTCAAGAAGGAAAGTCCTAGATTTGATGGCACAAATTACAATAACTGGAAGGATAAAATGAAGACTCATCTTTTGTGCATGGGTCTGGGATATTGGCTTGTAACCAAGACATCTAAAAACATTGTTGAAGAAAACCATGTTGAAACCTGTACTGAGGAACAGAGAGAAGTATTTATGTGCAATATAAGCACAAGAGAAGCAATATTGTCAGTGTTACCTGAAAGTGAGTACAGTTAGGTAAAACAACTCAAAACATCTCATGAAATTTGGAAAACTTTAGAGACTAATTATGAGGGTGATACACATTCAAAAAGGGTTAGATTGCAAAACTTGTATTGTGCATTCCAAGATGCTAGAATGATGGAAGATGAATCTGTAAGAAGCTATGTTGGCAAAATGTCTGAGATTGTTGCAGGAATCACATCTCTTGATGGAAAGAAATCTGATGATGAAGTGATATGGAAGATCTTGAAAAGTTTGACACCACCTTTCAAGACAGTAGCACAAATGATTCAGCTGATGATACCCTGTACTAACAATTTCACCAAAGAAACATTACTTGGTCGATTGGAAGCTGCAGAATTTGATTTCAAATAATCTGAAGAGTTAGCAAAAGTTGAGACAGCATTTAGTGCACTGAATATCAAACCTGGTTTAGCAAGGAACACAAAAGCGCAAGGAGACATTGCTAGCAACAGCAAGTCTATTGAGGAAAAGATCCAAGAGGGAGTAGCTCTTCTTGTGGAAAGAGAAAAAGATGGTAAGAATATCTTCAAATGTTGGACATGTAATGAATATGATCATTATGCATCTAACTGTCCTAAAAGAGAAAGAAAGTATAAGGGAAGGTTCAAGTCTAGAAGCTCTAGAAATTGCTTATATGCAAATGAAGAAGAGGAAAAAAGCCTGATTGAAACATGAGTGAAGATGAATTAGGGTTCCTAGCAATAAAGGAGGATGATCTTGATAGAGAAATCAAAGAAAAAAGTGCACTGCTCTCACAAGTTGCAAGGAAAGATTGGATCATTGATAGTGACTGTTCACATCACATAACTGGTGATATGAGCAAATTTGTCAAATTCAAAAACCATGATGGAGGAATTGTCAGAGTAGGGAACAATGCAGCCTATCACATTACAGGAATTGGATCTATCACACTTGATGGAAAAACATATATTGATGATGTTTATTTTGTTGACGGACTAAAACATAACTTGTTAAGTGTTGGACAGCTTATGGACAAAGGTTACCAATTGCAGTTCAGTAATGACACATGCATTATCAAGAATAAGGAAGGAAAACTACTTGATACTGGCACAAGAACCAGAGGTAATGTATTCTAGTTAAATTCTACTGAAATAACATGCTTGGTAGCTAAGGTTGACAACAGTTGGTTATGGCACAGAAGATTTTGTCACATTAACTTTGATAACATTGTGAAAGCTAGCAATACACTTGCTGTGAAAGATTTACCTAATATCACTAAGCCCACTAACACTATTTGTAAGGAATGTATCTTGGCTAAGCAGAAGAGAGTCTCGTTTCCTAGCAAGCAGTTTTGTACTACACAAAAGCTGGAATTGGTTCATACAGATCTAAGTGGTCCTGCAAGAACTAGAGCATTCTATGGAGGAAGGTATTTTATAATTTTTGTTGATAATTTTACTAGAATGATGTGGGTAGCTTTTCTTAAGGAAAAATCAAAGGCATTTGAGAAATTCAAGATATTAAAAAACAAAGTTGAGAATGAATCTGGAATTAAAATCAAGAGCTTAAGATCCGATAGATGAGGAGAATTCAATATCTATTGCGAAGAGCATGGTATTAGGAAACAACTATCCTCACCCCATACACCTGAGCAAAATGGGATTGCTGAAAGAAGAAACAAGTCAATTGCTGAAGCAGCAAAAGCTATGTTATTCGACAATGATGTACCAAAAACCTTTTGGAGAGAAGCAGTCAATACAGCAGTATACACATTGAACAGAGTGCAAATTAGAAAAGGTATGGACAAAACACCCTATGAGTTATGGTTTCGTCACACAACATCAGTCAAGTACTTCAAGATATTTTGAAGCAAATGTTACATCAAAAGAGATGATGATATTGGTAAGTTTGATCCAAAGAGCGATGAAGGTATGTTTCTTCGCTATTCATTAAAAAGTAAAGTTTACAGAGGTTTTAACTATAAAACAAAAAATATAGTAGAGTGCGCAAATGTCAAAATTGATGAAAAGTTTGGCACCAAGGAAAAGATGATGGATTATAACTCTGATGGAGATGATTATTCTGGGATGACCGACAGATGCAATGAATTGGTTTTCAAAACTAACAATGACTTGCCGAATAATGTGCAAACTGAAGTAGCAAGAGAAGAACAGAGCACAATACCTGAAATAAGAATTGAAGCAGCAACTCCTACCTCAAATAGGAATTTGATAAGAAATCATCCTACAGATCAGATAATAGGAAGTAAAGAAAAGGGAGTAATGACAAGGAGCAGAATTAATGAAGAACTATGTCTAATATCTCAAGTAGAACCAAAGTGCGCAGATGAAGCAATCAAAGATGATCATTGGCTAAAAGCAATGGAAGAAGAACTTCAGCAGATAATTAAAAATGACACATGGGAATTAATTCCTAGACCAAAGGACAAAAATGTGACTGGCACGAAATGGGTATTCAGAAACAAAATGAATGAACAGGGAGAAGTAATAAGAAACAAAGCAAGACTTGTATGCAAAGGTTACTCTCAGCAAGAAGGAATTGACTATGAGGAGACATATGCACCTGTTGCAAGAATGGAAGAAGTTAGAATGTTCCTAGCATATGTAGCAAACAAGAATTTTAAGGTATATTAGATGGATGTTAAGTCGAACATTCTTCAATGGTGAACTTGAAGAAGAGGTTTACATTGAGCAACCAAAGGGTTTTTCTTTGACAAAAGAGGAGGATATGGTTTGTAAATTAAAGAAAGTCATGTATGGATTGAAGCAAGCACCTAGAACCTGGTATGCAAGGTTGGATAAATACTAAAAGCTTGGATTTGCTAAAGGAACAGCAGACAATAACTTGTATTTGAAAGAAATAGAAGATGGTTTGTTGATAATTATTGTATTTGTTGATGACATCATTTTTGGAGGAAATGATGAAGCCAACAACAAATTCTCAGAAGATATGAAGAATGAGTTTGAGATGAGCATGATAGGAGAAATGAAATTCTTCTTAGGATTGCAAATTATTCAAAACAAAGAAGGTATATTTATTTCTTAGACCAAGTATTTGAAAGATTTGCTGAAAAGATTCGGTCTAGAAAATTGTAAACCTATTGGAACTCCTATAGTAACTGGTCACAAGTTATCAAGCAAGGATGAGACACCTATTGTTGAACAGAAAAAATACAGATCTATGATTGGAGGATTACAGTATCTGACTCATAGCAGACCAGATATAGCTAATGCAATTGGAATTGTGGCAAGATTTCAAGCTAATCCCAAAGAATATCACTATGCAGCAGTAAAGAGGATATTCAGATATCTGAAAGGAACATCTGATTATGGCATTTGGTATGACAAAAGCAATGATTTCACTCTTTGCACTTATACAAATGCTGATTGGGTTGGAGATAGGGATGATAGAAAGAGCACTAGTGGAGGAGCATTTTTCCTTGGAGGAAGACTAGTTTCTTGGCTCAGCAAGAAGCAAAATTGTACTTCACAAAGCACTACTAAGGCAGAGTATGTTGCAGCAACAAACAACTATCAAGTCATATGGATGAAGCAGATGATGAAGGATAATGGAATTACATTCACAGAACTTGTTATCATTTATTGTGATAACACAAGTACTATTAACATGTCCAAGAATCCTATTTTGCATTCTAAAACTAAGCACATAGCCATAAAGTATCATATGTTAAGAGAGAAAGTTGCAGAGAAAGAAATCAGACCGGAGTACATCAACACTAAGGAACAGATTGCAGACATTTTCACAAAGGCCTTACCAAAGGATAAATTTGACTACCTGAGAGGCATTGCTTGGGGTTATGCCCCTACCTAGCTCAGAATAGAAGATGCAAAAATGCATCAGTCCATGGTACATAGCACCATTGTTAGAGTGGGCTGAATACCGATGCTTCCTCTATGGGGAGTGTCTGTGATGAACAAAGTCAGCAAGGACTCTTGGTAATTGATAATTGGTATATAACAATGTCTTTAGACACTCGTGTTGTTTATAGAAGTTGTAAAGCAATAGACCAGGTTGTGGTTGTGCTAAATAGGTTATTGTATGTCCAAGCAATTGAACCATTTATGTCTATCTTTGACATTGATGTCAATGGGCGAGAGAGTGACATGAAAAACATTAGAGAAATCTTGTACTATGGAGGAAAAGTATTGCAATTGTGGATCTAGCAAGATCTAATTGATAAAGAGACTTGTTGGTATTCTAGAACTAGATGTTTTTCATCTATGTTGTCATCAATGCCAAAGGGGAAGATTGTTAGCATGTATGCTGATGCTATGGGGAAGTATTGCAAAACATTATTATGATGTATTTATGATTGTGTTTGTCATTGATGACAACATAGTAATAAATTTGTGAAATACTAACAAAGCAGCGGACTGAGTAGCAGACTGTAATTTTTGTATTGAGGACAATACATTGCATATTTTTTTATGTGCAATTACCAACACATACTACAGCATGTATTTGTCTCATGGGCAAGTGCGCAAGACCTGAATCGACAGTATATGGAAGATATTAATGATTTACAGAGAATCGCATGGAAACAAAGCAGTGGAAAAACTATTTTTGTTATATGATCAATATAAAGCATTGTATTCGGAATAAAGGGTTGCGCAGTTAACTGGAGGTAGTACACTGACTAATGATGACATCAGTAAGTGCGTAGGTACAAAAGTCACACGTGTGAAATTTTGGGTATAACTGTGAGCTGATAGGATTAATTAAATATGTTTTTTATTTAATTAACATATGGTAAAATGTGAAGCCAACTCAAGGATTTAATATTGAGTATGGTATAAAGGAAAGATGTTTTTCGAGTTTTAGATATAATGATTGAGATCGATGAGTAGAGAAGAGTTGCAAATTGAGAAGCAGTAGATCAGAATGATTTACTAATGCATGTAAGTGACCTTAAGGGTTACTTTTGATGGATAAAGAGTTCCAGATCTGATTGCATGATCTGAAGGGAAAGAAGTCCGACATATTGGACAGAGGAAGAAGCAAAAGATTTTTATACATCTATTATTCTAAAAGGAATAGTACTAAGATCAATTGGACAGTGGGTTCGTTGATCTAATTCTGAAGCTATTTGGATAGTGGGTTCAGTTGCCTTCTACAACTCCTAACAGGGGTGGAATCTCTTAACAGGGATTGAAAGTCTCCTAACAAGGATTCTTTGTACTAAGTGTTGTAACAGACTCCTAACAAGGTCTATCCTCTAACAAGGAATATTCATATTAGTACATCATTTTGTGGGCATCATTCCCACGGGGGTTTTCCTCTGATCAAGAGTTTCCCCAGTCAACATATCTAGTGTAATTATGTATGCGCATTTCTTTATGGTTATTGTTTTATTTTGGTTGAATGGTTGAGATTTCTTTAAAAGGTTAAATCTTTATATAACTGATTCATCCGCGTCGCGCCCCCCCCCCCCCCTAGTTATATTGGTGAACTACTATTTCTAACAATTATTCCTAAAGGGAAGCATGTAGGTCCTACCATTGAACATGTCCAAATGTTTAAGAATAAATCCTCTCTTCCAACAGATCAATCCATGGTACCGAGTTCATCTTCCAAAGGTTCACCAGGAGCAGAGAAAGAGCACTGAAAGGATTGAGTCATATGTAATTGTTGGCTTTCAAGAAGACAAGTAATAGTTTTGGCTTGAATAGGAGTTGTTTCATATGGCTTGTTCTTTTCTTCTTCTTCTTCTTCTAAGTTATGTTTGAGATCCACATGTTGTAAAAGTTGGGTCTAATCCTAACTTATCCAAAAAGTAGTTAATATCTATTCAGTTACATTTTGGATAGTCTCTAAGTTAGTTGCTCTAAGGAAATTTGTTTCAACTACCTTAAGTGGTTATGAAAGGTATTTATTAGTTAAGGCTTAAGTGCTTACAGAAGGTAGTCAATTGGTTATCCCAAGCAATTATAAGGAGGTAGTTAGGTAGCTAAGAGAAGTGGTTAAGGTAAAGTATAATCTATTTCTTATATATGTGAGAGGGATCATGTGGAAAAGGGTTCCAAATTTTCACACAAAAGGACTTCATGTACAAACTTTAATGGCATTTTCAAGGAAGTAATAAAGAAACAATTTTGGAGGTGCTTTCAAATGGTGTTCTTGTATCATTGTTAGAGATTTATTGTTCATTCACAATAATATTGCTCTACTCAAGTACCTTATGTGAGTTGATTTTCAGCATATCTTTCTTTTTGGTATCTTCAAGGAGATATGTCAAATCTTTACAAGTGAATTACATATCCATTTAATTTCTAGGCTTCTTTATTTCTCATATGCATTCTTTAAATGCATAAAATACAAAATACCACTATTATACAAGGGAATTCCCCCTCTACACATAGAGAAAGATCATTGAGATGATATATCCAACTGTTGAGAAATAGTTTGTCACTATTTTCATTGGGCATAAAAATCAGAAATTTTTTACGGTGACAAATTTGTTTACCAACATGGTTGCGAGAAAAACTAGAGTACTTTTGAGAACATACACACAAAGGAGCGCAACAGGTTGATTCAGAAGTGCTTGAATGACTTAGTTTATATGTAGTACAACCTTTAGTTGCACAAAAAGAAGATGCAAGGGCAAGCTTCATATGAAGCACTTGGCTTGGATAAGATTGATCTGTATTCAGCAAATTGGATTGTTCCTCCTAATGGTGATGATGTAGATCCTTTATTGACTAATGGTAGATTACTGGAATGCAAAAGTGGAAGCACGTGAGGAGGAACATGAGATTGGTCATCCATCAGAGGCTTCTGTTGAGGCATATATTTAGACACTTGTTGAGGATGTTGCAACTTCTTCAGCACCACCTATGCAGCAGCAATGATCTCTTTTGAGCTTTAGTCGTAGACGCGATTTATGATTTCGACTTCTAGTTCTCATTGATATTGAAACTTGAACTTAACATGTATTCAGAAGTTGTAGTTTTATGGAATTTGACTTCTATATGTATTGAACTTATTTTTATTCAAATACCATACTTGTTCTTAGTATATGATTGAATGATTCTATATTAATCTACTAAGTTTTAATTGCTATGTATTTAACTCAAAACTTTAATTAATATATGGTGGATATCTCAAATCGGTATATGTTGTAAAAATTTGGTGTATGTGTGTTTGTTTAAGAATATTTTAAGAAATTGCATATTTTCAAATATTCAATAACTTTTATTTATTGTCAATTTTTTTGCCGAGTTTTGTTGTTTCCGACTTTCAAAAATTTTGGGTCGATCAAAATATTGCCGAGTCTAAGTTTTTCAAACTTTGATTTAATGATGATTTTGTATTAATTATTTTAATTAAATGGTAATAAAATAAGAAAATGTTACAAAACGTCCCCTTATTCGATAAAGTTCAACTATAATTTAGTCAGGCAAGTCGACATAATGTTCGAGATATTTCTTCAAGTCCTTTGTAAGGAGGATGGATAGAGTAAGTCAACATGTTTGGATTGATAAACTCTTTGGAATATCTAGAGAAGGGAACCTTCAAAAACTTGACAGAAGAGCTGGATAAAAACTCGGTTCTTCCAAAGGGGTGGATTCGTAACGGAAACTACACTTGTGCAAATTTATCAAGTCTCTTTAAGAAACAAGTTTGATAATTGTTTCAAAAATAGAATGTTACTTTGTCAGTTTAGAAATCAGTATAGATGCAGGTTTGAAAATCGTCCAAATTTTGTTGGGGTTCAGTTCGGATTTGTTTTGAGTTTCTTCGTACAAGAATTTAAAATATGTATGTATGTATGTGTGTGTGTGTGTGTGTGTGTACATATATGCTGCAACAAATAAGTTCATACACCATTGTGCTAATATTAAAGCAACTTGGCAAAATAGACCACCACATATATTAACGTTTTAGTCCAATTTGTAAGCATTGTATTTGTATGTTGTAAGCCTCAAGTTTGAATGGACAAAGACCAAGTCATCTACCTTTTCTTGGAGTTTAGTCTATTGCATTTTAGTGAGTGGAAAGAGTGTGTACTCCAATTCCTCTTGGATGATATGAACTAGCAACCTATCAAGATTTTCAATTTTGAAATTATGGAGTTCAAAGATTTGAATAAAAACTTTAAAAATATAAATTGAATATTTATCAACAAGAATTTAGAAATTAGAATCTTACAAGTTAAGAACTAACTTGTGATAAAATTTTGATGGCAATGGGTTGCAGGTGCTGGTACATATGTCCATGGAAGTACCACCATTTATGAGCACCAACATTGTTCTTCTCAAGAGCGTCTAGAGCACAATCATCAGTGCTTGCAAAACTCATGAATTCAGAACTCATTGCAGATCATATGTGCTCAAGAAAAAGTCTTCAAAAGGCTGCCTTGTACCCTTGAGCAACTTCAGGATCTTTGTCTAGGGCAACTCTAGTGGGACTCCCCCTGAGGACCAATTGACTATAGAAGTTGGGATTCAATGCAAAGCCAAGTAGATGCAAAGGGGTTGTCATTTTGTTTCATCTCTCTAACATGATTACCTTTAGGTCCTTGAAGAACTTTCTTCAAGATCTCTCTCTTATTTATGATTTTTTTTAATATCCTCAGTTATGGTGTTTGTGCCATCATATACCTCACCCAAACAAGACCTTTCCATGCCAATGTATAGGGTAATGCTCAATATAGGCTCAATGAACCTGTAATAACCCCAGTTCAGCTCATATTGCAAAATGTATGATTTTTTGATATTCCTAACACAATACTGGATATGCAAATGATCTGCTCACCACTAGTTAAAATTCAAATCAAAGTGGCAATTGAAGTATTACAAAATTACTTATTTCCAATTCATTCAACATGTCTTTGCAAACATAGTATAAGCCCAAAAGAGTACTAAATCAATTATTTGCCATCACATTACAAATATACAACTATTGTAAAAGTTAAATAATGAACCTACTGTTCCAATCCTGATGTTCAGTTCAAAATTAATCTCAACCTTCACCATTCAACTTACAGTTTGCTTAGTGTTTTGACGTCCAGATCAAAATGCTTATACTGCTGTTATTACAGCCCATACACAGGGCTGACATGTACAGGAGAATAGCCCAACTTGCAGGGCTAACAACCACAATTTCGTGGGCAGAATTTGCATGCAGCTGATAGGGCAATCCTCACACATTTTTGCTAAGTACTACAAACCCGCTATATGATGTCATCCAGACCAAGGGAAATGGTAGTGGCTCAGCATTCACCAAAACAAAACACTGCTTCCAGATACCAAACGGCAGCCCTCAATTTCACAAAATCGATCCCCTTCAATGCCACAACAATTCAATAGCAAAATTACCCCACCTATCTCTCTTCAAAATTCATACAATTCTTCCTTCACATAAATCTCCTTAAACACAAATCAGACAGTAGAAAAAGTTCATCCAATTGCTATACAACAGCAGCAATTTGGAACAATACTCAGAAATAATTCTTAGAATAACCCTTATACTTCAGCAAGCGCATACAAAATCAGAATTTAGAAAAGCCATAAAGGCAACAAAAGTAAATAAATTATCCAAGCATGCTTTTCTCAACAAATGGGCTTGTATTTATACCCTCCATATGCTCTTTTGTTGCCAAAATGTAACTTCACTCAAGAAGCTTCACCACACAACATTAATTAGATTGTTTCACTTGACTTGGCTTAACTAATTAATAAATGGCTCTTTCCAAGGATAACTCAACCTTCAACTCAAGTGAAATTATAAAGTTAAATTATAACTTTAAAATAAGTCATTCAATCATTTAATAATAATTTGGCCACTAAAAATATAATAACTTCCAAACCATTTAAATATGTCGTCTGAAATAGGAATCATACCTATTGTTTCTCCATGTGACCAAATGCACTTTCCAAAAATAGAAAGGGTCCATCTCAATCAACACCCGATTTATCACAAATATTAAGTACACAAAACTAAGCCCAAACGAAATCCAATTTGAGCCAAACAAAGACCGACTAGTAGCTTATGGAATTGTGGAGAAGGTAAGACCCTCCCAAGCCAAGCCACAACCATAGAAGACCCTCTATTCACAATAATTAGCCTACGAGGATCTCAATAATAGGCTGATCTCTCAAATTCCAATGCCGACAAAAATGGGGACATTACAGATTCTCAGGAGGTACTCAACATGATCCTACAAAGAGTCATCTAGTATCATTCCCTTAATGCCAGTTGCCTGGGTGTTAGTTTTTATGGATTTCTGCAAATGTACTAAGCACTACCATTTATTTTTGTATGTTCCAAATGCAAATTTGAAGGTTATATAAATATCCATCGACGAGACATGTCTCTTTCGTAATAAATTAATCAATCATTAATTAGACAATATTAATATTAATATATTATATTATATATATATAAGTACATATAAATGGGTTTGTCTAATTGATGATTGACCAATAACCATAAAAGAATTTTCTCTATATGAATTTAATCCGACTGAAGCTACAACATTAACACTCCCTCTTAGCTAGGGAGGATTGTTATAGAACACATTACATTCCCAAGCATACAGTGAGATATCATTTTAATAAGATATTCTTAGAATAACATATTTAACGGTATCAACATATATCCATCAACTTGGATGTTGTCTTTTATTATCATTCGAAGTATGATTCAACAAGACATATCAATCATATGATATTCACCATACTTGTATTCTTTTGGTATGTGCACTGGCATCAAAAATCCTTGAGGCCTACCAAAAGAATATGTTATGTCCTAGTAAGATATGAGTTGTCTAATTTTCGGCACTTTGAGTCAACTACTTAATAAAGTCGATCAAATAACTAGTAATCAACATGTCATGAACTCTATCATAACAAGTATCATGATCTTTGGCACTTCGGGCCAGCAAGTTAATGTAGTTTGATCGTGATACATTTGTTATCACGACTACCAGTACTCCGAGACAGCAACTTGATATAGTCTATCATGATAACAAGTCAAGCTATTGATAAGATCGTCACCTTATAGTAGCAACCCTCCAAATATATATATAAATGAAAGATCGTCACCTTTCATGACATAATCCCCATATGCAAAATAGTAACCACCATGAACCAAGTCAGAGGATGGAACAAGGGCTTTCACCTCAACTTCTTCCTCATGGAGAAGAATGCGTTACAAGGAATTTCACTTAGAACTTCTTCCTCATAGAGAAGATATCATTCTCAAGGGATTGCACCTTAGAATTCTCCCTCTGAACAATGATCCTGGGAAGTCAAGTCTTGTAGTTAATCTCTTAAGAGGCTGTCTTTACCCAAGGATGCCTATTGGACTCCCTCTCAATCAATCTTCTCAACTCCTATGTTGCCTTTGAAGAAGTGTTAGACTCCCTCTCAATAGAAGAATACTCATAATCTCAAACATCAAGAATATCAGATAACTAATGAATTCTAGATGACAATTTTTTTGAAGCTACTGTCATAAGATTGAGTCAGCACAATATTTGATAGCGTGCATAAAGTACCAACCTTCTTTTCCTGCAAGAACATCCTTAGAGACAAAAGAAAAGATCAAGGCAAATAACTCTTCTAGTACATACAAATAACAAGGGACTAAATAAATGTGTTACTCAAAGATAGTAAATACTTATCTGCACACCAACATCCCTAATGCCTGTTGCTCCAATGTAGGTCCTTATGCATCAAATCAAATGATGGTTCATATCTCCTCTCCTCTGAAGAAGGTTCAAAATGGGAATGAAACATTGTTTATTATTTCCCACCACAATGTAAAATTCCCACTCTTATATCATCAAACAATTTTGCATCACATCGAATATGGAAAACTTCTCTCTCTCTCTCTCTCTCTCTCTCTCTCTCTCTCTCTCTCTCTCTCTCTCTCTCTCTCTCTCCCCTTTAGAAAGAACTATCTCTCTTATAGTCAAGGGATATTATTTAAAGAAGATTCTTCAGCTGCCTCTCAACAAAGCTTACTCCTGAAAAATCATTTCCATACATTGCTTATTGCATAGATTGTGACTTTGTACATAAAAATTCTAGAACTGTAGCATTCTTCTCCTAGGAGGGAAACCCCTAGTTTATTCGACATTACAATGGCAACTTATAACCCATCATTGTGCATAACAATTCTGAAAGCTTCGTTGGGGGAACTATAATATTTTGATACATCTCCCATATAGAAATTTTGATTATTTGCAAATTATGTGTATGTATATATTCTTATTTCATTCTATCTTAGTCACAATGTTCATCACATCATGATCCCAATCACCTATGTAATACTCAATACTTCTGCAAAGATAATATTGTCGATAACTTTGTGAGACCAAGTCACATAGTCGACTAGTTATTTGTTCATTACAATATCCAAGTATTGATGTTGTGTTAACTATTGATAACAATTATTCTCTTCTTATACAGATTACTAATAAGTAATTGGCCCTATCCTCACCACTCCTTATCCACTAATGGTGGATAAATACATATATTCTCTTTATCTATATTTCCTATTTTGACAGTAACAATGTTATTCCATGATATCCATTCTGTCATGCTTGGAATTCAATGTTATGAAGTTGTTGGTTTCACTGATTCTTATGTCTGAACAACCCATCCTTGGTAATTGTTGTTGTGCCTTCTTAATGAAATAAGAGTCATTGTGAAGAATTAATCAATTATGATGCATACAATGACAATGATTGATTTGCTACAGATTAGAAGGTTTAGTCTTCAATCAAGTTCCAATGTGAAGTTAACCAACTCTGGAATCAGTCTTAGTCGATCAAATTCTTCCACCTATGTAATGTCCCCATTTGTTGCCAAGATTCGAATTTCAAGGATTAAGCCTAATATTGGATCCTCATAAGCTAATGAGGATGGTTAGAGGGTCTTTTGAAGATTGATTCATCTCCAACATTCAGGGATTTATGGATTCGGCCTTCGTTCGATATCATTTGGACTCCATTTGCCATACTTACCATGTATAGTAAGTCAAGAGTAATAGAGATGGACCCTTTCTATTTTTAGAAAGTGTATTTGGTCATATGGGGAATTATGAGGAGAGATTCTTATTTCAGACAAGATGGCACTCAGACAAGTATTTCAAGAAATATTAAAATTCAAGTGACTTAAGTGATTTATTTAAATATTTTAATGTTATTATAAAGTTATAAAGTAACTTATAATATTATAAAGTGCAAATATAAAGTTACTTTATGATTTAAAGTCACTTTATGACTAAAGTAACTTAAGTGACTAAAAGACGAAATTGGCTTTTATCCCACATTGCCTAGTTGTTTGTGTCTTCCCCCATATCGAGGTTATAAAAAACGTGGAGCTACATTGGGATTGACATCATGAAAGCATATTAACACATTGCTTTGAAAATCAATTGCTTGAATGTGATTGGAAATCTTAAGGACAAAACCCCTTAAGACGTTAAGAGGCTAGGCATAGCCCCAATAGCTCTCAAGAAGTACAAACTGGTTTAGACATACACAATGGTTTAAGATTCTTGCATCAGATCAAGCCAGTTAACAGAAGTATTCACGTGGAAGTAATTTGAGTTCCCCTCGTATTAGCTGGAAGTATATGTTATCAGTACCTTATGCAACTAGAGATAGAGTGGGTTTGGGTGATATCAGGTGTTATAAGAAACACTATCAGCATACACACCAACAAGAAACCGATGGTCAGGGTCACTGTGACAAATAGCCAAAGTTAGCATTGTAACTAGGACGCGTGAGGAGTGGACCAAGAATAGACGTGAGGACCTAGCAGCAGTCAGGGTGAAGGAGACATCATTGCCAGTCATAGCAGGTTTCGTAGCAGCGCACATAAAGTACAGACATGAGAATAATAGCAATAACTGGTCTAAAAACATCACCACCTCCAACACACTAGTCCACGTTAGCAGCGAGAATACACTAGCTAAGGACGTCATTGAGTTCGAGTCACCATCGCGGAGCAAGAGGGCCGTAGCGCCAAACACATTAAACTCCAAGTTCATTTGTTACATTTAGTCTTTCCGTTTTCTTATATGTCGAGGAACATACTTATTGTCAATATGTCTTAAAATTTGAATGTGTAAGACATCTATTCATTGGTTTGTTTCTAACCCAATTGGTGAATATGCAAAATGATCGACTATGTAAAAGGGATGCAATTAGTCTAGTTCATATGAATATATTTCCACGTCTAGTATTTGCATATGTGATCGCTGTTATAGCAGCAAGAGATTTCACTAGCATTTGGATTCAACAGCACTCCTTAATATACAAGTTATTTTGATTGAATGTTTATTATATCTTGAGCTTTGGATCATTTCATTGAAGTAAATTGTTGAACAGAAATCCTTTAAAATTGATAATAACCACAAACCAGAAACAACGGTGATATCAATCATTTCGAGCCGTCATGTTGTATGCCAATTGTTTGTTAAAATACCTCAAGTGAAATTTTAACTTCTATCAGCAGATTAAAAAGGGAAATATTACAGTGGTATTAGAGCCTAGTTTCCTGCCATCCTGAGGGGTAGTAAAGTTATTTTATTTTCAGTTTTGTTGTTGCATTTGGAGTGACCAGCACTCTAGCTTTTTTTTTCCTATGGACAGACATAGGAGGACTGGTAGTTATAGAAGCCAGTGGAGTAATGAGGAATTTAGCATGAAAATGAAAGCTTTGTATGAGAGTATGGAAAAATTTAAGCTTTATCAATAGAGGTTAGCGGAGAGCTTGTCGAATCCAGAGACAATTGAGAGGATAGCAAGGTATATGGTTTCTGACTTTAGAAGGTTGACATCAAGATTGTAAGGAAGGAAGCTTGAGTTTTCCCCGACAGGTGTCCATGATGCAGATGTCTCTGTATTTAGTACGACACCTACTAGTCCTATCTGCAGTGTTGATGATGGACCCATTTCACAGAGATCAGTAGATGTGTCAATACCCTTGATGGATAGCAGCACTAAGCTTCAGTACGTTGAGGCCCCTAGAGTTGTTGCAGTTAGTGCAAAGGCAGTTGATGTAGTTGTTACTATTGATACTTCAGGCTCTCTTGAGGATGGAATTATTATTGGAGATTTGTATGTGAGTTGTCATAGTGTTGCTCAGGGCAGGAGGCAGTTGCTTCCTCAAGTGGGACCAATGCATGTATGAAGTCACCCAATTGTGATGTCAGTGACTTGGGTGTTACAGCAGAGTCAATAGATATGGGTTCATGCTCTAGCATTTTTGATTCACAACCTGACATAGAGTCATGTCTGCAGAGTGAAGTGACGGCAATTGAGGCTCTATTAGGTGATGGGGATGCAGACAGTATGGACACCTCTGATGATTTGTTAGATGATGCTATGAGTTGCACCAGGTATGATACCCATTGTCAGATATTGGGTGACGACTCTGAGGAGATATTGGGTGACGACTCTGAGGAGGTTTTGGATGAGTCCTAGGATTGATGTTTATAGGATCTTACTATTGAGGTGGAAGCTAAGACATGTGGGGAGATTGATATTGCGAGGACTTCTATTTCTTCGAAAGAGTTGTTTGAGGTACATAGTAGTTGTATCTCGGATGTAGAGTTGTGCAAGGATGATAGCACATGTATGAGTGATCTTGTGGTGGATAGTTCTGATTCAGTTTCCTATCACAGTGCAGTTAGTGAGACACAAAGCTTGCATAGGAGTTAGGGGTTACAAAGGCATCATGTGACTTACTAGCTGAAGGTGATTGATAGTGACATTTCTTCATGTCTTGATCATTATGATGCTATTCGTCATATGCTAGCTATATCTGGTTAGGGTGCCCCTGTGTCAGATGAGCACGGTGATAGTAGTCTTTCCCTAGCAGAGGTTCATGCGCTTCGAGAGGCTGTTAGGATCTTGAAGCATAATTACTCTCGATTAGTTGATGACAGAGATTATCTTCTGGAGTGGGGTAGCACCTGCTATGAGATGTTAATGAAAGAGGAGGAAGTGGGAGCTCGGGAGTTTGAGGTGACGATGGACTCTCTTCAATATACTCAGTTGGCTCTTCAGGAGTCACAATCACAGTTGGATGAGGTTACCATAGAGTTAGAACGGGTACAATCAACACCAACCCCAGACCCTATTCAGTTACATATTGTGGTTGGTGGTGAGTTTGCTTCTATGGTTGAGGGTGAGGGATGTGATGATGTGGCAAACACAATCGGCCAGGATATGAGTGTAGTATGTACAAAGGAGGTGAGAGCATCAGTGGAGACAGGCTCTCGTGGTGATTTGCTTCCTTCTTCTAGAAGTGAATCTATTTCTTCTTTTCATACAGCTAATAGCATTGGACAGTTGGCATTGTCACATTTTCAAAGAGATCAGTTGTGGATTGCGAGGGAGAAGATTGATGCTTCCACATATAATTTCTATTGTACTGAGTCATTCATGGACTATTTTCTTGAGAGCTCGGATTTGCGGGAGGTTTCATACAGTATGTCTGAGGGTTCTCTCATTCGGTGCTCTCATGCTATTCGACGATTAGTGAGGAAGATTGTAAAGACCTTGGCTATAATGCTTCCCAATAGGGATTTTGTGGTTGAGCTTGCTGAGAGGGTTGCCCAAGATCCTGCCCAACCAATAGTTCAAAGTCAGAGATTGGAGCCATCTTCTAATTTCCAGTTTTATGATGATGAGCCCTTGACAAAGATTGGGAGTTTTTATCGGCATTACACTGTGAGGAGTGCTCATCACTTTTCTTTTGACCCACAAGTAGACGACCTAGTTTTCAGCATTGTGGATGGTGACAAAAGGTTTGGTATTCATTACACCTGCAGAGGGCATACTTCTCCGCTAATGGAGGGAGATTCTGAGATACAGGGTATTGTGAAACAGTTGGATATGCTAGTGAATCAAAATCACAAACGAATGACCCAACTGATTTCAAAGCCGAGTTTTGAGCAGAGAATGATATCACTTTTTCTGAGGGCGAAATGTGATGATATAGTTGCGGCTTCAAATCTGCGGGACATTTCTTATGAGACACTGCATGAGTTGGGCACAATTGAGGTGGAATGTGATGAGGATTTATGTCAAGTTAAGTCAGATGATGCAATTGTTGGCATGAGTTCCCCGGATCATGTATTTGATGGCCATGCAGCAATAGTGGGAGTAGTTACATGCGAGGATACTGTCATATCAGCAACCACTTCTGTGTCGGTTGAGCCATCCAATGAGGAGTTCTGCAATATACAAGAGGTTGTATATGTGTGCTCTGATAATAGTACACTTGTTATTGTTGACGAAGTGAGCGATGTAGTGATAGAGTCATGTTATACTATCGATCAACAAAGTGTTGATGTTCACTTCATGGATAGTCCAACGTTTGACATGGATGCAACATTGTCTTATGACAATCCGTTGTTTGAGGTTGATGTTGATCACTCACCTGAGTGGAAATGGACTCAGTTTCCACCATCTGTAAAGATTTAGTTTTGTGTTGCGGCAGTTGGTAATGTTCCTGTGTCAACAAATTTTGATGCGGCTACACCTATGGTTGTGACAGTTGGCATGAGTGCATATGGTTCTCCTGTAGCTACGTCTCTTCAAGGGATTGTTGATCAAGATTCTAGTCCAGTTTTTATTGTTTGGGTGAGGACCAGGATGAAGATATTTCTTGTGAGAGATTCTTCTGGTGATATTCTAACTCCTACATCATTAGCACAAGTTTTGAGTGTTATACTGCAGGTTATGTTGTTGGTCCTAATGATGTTCACGGTATGCAGTTGGTTCAATCTTAATAGGGGTGTCACATACTACTTCATTTGGGATCCAGGTGGAGGATGGAGTTCATTGTGATTGTTGGATTGCTTGCCCTCAAGCAATCTCGGGAAGGGAGGACTATAATGTCCCCATTTGTTGCCAACATCAGATTTTCAGGGATTAACCCAATATTGGATCCTCGTAGTCTAATGAGGATGGTTAGAGGGTCTTTTGATGATTGATCCATCTCCAACATTCAGGGATTTATGAATTTGGCCTTCGTTCGATATCATTTGGACTCCATTTTCCATACTATGTATAGTAAGGAGTAATAGAGATGGACCCTTTCTATTTTTAGAAAGTGCATTTGGTCACATGGGGAATTATGAGGAGAGATTCCTATTTTAGACGAGATGGCAGTCAGACAAGTATTTCAAGAGATATTAAGATTCAAGTGACTTAAGTAATTTATTTAAATATTTTAATGTTATTATAAAGTTATAAAGTAACTTATAATAATAAAGTCACTTTAATATTATAAAGTGCAAATATAAAGTTACTGTATGATTTAAAGTCACTTTATGACAAAAGTAACTTAACTGACTAAAAGATGAAATTGGATTTTTATCCCACATCACCTAGTTGTTTGTGTCTTTCCTCATATCGAGGTTATAAAATTGTGGAGCTACATTGGGATTGACATCATGAAAACATATTAAGACATTGCTTTGAAAATCGGTTGCTGGAATGTGACTAAAAATCTTAGGGACGAAACCCCTTAAGACGTTGGGAAGCTGGACATAGCCCCAATAGCTCTAAAGGAGTACAAACTGGTTTAGATGTACACAACGGTTTAAGATTCTTGCATCAGATCGAGCCAGTTAACAGAAGTAAGCATTCACGTGGAAGTAATTTGAGTTCTCCTCGTATTAGCTGGAAGTATATGTTATCAGTACCTTACGCAGCTAGAGATAGAGTGGGTTTGAGTGATATCAGGTGTGAGAAGAAACACTATCAGCATACACACCAGCAGCAAACCGGTGGTCAGGGTCACGGTGACAAACGGCCAGAGTTAGCATTGTAACTAGGACGCGTGAGGAGTGGACCAAGTGTAGACGTGAGGACCCAGCAGCAGTCACAGTGAAGGAGACATCACTGCTGGTCATAGCAGGTTTTGTAGCAGCAGACATAAAGTACAGACATGAGAATAACAGCAGTAACTGGTCTGAAAACATCACCACCTCCAGCACACCAGTCCACGTTAGCAGCGAGAATACACCAGCTAAGGACGTCATTGAGTTTGAGTCACCATCGTGGAGCAAGAGGGCTGCAGTGCCAAACACGTTAAAATCCAGGTTCATTTGTTACATTTAGTCTTTCCCTTTTCTTATATGCCGAGGAACATAGTTGTTGTCAATATGTCTTAAATTCTGAATGTGTAAGAAGTCTATTCATTGGTCTGTTCCTAACCCGACTGGTGAATAGGCAAAATGATTGGCTATGTAAAAGGGATGCAATTAGTCTGGTTCATATGAATATCTTTCCACGTTTGGTACTTGCATATGTGATCACTGTTATAGCAGCAGGAGATTTCACTGTCATTTGGATTCAACAGCACTCCTTAATATACATGTTATTTTGATTGAATGTTTATTATCTCTTGAGCTTCGGATCATTTCATTGAAGTAAATTGTTGAACAGCAGTCCATTAAAATTGATAATAACCATAGACCAGACACGACAGTGATATCAATCATTTCCAGCTGTCATGTTGTATGCCAACTGTTTGTTAAAATACCTCAAGTGAAATTTTAACTTCTATCAGCAGATTAGAAAGGGGAATATTACAACCTATTACTGAGTCAATGGCACTGTGGAACTCGATTTAATATTGTTATGCAGTAGGAACTATCTACCAAGAACTAGTGTCATTCCATCACTTTGGGCAGCTTCAATATTGGATATTTAATGTTGTCTTTCATGTTCACTACATTTTTAACATGCCTGCAACCTATAAATATCATCTTAAATATTATTGCCACTCATATAATATTACTTAATCCAATATGGGTTCCATTGTTTACAATAATGAATCCTTTTATCTTATGTGATAACGCCTGCAGATTAAAGGTTCTAATCAATAATAACTCTTCTTTTATATCTGCACCAACTTCTTTTCAATCTTCTTGCGTTCGAATGATATGACTTTTGATAAGTAGGAGATAATTTCCACAGCAAGTCAAATTGTGATATTGCTATCAGGATTTAACTGTGTGATTTTGAGTCAAACTCATTGACCCATGTTTCATGAGTAGTGATTCAACATGAATCCATCTCTCATGAGAATAAATGGAACACTTAGCACTCATTGAATCTAGGTGATGCTCACAAGGGTGAAGCACGGGGACTTCCCGGGAGGTCACCCATCCCAGTACTACTCCAGCCTAATAGCAATATCACAACTACACAGTTAAATCTTGATAGCAATATCACAATTTGACTTGCTGTGGAAATCAAGTCAAATTGTGATATTGCTATCAGGATTTAACTGTGTGATTTTGAGTCAAACTCATCGACCCATGTTGCATGAGTAGTGATTCAACATGAATCCATCTCTCATGAGAATAAATGGAACACTTAGCACTCATTGGATCTAGGTGATGCTCACAGGGGTGAAGCATCGGGACTTCTCGAGAGGTCACCCATCCGAGTACTACTCCAGCCTGATAGCAATATCACATGGAACACTTAGCACTCATTGGATCTAGGTGATACTCACAGGGGTGAAGCACCGAGACTTCCCAGGAGGTCACCCATCCCAGTACTACTCCAGCCTGAGTGCGCTTAACTACAGAGTTTCCTCCATGGTTAAACCCAAAGCTTGCAACCCCATTTGCAAAACCTTCACCAAGTGTTGTGCTTTATGAACCATTCATTAACCATGGAGGAAACTCTGCAGTTAAGCGCGCTCAGGCTGGAGTAGTACTGGGATGGGTGACCTCCCGGGAAGTCCCGGTGCTTCACCCCTGTGAGCATCACCTAGATCCAATGAGTGCTAAGTGTTCCATTTATTCTCATGAGAGATGGATTCATGTTGAATCACTACTCATGAAACATGGGTCAATGAGTTTGACTCAAAATCACACAGTTAAATCCTAATAGCAATATCACAATTTGACTTGCTGTGGAAATTATCTCCTACTTATCAATTGATGAGCTTAAGGGGCTTTCTAATGAATGGTTCATAAGGCACAACACTTGGTAAAGGTTTTGCAAATGGGGTTGCAAGCTTTGGGTTTAACCATGGAGGAAACTTTGTAGTTAAGCGCGCTCAATCTGGAGTAGTACTGGGATGGGTGACCTCCCAGGAAGTCCCGGTGCTTCACCCCTGTGAGCATCACCTAGATCCAATGAGTGCTAAGTCTTCCATTTATTCTCATGAGAGATGGATTCATGTTGAATCACTACTCATGAAACATGGGTCAATAAGTTTGACTCAAAATCACACAGTTAAATCCTGATAGCAATATCACGATATGACTTTTGTCTTACTTTTTTTTTCTGTGTCGTAAAGGGAGCATATAAGCACTGCACCAATATTCTCATGGTGTTTCAGTTATTATTATTACTCTTCCTATCTCCAGGTCTCGCAGATACATCCAATTCAAAATCTTCAGGAATTACGAATAGTTGATAGTAATATATGGATACGTTCACATTATTAGATATGGAAGCTTTGATAAATTCCTTTGAGGTATATTCAGCCCCTGAGAAAAATCTTCTCTTTATCATAGCATTTAATATATCTGCAATGAACTTCACAATCCATTGTTGAATCACATATATTCATCTTTGACCCTATGCTGGTTGATGTCAATGTGACAGGTAGAAGCTCATGATGGTAGTTTTTAACAGTGCTATTGTTATATATATTTTCCCATATTTTGATTTTGATATATTTTACTTATTCCAGCCTATATAAATCTCAGATACTGATAGAATATTAAAGCCCTCATTTTAATGACAATACTCCCCATTATGTCAGCGATATTATGCAAGGATATTCAAGTTCTCCAAACCTGCGATGATTCCTTCCATACCTTCTGTGATGTTTGTGCAGTCGTTAGAAACTCCGGTGTATGATATTTTTGTGCTGAATGTCTGCTTGATAGCACTATTTGGGATGAGTGCATGATTATACACTCTCATAAGAATCATACATTAGATTGGGTCTCCAATCTGTGTCAAAACTTCAGATTCTAACACCAAAAACTGTTTTGTATAACCCGAGATAGGTTGTCTTTGTAATGACACCAATCTGTCTACTCTTCACTCCATGACACAGCATGCCCACGATGAAGAAAATCATTACATTTGATGTTAATGTACAACTACAAAGATTCTATCACTTGTTCCGGAACTATGCTTACAGTTGCAGATTGAATGCATATTTGATGCCGACCACTATTAATTATTCAAGTTGCATCCTTCATTAAGTTGGATTATAAGATTATTGCCGCCGAGTTTCTCAAACATTATTTCGCCTCCAATATATTTGCTCTGACCAATAACAAAGGCATGTTCATAATTACCTCGACAATGTTTTCCAACTACGGTGAACTATTTCTATAGTTAAAGCAACGTCAATCTTTAGATGGCAAATGCAAAATCGAGGCCCACAAAAACGCTAACAAAATATTTTTCTGAATAAATAGTCTCTAAATTCAATGAGTGGGTCTCTTTTGTAGCAAAAACAACACAGTTTCAATCTAATAAGGACCGTCTATATTAATGTGTGGATGAAGATACGTCTATTTATCCTACGTTTGTAGCCTAAGCTCTAATACCATTTTAGTTTTCATGGATCTCTACAAATGTACTAAGCACTGCCATATATTTTTGTATGTTCCAAATGCAAATTTGAAGGTTATATAAATATCTATAGAAGAGACATGTCTCTTTGGTAATAAATTAATCAATCGTTAATTAGACAATATTAATATTAATATATTATATATAATATATATATTATATATAATATATATATTATATATATTATATATAATAAATATATACATAAGTACACATAAGTGGGTTTGTCTAATTGATTATAGACCAATAACCATAGAAGAATTTTCTCTACGTCAATTTAATCCAATTGAAGCTACAACATTAACACTAGGCACTATTAGATTGCCTCTATATGCTCCAACTAGCATCGATTACCATTTTAGACAACGCCTCTTTAACATTGACAAGGGATCTGAAAACAATAGCAGTCAAGGCAAAGAAGGTTTCTGCAACCTATTTTAAAATCAAAACAATAATAAATTAAAATCAAGATTAAAACTTAAATTTAAAAACATAGAAAGTTTACTAAAACAAAAGTGAGTAAATTTCAAAAAACATATTCAGCTTTTAAATAATTTAACTTATCTTCAAGAGCTCCAATTTCGAGAATTGTCTAAATATGGCTTGCATCATATGGTGGTTTGTGATGAATAGTTGGATCTCATGTGCATCTTCATACATTATTTTAATCCACTCAATCTTAGTACCAATTGTTTTGCAACATTAGGTTGAGTGATTGCATAGCACGAGGTGTCCAAAAAATGTGCTTGAAGCACTCTCCAACCAATAACACAGCAGCCTTGCAATTCTTCGCATTGTCGTTTATTACCTGAACAAAATTTTGAGGGCCAGCTTGCTCAATGGCTTGGATGAGAATGTTTGCAATGAAAGGATCGTCCTTCACCTCCCCTTTAAAATCCACATCTTTCAAAAATATTGTGGCTCTAGTGGACGCTACAATAATATTGATCAAAGGACCATTTCTCCCATCTTTCCATCCATCGAATACTATGGTCACTCATATTTTGATCCATGAGTCCTGGATGGGCTACATGGTAGCCTCTACATTGATCACCTCTCTATCCATTAAGTGGTGCACAAATTCTCATAACTCAGGCCCTTGAACACTTTTGAAGCCTCATTAAGTGATCTCACCACTTTTTGCCAATACGATGAGCAAACAACATTAAATGACAATCCCTTTGAATAGATGCATCTCACCATGTCTTCCTAGGCAATGTCTCTAGTTTCATTCTATAATGATTTTTCCAAGGGCCCTTTTGCTCTATTATTTGCAAATTGTTCTTGAGGAGCACACAACAATGAATGGCCCTCTACAAGTGGTTCATTGGAAGTGGAAACTGAAACCATAGATGATACTTTTGTTTTCTTTCTAGCATTTTGCAAAGGATGAGATTTAGCATGCCCAACTGCTTCGTCTACTTGTTTTTCCTCTTGAATACATTTATTCACAATGTGGTTTGGAAGAAGCGTTTTAGGTGGTACCTCGTTAACTCTTGGCTACCTTGTACATCTAATGCCCTTTTAAGGAATAAAGCACAAATGTGCTTTCACTCTACTATAAGAGCTACTAGATTTCTTTGCAATGGCTGCAAATCCACACATAACTTCCTCCACCTGCCATTGGTTAAACCATTTCCACATATTTTCATATTGGAGAGCATTTGTCTATTTTGAAGGGGGAGTTTTTAGTGCTAGAAGCACTCGCAACCATTTTTTGAATCTACAAAGAACAAACAAAGCAAAAAAAGGAAAATAAAACTAAGGAAATCATTTCATTTTGTAAAAAATAAACGTAAAAAGACTTTCTCAATCATAGACAACAGATGAATATGTATCTCTATTGTAACTCTAGTGTTCAATTTATGAATTTTGACATTTGTATCTCATAAATTTCTTACAATTGTTTCCATTGGCATTTTTATCCTATTAGCATTCATCTACTATGATTGCTACACGAATAAATGATATGACTGTAACAAATAGTTGATGTTCCCTTAATGTAAAGACAATTTGTTCAAATCAAGTTTGATGCTCTTTTTTTTCATTGCTTGTCTATTTTTTTTTTACATTAGAAAAATGTAAAATAAAAAATAAAAACAAACAAAATACTAAATAAACAAGTTAGAAAACTACATGTAGCTACCCACTAGCTCTACAAAACACCAAACCACACAGTCACTACTAAAAGACCACCCAGTTGCTACAAGGTGACCCAGTTCCTACTAAAGAACTTGTCACTGCTAGATGAGGAAACATGTCACCGATGAAAAAGAAGTTCCTAATAGATAGGAGACTTGTCGCAAATAAAGTACACTAGTCATTGCCTATGAGAAAATAATACCTACATGTCATGTGAGAAAATGGTACATGTGTCGTGGGAGATTGTCGTGTGAGACTTGTGTCATGAGATTAGTGTGTATCGAGTCACTTTTAGGCTTAATTTGCAAAAAATGTTTAAATACTTTAATAAAAAGTCAACAAAATCGACTCTACCAAATTCGTCCATCTTCACCCAAATTCATCTACATTTTTGCTTCAGGCTCATGCGGCAATTTACAAATTCGGTCAAAACTATTTGAAATTTGACCATGGTCCCAATGATTGAATTTACATCGGATTCATCAAATAAAAAATCGAATTTGAAGCGAACCTTCACCGCTTGCGAATTTGTCGTGAACCAACTTTCGACTTTGGGGTCTAGCAGGTGAATGTGGTAACATAGATAAAATGGATACTTGTCAAGAGATAACCATTGGTATAGTGTCTGAAGAATTATTGATGGTATCGGTATATAATTAAGTCATTGGCAGTATCAAACGAAGTTCATTGTAAATTCCACATTGGCAATTTTGTGGTTTGGTCAATACTGTGAGTATTATTAAAGGTTTTGCACAAACATTTCTGAAATTTATCGGCACTCTTAGATTTTTTATTTCCTTGCTGCTATATTGGAATATGTTTCCCGACAAGTGTAATTAATGCACTTCACAAAAAGAGAAAATTTTGATTCTATTTTTGAGCCAACTTCCACTAGCCATGGCCGATATTTCCAGCAATATTGTAAGCAAGAGCTTATGAACAAATGAGGATGGCATTTGAGGACTCCACTATTAAAGATGAGATTTATTGTTGAATAAGTAAGTTATAGTTCATAGTGCTTGGGAGGAGTTGAGGGTTGAATTCCATTTGCAGTTCTTCTAAGCAGATTTTTCATCATAGGTGACCATTGTTATTCTTTGTATGCTATGAATAGTTTCCTGGGTGTTGGAAAGTTGGAAACCATTGGCACTCTTACTTCTAGTGTCGAGATTCATTTTTATTTAACCTTGTCAGGGGTGTGGATCTTGCTAGAAGAACACAACATTCCTAGGTGGGAGTCTCTTAAAGATCACTGAAAATTCAAATATTTCCACTCACGGCTAAGAGAGTTTTGATTGGGATTAAAACACAAGAAGGATTAACGCTTTTTTCGAATAGATTTTCTTGAGGTTTTCTTCATCAATTGTTTGGATCACACTCCATGATCCATCATCTTGATGATGGATCATAGACTTTGATACGAAACATCGATGAAAAAAAACTAATGATGGATCACAGAGTGTGATCCAAAATGTCGACAAAGAAAACTTCAACACAGTCTACTCAAAATTGTGTTAATAATACAAGAAGGATATGACAGATTTTATTTTCCCTATAGAAATACCAAAGTTGAAAAACTTGGTTTTAGCAATATCTTAGTTGGCCCAAAAAAATTGAAAATCAGGGAATCGATAAAAACTTGGCAATAAATCAACATTTTTATTGAACATTTGAAAATATACAATTTCATAAAATATTCTTTAAAAACACACACATACACACCAAATTTGTAGAACTAATACTGATATGAGATATCCATCATATTAATCAAAGTTTTGAGCTAAATAGTAAATCATAGCAATTAAAACTTAGAAGATTAACATAGTGATAGACTCATATACCAAAAAACAAGTATGAAATTTGAATAAAAAAAGTTCAAGGCATATAGAAGTCAAACTCCCTGAAACTACAAATTTTGAATACATATTAACTTCAACTTTCACTATCAATTGAAACTAGAAGTAGAAATCATAAATTGCCTCTACAACTAGAGCTCAAAAGACATCATTGTTGTTGCATGAGTGGTGTTGAAGTAGTTGCAGGAAATAGGTGCTTGAATAGGTGCCTCAGGCTCAACAAAAGCCTCTAATGGATGACCAAGCTCATACTCCTCCTCCCATGCTACCACTTTTGCATCCCAATCATCTACCTCCATCTAAAACTCAACTAGCTACTCATCAGTTGATAAAGGATCATCCACATCCGCATCTACATCATCACCATCAAGAGGTGCAATCCAATCTGCTAAATATGGATCAATCTCATCCAAGTCAAGTGCTTCATATGAAGCTTGCCCTTGCACCTTCTTTTCGTGCAAATGAAGGATGTACCGCACATAAACCAAGTCATTCAAGCACTTTTGAGTCAACCTATTGCACTTCTTTGTGTGTATGTTCTCAGAAGTACTTCAGTTTCTCTCGCAACCATAAGCACTACAGGGCTATGACAATATTTGGATGGGAAACTTTTGAAGATTAGGTGTTGTGGCACGATAATCTTCCCACCAAAGATTCGCAAGCATTAAAAAAAGTCATTGATAATATGGTGAAGATTCCAATAAACTTAACGAGTTAATAAATGGTATAATAAAACTAAAAAAATGTTCTTTTTTACCTAGTTGCAAGGTGTATCTCCTACATTTGAAATCAAGAGCAAAAAACAATGGTGTCCCTCTTCCCTCTTGTAGCCCTATAACTCAATCAGTACGAGGTCTCAAAGGTCCAAATCAGCAACCAATCTCTGAATGCATGTGTCCAAGCCAATTTGAACTTCTGCATTTACTCTAAAACTATCAAAGAAAATAGAATTTTGGGTTCAAATAGTAGGCAGTTGCATGAATATGTTGGTGGAGTTGTTGGTTCCACCTATGATCGATTATGTTCCATATGGGTCTATATGGGGTCTAATTTGACCTATACAAATGTTGAATGGCCTCTTTGGCCCTATCCATGGCCTCATATAGATAACCCATGAGGCTTTATCCCCATCCACCATTTGTAGAACCCTTACCAATGGTTCTAACACTCGGACAAAGAATTATACAAAAATCAGCATATTGCAAACATTTGAAAATTAAATAATAAATCATCAATCAAGACTTGAAAACTTATGTTGATGATCTCCTCCATTGGTTTTCCAAATCTAACATCAAACACAACCTTCTCTTCTTCAAGCGTCTTGGTATAAGGATTCTCTAACCATTGAACACACTCACATATGCCTCTGGTCGTTCAATGTGGCCAATATACTTTGCAAGTTGAGAAAATCAATAGCAAAGTGTGTGACCCCCGCTCACACAAGATCCTTACCACTAGTGTGCTCTCTCATGAGACTCAAGACCCATGCATGATTGTAAACTTACTTTTTCATATTCCTTCCATCTTCAACCATCTTCTCCACACAACTCAGTTTCCCTAGGTCCTCAAGGAGCAAGTCAAGACAATGGACTGAATAAGGCTCCAAAATAATGTGGGATACCTCTCCATTAGAAGTCTATCGAGTTCCACAAAGGAAGCTACACTATTAGTCACAATCTGGATGACATTAGATACTCGCACTTCCGCTACTACCTCATCCAATATGTTGCACATTTTTTTTACATTTTTCACTTACTCAGAGGCATCAACTGATTTTAAAAATACTAACTCCCCCTGAAGCAACAAGAAAATCATTAAGCATCTTATTCTTGCCATTTGTCCACCCATAAGATATGATAGTGCAGCCTCTCTATTCCCAAACTTTTCATTGCTCTTCCACAAGTTGATGAATGGCTTTTACCTCATTGTCTAACAATGGCCCACTCACACTCATAATGAGTTGGGGGCTTGAACCCCTTACCAAACACAAAAATTGAAGCAATCAATTGATTCAACATGGAATGCCATTGTAGTACCAAAATCTTGCAACTATCGCCCTTGTCTTTGCGTGCATCTCTTTGTTCCATGCAGTGCCTAGCAAGTCAAGTTGAGCATCAAGAGTGTTACATAAAACCCAAAAGTCTGATATATACCTGCCCACATTTCCCTATTCTCATATAAGTGGCCCAATGGAAGAAGAAGCCTTTCTACCTGTTTGTGACCCTATAGAACTTTAAAAAACCATTGGGGCTTCGATGGACTCTGATGTCCTCTTCTTTGTTGCCTTCTTTTGCACATATATTTCAAGGCTTGTGAAAGCCTCTTATAGCTTCCTTTAGACATTTATCACGCAGTGTAATCTCATTGCATGGAATCTTTGCAAGATGATATTTCAATTGTCTTACACTCGAAGTCATATGCTCAAGGCAATGGATACATTGGACATCTCCTTGATTTGGTCCTGGGATCCCATGTTTCCATAAAGGGTCCCTCTTCCTACCACCAGCCATGCTGCAGAGAAATAGGTGGAATTAGAGAACCTAGCAAAAATAGACAATTAATATTTAGAAAGCATATAATATTAAATAAATAACACTTTAGTGCAGATTAAACCTATAAAAATTAATGAATTGAATCTATATTTAGTGATAACAGATTTCTCACATGTCTTCATAAACAATAAATACAATCTTATAGCTTTCTCATATGATTACTATTTTATAAATTCAATATATATTATATAAGTTTATAAACATATATCTGTAAATTGTATTTAAACATAGTAAATACTAAATACAGTATATAAATTTTAAAATATTCTTTACTAACAATTTTTTACTGTATATATAAAAAAAATAACAGTAAAAGATACCACAAAAAAACCACAAATACATTTTTTATAAATCAAACTCAAAAATATTATAAACCAAACAAAAATGGAGTCTGGAATCAGCACAAAAAAACATAATCTGAGGCTGAGAATTCAGGCTTTCAGTAAAAAAAAAAAATCACCCAATCTGAGTCTCAACGCCCTTATGGTCTGGTCCGAGTCTGATTTGATGCAGTCTGGTCTCTCTCATCGCTGTTATGACAGTAAGGGCCAGTCTGAGTCTGAGGCTCTTTTCAACTTTTCCAATCATTGCCCAAATCCTATCTTTGTCGTTGACACAGTCTGGTCTCTGTCATCGCTGTTATGACAGTAAGGTCCAGTCTGAGTCTGAGGCTCTTTTCAACTTTTCCAATCATCGCCCAAATCCTATCTTTGTCATTATTTTGTTAAAGCCAAATATTGGCGTGAGTGTGACTTACATTAAAGCCAAATCCGTAACTTTTGTGGGTCCATGATTGCAATTTTTTAATATATTTCCTGGCCAGTTTTTTAATATATTTCCTGGTCAGTTTCTTTACATATTTCCTGGTCAGTTTTTTTATATAGTTTGCGATGAACCATTGACCATTTTATCCAGCATTATCTCGCACGACCAGGCAATTTTGTCAGGAAAATATCCAAGCGATAAGTTTGAAAAAAATGGAGCCAAATTTTTTAGTGATTATATCACTGGGCTTTTTTACACGAGATATATCATGTGTTTGGCGAAATATCACCATTTTTTCCAACCTTGCAAAGAACTACCTTCTGACTTCTGGACTTCCATTGCCAAGACCAACTCACACTATGTCGGCAATAGGAAAATAATCCACTCCATGCCTGGTGAAAACTCTGTATGGTCAAGACTTGAAGTATTCTGACTCCACTTTCATATTATTCCTGACTATTTCATTTTTGGCATAGTTTGTCAATCTTTTGTTTGCAAAGATATTGGATGAATGAGTTTTAGGCTTGTGTAAACACATGGTGAATATTCTTTGAGAAATAATACAGATTTCTGATAAAGAAATCAATAAGAAACATTATACAGTAGGAATTTTTTACAGACTCCAGTAAATAAATTATATGCATCGGTGCACAAAAGAAGAAGGAAACTTCTCAGAAATGTCAAAGTATCTCCCTAACTTCCGATGCCTTCCTAGAGGCTGAATGTGTATGGCAGGAATGCAATATAATTCAGCACAGAATGCATTACCGAGTTAAAATTGACAGCAAGGTTCCATGCAACTGATTAGCTTTTCTTAAATCGGGAACTGCTCAAAATTTGGAGGAAAAATTTAGCTAATCAATCATGCCAAGATTTTTCGTTTCAAGCAGTTACCAAATTATAATAATTTTAATCATTAAATTTTTAAGACTAAATCTAAAAGCAAATTGAAACAGTGAGGGAAGGAATATAAAACATGCAGCCACAAAAAACATTCATGGTTAAACAGTGGCTACATAACTTCAGCCCAATCTCTTCACCTACATCTCAATTTCCAAATCTCAAAGTATAACTGCTCCACGAAAATAGGAATAGATTTCAAATTATACATTGTAGTAATTCAAAAATTGCATGAGACTACCAGAGCCTCGTAAAATTGAGCCATAATCAATATGGGACCAGACTGTAACTGGCTTAAAACATTACCTATCCACACAAGCAATCCATAGAACCTATTGTGTAGATTGCTCCATGCTAGTTGAGAAGAAACTTAACTCTTTCCCAATTCATTATAATTTCAACTATTTTTCAAAGACTAGATTTGTCCAGTCTTTGAAATTTCGTAAAAGAAAGCAGAAGTTTGAGTATAAAATCTACCTAGACAGGTCGTAGGTGCACAAATGTATTGAGAAGTAATGTCTATGGTTTTTATCCAATAATAAAATATTATACTCTTGCATTATGAAATAGAAAGGTTTGCCAAATTTTCTATACTTCCAAAAACATTCTGATCTGTTGTATGTTGTTGGCAGCAAAAGTGAAGAATCGGTCTAGTTTTTTCCTTCAATTTTTTGGGTAACAATTTCTTGTATGGAGGAGAAATTTTCCAACACAAACATTTTTTCATCTTTCCATGAAGGAGAAATTTTCCAACTCTTGGCCATTTTTCTTTTATGAAGAAGAAATTTTCCAATGCTTGGGCATTTTTATATCTTTTCATGAAGGAGAATTTTTCCAAAACTTGGCCATTCTTCTCCTGCAAAGGAGAAATTTTCCACATTTAGCCATTTTTTCATCTTTCCATTAAGGAGCAATTTTCTAACACTTAGCCGTTTTCCATCTTTCCGTAAAGGAGAACTTTTCCATTACTTGGCCCTTTTTCTTCAATGAAGGAAAAAATTTCCAACATGGCCATTTTTTTCAAGATTTTGAAATTTACCGAGATTTTTTTTTTTCCCCAAGATTTCCAATTTTTCCAAGAATTTTCATTTTTTCCAAGATTTCGAAATTTTCACAATATCTTTCATTTTTTCTAAGATTCCAAATTTTTCCAAGATTTCCAACTTTTTCAAAAAATTTCAATTGTTACCAAGGTTTCCAGTTTTTTCAAGAATTTCAGTTTTTCCAAGATTTTTCATTTTTTCTGATGTTTTCATGCCTTGCCAGTTTTAAATATTTCAAGGGTGTTTCTAGACTTAAACATTTTTTGATTGACTGCCTTAGTTGCTCATTCTTCTAGATATAGAAATAGATACCCTTTTGTCTCTTTATCAACCAGAGCTCACTTGTTGCCAAAATATACTTTCTAAAATAGTAAGTTGTTCCAAAGCCAGAATAAGGTCGATCCAGGAGATAATGAAATTTATTAAAAATAGACAAGCTAAAAATAGTAAGTTGTTCCAGAGTCAAAATAAGGTCACTCCAAGACATAGTGAAACTTACTAAAAATAGAAATTTTAGAAAATAGCAAGTGTGTCAAGATATTCAATTCTCAGACAAACAAACAATTTCCATTCCAAGAGCCAGGTGGACAAATCTTTTCCAGATGTGGCCAATTTTACCAATTCTCATTTGAAACAAGGGAATCCTAGGGGACTGAGCACAAAACTACCAAGAACTAAAGCCAAAAGGGCAAGAAAAAAGAGGGGGTACCCATTTACAATGGGACAATGTGTGATTAGTTCATAACATGTCCCTAATTGGTAAACATTGCTGGAGGAGCTATAGAGATCGCAGTGTCCCCCTAATAATTATTTTGTGATGCTTCCAAGGGGATCCTCACTCAGCATTCCAAATCTTCTTCTGCTAATATGGGCCAACATTCACCTTGGTATTCAGCTAGCCTATTAAAACATTTAATCTAATGGAACCACAAACAACTTGAGAACATCTACCAGTCTATAATTTACAACCATAGTACCTAATGTATAACATATTACTAACAAGTTAGCAACTATATTCTCTAAACATGTATAATATGCAAGAATAAACTAAAATATGCCCTCTCTGTGTTTTAATAAATCAAGCATGAATTACAATACCTTCCAGTCCGGTTGATAGTTGCTTGAATTGGAACTAAGGTTGCTAGTGATTTTACGCTTTAACCCTTCAATCTCTGAGTAAACAAAATAGATACCATAAAGCAGTATGAATTAGATGTCTTTTGGAAGTACATAGAGTAACTTCCAAAAACTAATTATGGATTTACTAATATATTACTTGATATTGAAAGTCTAAAATTTCAGAAAGTTTTCTAGAACACAACTAACCATTTTCACCAGGCCTTAGGCGCCCACCAGGCAGCTTGATTATTTTATTTCCTTTCTGTAAAAGCAGTATGTGTGGACATTCATATTCATGTAGCTGCAAAACATGGAAGGCATGTCAATTATACAAGCAGTGAAGATAGATTTACTCAAAAAAGGCAGATTTTACTAAATTAATCATTTCCAAAATAGCACTTCTTAAAGAAATGTTTACTTGGATTGTGTTGATAATAATCTTTGACAGAACCTCAGATTTTTGAGAGGGTCTAAACTCTAACTCATTTGACCAAATCTGCTAATATCAGGTTAGCAAATTCAACATGATATCATCCCTTATTTTTGTCATGCAAACTCTCTTTTTCAACCTAGGCACTTTCAAAAGCATGATAGGTGGAATTAGTTCTGTACTGGTAATGCCTTGGATTGAGATCTTGTCACTAATTGTATTACCAATGATAGATTTGACCGTGTGGAACATTTTGTAGATTTTTTAAGTTGTTATTTTAAATTCTAGCGAATGAAGACTCAAGAGTGGGTGTCACTGTCTCAATATTGTATGATACTGTGATGTGTCAGATTTTGAAATTCTTTAAACACAGGGCATGAGTTATTCATTTACATGATTTTCATGCTCTATTTTTGTCACTATGCATGAATGTGTAAATTATATAGATTTAAACATATTGAAATCCAAAACATTGGAGACCTACTGACTATTTTGAACGTTGTTACCATGCTTGGTTTGTAGAATCCAGTAGAATATCAGAGACTTGTATTAATGGATGTTTATAAGCAGCATATAGCAGTAGAAAACTAAATTTAATCTTATAGAAACTTGCAAAACAACACAAACCCTCCTCTCTATAACACTAACAATGGAATTATCCACTCTACTTTGTAGTTTCATTTCACCTTTCATGAATAGAACTACTGCATTAAAAGTTACAAAAGCATCTGGAAGAAATCTGCAGGTCTAAAAGTCCTCTACACTGTTATTTTAGTGAAAGAAAAATCTTACAAGTACCGAGAAAAACATCAGATCAACATTTGTGGTTGTTTCTCTATGCTATACCTTTTGGGGAAATGCATTTATTCTTTATGGTCAACGGGGGAGAGGGTTCCAAATGGAGACAACACAAAAAGTGCAAAGAAATTTTCTAAGTGGAAGTTGTTCAGAAAATCATTCCTATAACTGAAATTTTCTTATCATTATAATCAATTCTTGATTTCTGTCATGTAAACCAGTCCCAATAAATTCCTGAGCTTACGAACATAATTTTTTTTTGGCACTTAGGATCATGATTAAAGAAATGATACATACAAACAATATACTAACCAGAAGTATCCCTTCCACAGATCTCCGTATACCTTCTCTTGTGTAACTGAAAACAAGTCAAAAGGGAACATATGAGACACATAAATACTACAGCTGAATTTGGCAAACTACAATAACCACAATGTCAGTATGCTCTCCACATTTTGAGTTATACAGTTGTTGATCTCGAGTTTATCTCAAAGAAAGTCGTGTAATCATTATTTGGATATCAAGCATAAATATGATAAACATACAAAAATTGCTAACCATCAATTTGACTATTCAAAATTCTTACCAATCTGAAATCTAATGTACTTGAAAAGAATTTTGTTCTAGCAACAGGAAAGTTATAGACATGAAAGACTACAAATTCAGAGGATGTACATTGGTGAAAAAATAATCAAAAGGAATGATAACCTAAACTAATTCCATTAGTTCTTATAACACTTTGTGATTTCAATAACAATTGGCTACGAACCATGGTAAACAGGATATATTGAAAATACGTTTAAATAACAAAACAACATAAGAGCCTCCGAATGGTACAAATTTACAAATATCCAATTCAGCTTTTATTATGCTTCTTAAGATAATCATGGCCTATGATGGGTGGAGATAGTTTGAGAAACGACCAAGGATGATATATGTTTCTATTCTATAACCTTAATATAAACTCTAATTATGTGGATGTAAGGGAAACACAATTGAAAGAAATGAGCTTGTAAAACTATTAGAATGATTTCTAATATGTTGATAGCTAAGGGAATAATACCTAAAGTTTCTCATATGAAAGATATGAAGGATAAATTGAATTTGGAACCTCAAGATACTAGCAAAATGTCAAATTCGGCCTTGAAAGAAAACTTGAACATTGAAAATCGGGGGGATGGGATGATGCTTGAATCTGTATTACCTAAGCAAAATATAGAAAATATGGTGGATTTGACAAAACAGCTAGTAATTTATCAGAAGATTGATTGTAATTGGGAAGATCTAGTTGAGATGGCTGCATTAGAGGGGAAAATTCTGTCCGACTCTAGTAAATTGATGGTGCCGGGAGATTCTCAAAATCTCCAACTGATTGAAAATCAAAATGTTACCCCAAAGTCTCTTGAGACGCCTATGTGCAAAGAAATTGTTCCCTTTAGGAATGAATTTGAGCTTGAGGAGATAAAGGAGGAAGGGAAGGATCTTAAACATAAACCGAGTCAAAGGAAAAAGATAGAAAAGAAGAGTAATACAGCTCCGGAAGGAGTGGAGACTAGAAGTAGTAAATTGGACCAGCAAGGTAAGGTGAAACCAAATGTTGGTACTCTGGAGAAACCTGGAAGGAAATCTTCTAGGAAAATTAGAGAAAGTATGCAGAATATTGTTGATGGAAGACAGGCAACTATTCTGGATTTTACCCCTAAAAAATAAATATGAAAATTATCACTTGGAATATTATGAGTTTGAATAGTACTCATAAACCTAATGTTGTTAGGAATTTTGTTAGAGAGCATAAACCGGATTTTCTATTACTGCAAGAAACAAAGATGGAAAAGGAGAAAGCTGAACAAATTAAATCTTTTAAAGATTATTGTTTAAAAGCTAGTAGTTCAAAAGGAGCTTCAAGGGGAACTCTGATGTTATGGAAGAAATCTTATTACTCAAGAACTGTGTTGAATGCTAGTAACCATTTCATGGTGGTTAAAATTACTATCATTGATCAGACTAAGGATTGGTATATTGTCAATATGTATGCTCCAAATATCAAGAATCTTAGGAAAAAGGTATGGGACAATCTTTCTCATATAAAGAGTAAAGATTACTTTGGTCGATGGATTATTATGGGAGACTTTAATGTTCCTCTTTATGACCATGAAAAAAAGGGAGGTAATGTGAGTCAGCTAGAAGGAAGACTGGATCTTATGGACTTCATTAATAAGGAGGGTTTAATGGATATGGATCTTCATGGAATTCAGTTTACATGGAGTAATAAGAGGCTAGGTAATGATTGCATTTAGGCTCGATTGGATAGAGCTCTTATTTCACCTGATTGAACTAAAGAGTTTGTTTGCAAACTGGAGGCACTTCAAAAAATTGGGTTAGATCATTTCCTTTTGATTTTTTCTGCTGATAAGATAAATCTCAAGAAGAACTTTCCTTTTAGATTTGAAAAAATGTGGATGTAGCATCCACAGTTTGAAAGTAAATTGGCTGAATGGTGGAATATAGATGTTGAAGGTACAACTCTTTTTAGAGTGGCCTCAAAGTTAAGAAATGTTAAAAAGGAGGTTAAAATATGGAATAAAAGATGTTTTGGTAATATTTTTTAGAGTAAGGAAAGTATTAAAGATGATATCCAAATTATCCAGGACAAGATACAGAAGGAAGGATATACTCCTGACCTTGAAAGAGAAGAGAATGAAAAGTTGGTTCAATATCATGACATTGTTACTAAAGAAGAAATCTATTGGAGGCAAAAATCCAAATCGATCTGGCTGAATGAAGGAGATAAGAACACTAGGTTTTTCCATCTTTCTACTCTGAAGCATAGAGCCAAAACTCGTATCTCATATCTTAAAAAGGGAGATTTGAAGATTACTGAGGAAAAGCATATTTCGGAAGAGATGGTCTCCTTTTCTTCTTTAATGACAGCTGACCCTAACATTGATCTTGCTCACCAAGCTGAACTTTTAAAGGTGATCCCTCCTTTAATTACTGAGGAACAGAATAAATTGTTAGGTTCCATTCCTAAGGAAGAAGAAATCTTAAAAGTTGTCTGCTCCTTAGGAGGGGACAAATCACCAGGACCAGATGGTTTTCCCATGTTCTTTTTCCAAAAGACATGGAAGCTGGTTGGAAGAGATGTTTGTGATGCTGTTAAGGAATTTTTTGGGGCAAAAAGAATGTTGAAGGAAATTAATTCTACCTTCCTATGTCTGATTCTCAAAAAGATTGGGGCTGATTCTCCAGACCAGTTCAGGCCTATTAGTCTCTATAATTCCTTTTACAAGAATATTTCAAAAGTACCAACATCCAGGTTGCTGCTGGTACTTCCTTCTCTTATTGCTGTTCAACAAAATGGTTTTATCCCAAGTAGACAAATTCTTAATTCTGTCATTGCTGCTCATGAGAATATTCATTCTTTATCATGTTCTTATAATCAGGGCTTTATCATGAAAGTTGATATTGCAAAAGCCTATGATAGAGTTGAATGGGTTTTTCTTGTTAAGATTTTACAGGCCTTTGGGTTTGATCATAAAATTGTTAGAGCTATTTATCAGTTGATCTCTACTACTTCTGTTGTTGTCTTGGTGAATGGTTGTTCTACTATAATTTTTAGTCCTTCTAGAGGATTGAGATAGGGAGACCCTTTATCCCCTATTCTTTTTATTATTATGGCTGATTGCTTGGGGAGATATATTGGGAAATTGGCCCTACAAGGGGATAATAGCCTTCTTCTCAACCTCTTACTTGTTCTCATGGTCAATTTGTTGATGATACTATTTTCATAAGTAAAGCTGAAGTTAAGGAAGCTAGAAATCTTAAGCAAGCTCTTAATTTGTACTCTTCTGCCTCAGGTCAGTTGGTGAATTAGAATAAGAGTTCTTTGTTTTTTATTAATACCCTATCCCAAGACAAAACAAAATTGCTAAAATTCTAGGGTGCTCAATAGGATCCTTGCCCTGTATTTATGTGGGTCTTCCTTTGGGTTCAAAAGCTCCTAATTCTTTTTGGGAAGATCTCATAAATAAATTTAACAAGAAATTGGCAAGCTGGAAGGGTAATCTTTTGAGTCAAGCTGGTAAAGTTATGCTCCTTAAAGCCTATCTCCAAAGTATCCCTACTTATGCCTTGAGTCTTTTCAGAATACCAATGAAATTTGCAGATACTATTGATAAAATTCAAAGAAATTTTCTATGGACTGGAACTAAGGAAAAGAAGAGAATGGCTTTGATTGCATGGGATCAAATTTGTAAGCCCATCCGGGAAGGTGGCTTGGGAATCAAGTCTATACGAAGTATGAATAGAGCTCTTCTGGCGAAACAAGGATGGAGAGTTTATCATGATGATAAGGAATGGAGTACTATATGGAAACATAAGTATCTTTTTAATGCCAATTCTTTATCTGATTTCCTATCATCTCCTAATGTTCTTTCCCCTTCTGCTATTTGGGGAGCTGTTCAGAGAACTGAGAATACCTTAGCCAAATGGTGTTCATGGAAAATTGGAAATGGGCAGAAGGCCTGATTTTGGGAAGATTCTTGTTGATGGATCATCCTCTGATTGAGGACTTTGAGGATAGAACCCAAGTTGACAAATGCAAGCAATTGTATGAGACTTTTGTGGGACATTATTGGCATAACAACAATTGGGTTAACTTGCTTGATGTTGACCAGGGTTTTCATAACATTCAGATAATGTTGAATGCCTTTTCTTTTTATCCCCATTAGGAGGATAAGATAATATGGAATGTTGATCCTAGTGGTCAATTTAAAGTTTCTTCTGTTTTTAAATATAAGGAGAAAGGTAATCAACCTTTATGGTCTCAAGCTTGAATAAAGGGTCTCATACCAAAAATAAATATATTTTATTGGATTTTGCTTCAAAACAAAATTCTCACTAAGGATAACTTGCAAAAAAGAGGCATTAATGTGGTTAATAGGTGTAGTCTATGTAAAGGAGGTTTTAAAGACACAGATCATTTGTTTTTAAACTGTTCTTACAGTCAACAAGTATGGAGCTCTATTCTCAATTACTGAAACATAACTTGGGTTCATCAAAATAATGTTGAACTTTGTTTTAATAGTTGGAGATGTCCATCTAAGGATACTGATGTTGATTTTTTATGAAAAATTACTCTTCCCCATCTCTGGTGGGGTATCTGGAAAGAAAGAAATAACAGAATCTTTAGAAATAAAGAAATGCCAGAGTGGGTACTTGGACAAAATATTGTCAGGGCAATAAAGAAAAATTTTAAGTCTTAGAGAAGATGTGATCAAGACTTTCAAATTGACACTCCAATGTTATCTAAAGGTTCTAATATTAAAAAAGATGACCCAAGATTGATGACTAGATGGAAGGCTCCCCCTATTGGATGGCTTAAAAGGAACTTTGATGGTGCTACTAAGGGAAATCCGGGCAAAGCAGGTTGTGGAGGAGTTTTGAGAGATCATATTGGTAATATAATAGATGCCATTGCAATACCTATTGGTATCTCTAACAGTCATAAAGCTAAGGCTATTACTGCTCTATATACAATGAGGCTAGCAATGGAAACTGGTTTTCCGAACTTCAGGATGGAAGGAGATTCCTTAAACATTGTCAATATGCTTAATGATAAAAATTCAATTACTTGGTCGATTGAAGCTAGTGTTATGGAAATTAAAACTTTAATGAATAAATTTGAAAAAGTGATTATATCTCATTCTTTCCACAAAGGTAATGAAGTGGCAGATTGGATTGCCAACCATGCTATCCAAATGGGATATAAGATGACATGGCATGGTGACTTAAGTAGGAATGTGAATTTGAACGCCCTTATTAATTATGATACAACTCATGCGACGGAGGGAAAGATTTGCCAAGATTAGCAATTTAATGATATTTGGGAGTGGGGTTACGGATGTCAATGTTCTCTCCTCGAGGAAGTACATTAATGTGATTTTAATCCTAGCTTCGCACGTATCTGTTTTAATGCATACCTTAGTTGTATCAATGAATGTATTGTCTTTGATTAATTCATCTGTTCTTCGTCTCCATTTGATTTTGGCTTATTGCAATAATTCGAAGTCTTTGGAAATGGGCAGAGAACCACGAAAACAGGAGCCAAAAAATTGCAAGGCATGGAAGGCCAAAGCTTCTATATGGCATATTCTACAAAAGGGTAATGTCACCACTTATTTGGAGCGTCTTCATGGGTATAAACCTCATGTAACAGAGGCATTCTTCAAAAACTGGATTGAAGATAGGGTTTCTCTGCATGGAGTGACCGTGCATTTGACTGAAGAGTTCATAGCTAAGGTGACGGGTTTGCCTAAGGAAGGCATAAAGTTCAGTAAAGAAACGAGTATTTCAAATGTTGCGTTTATGAAATTTCCCAAAACGGATGAAAAGGAAAAAAATTTGGAGAAGAATGGCGATTTTTATGAACTGAGTCAGATTAAGGTTATCTAGCAAGATGTGCTCTCATGTATTCGTGAGTATTTTATTTTAGATGGTAGAGCTAAGCGTGTTCATAAATTTCATTTTGTGTTCCTCAATCACTTTAGGCACAAGGATAGGCTCTTGTTTCCATTTTATCTGAGATTTTCTTTACTCCAAAGTTTGCAAACTCATAAAAAAAGTCTCGTCCGATTTTACATGAAGGGTTAATTTTATTTATTAAGGATTACTGCAAAAACAAGGCCATTGGGTCTTCTCCTCCTGAAAAAAGAAGGGCTCTATTAGCAAAACTTACTTTAGAAAGAGTAAGGGTGATGAAGGCGTTAAGGGAAAAAGGAGTCTGAAGCAAGAAACCCAGCAAACCCCTAAGCAAAATGTGGAAGAGATTATTGTGTTTGATAACTCGAAAAATAAAGAGAAAAATTTGGAGGAGGAGAATACGGATGTGGGAGAATTCAGCTCGAATTTGGAAGGCTACCCGGGAAGCAAGGGTGAGATTGGTAAGGATGAGGAGGAAGAAAGTAATGAGAAAAATACAGGGTCGAGTAATGTTGGTGAAGAGGAAAATCAAAGTGAACATTCCAAGGGAGTGAGGGATGGAAAAGAAGAAATGGCAAAGGAAAAGGAGGACCCTTCTGATGTGAATGTGAGGGAAGAGATAAGGATAGACAAGGATGAGTCTTCTGGTAGAGAAGAAATGGGGAAGGAGAAGAACGACTCTACTTATAGGGATACTATGTTTTCTTTCCTGCATACTGCAAAGCTTAAAGCTGATACCTCTCTGCAAGCTGACTCATGGATGTATAATGAATTAATGAGTTTGAAAAGAAAAGTGGAAAAGGTGCAACAGGACCAGGAAATTGACCGTGCAAAGATCAGTCAGATGGAAATGCAGGTGGATAATATACCAGAGAAACTAAAGGAGTATGAACAAAAACTTCGTTTGCTGATCAAAGAAAGTGGCAATAAGATGGAGCAGGTTACTTCCAATATTTGTGTTGTTGCTGCAAGTTTAGGGAAGCGAACCAATGAAGAAATTATGTCTCCAAGTGGACCAAGTAAAAGAACCAGACAGAGCTCTAGGAAAAGGGCAGCTAAGGCTACTAGAGGATCGGCTGCTGATACCATCCAAGGTACTGCGGAGGTCAGCAAAGAGGTGGTCAAAATGATTAAAGAGCTGCAATAGCAGCTAGTAGTGTCACTGGTTTCTGGTCTCTGGTTTTTTGTAGTGATCCTGGTATTTGGTCGTTGATATTGGTTTTTTATTTGATTTTTGTCTGTTGTAAAAACTAGGTTTTTGTTGTAAAAACTAGGTTCCAGGTCCTTGTAAAACCTAGGTTCGTTTTATCGTCCTTTTATGTGGTTTCAGGTCGTTGTAAAACTTGATTTTGCTACTGTTAAACTGCAGGTTTCAAGTCCTTGTAAAACTTGGTAGTGCTTCATGGTTTATCTTTTTTTGTTCTATTAAGGGTTTCGGGTCCCCTTCAAAACTTGGTTTTACCTTATAATCTAAAACACCCCATTGAAAACACTGACAACATATTTATCAATATTGTTGAGTTTAGAAGATCACTGCAGATGTATTAGGCTTTAGCACTACCTAATAAGGTATGTGCTTTCCAAAGGCAGTGATCTCTTCCATTTATATGGAGAATAAACCAAGAAGAGACATGTCCTTTCATGGGACATGCCTATTCATTATCATATAATTAACATAATGACAATTATAACTATTATTATATATATGTATGTATGTATGTATAATTAATATTTCTCATGTCATTATATTTTGCCATAACAATATTAAATATAAATAAATATTAGAGAATAAATGTGTGTGTACTTCCCAATAGTTTTGTCATCTAACCGAAGCTATTAGAAGTTACGGATTGATAGGCTGAATCATTTGCCATGGTAAGATAGAGGAGTGAGTTACCTTTCATTTGCACTTGATTTGAGTTTCTGGTGCGAAGTATTAAGCAACGAGGGATTTTTGTCTGGAATGTCACCAAACCCTCACATTCATAGGGTTTTCTCAGAAAATGCCTATTACTTGATTCTCCACAGTTGAAATTTCATGCTCTTCAGTGGAAAGCAAGTAGAAACATTGTATTATATGTTCCCAAAAGCATGGCACCAAATTCAGTGGTTTTTTATTTTTACTAAGAAGCCCTAGGCCCAGCATCCGTACGTGCTCAGCTAGAAATAGGCTGTAAATGCTGATGCAGAAACACAAAACAAGAGTGGGGTCCAATATTGTGATTGTTTTGGAGTTGGCAGATGTTGTGGAAGATGTCCCAAGAGTTGGAACCAGTGGCACAAACCATTTTGCCATATTTGCTTTGTAAATGCCCAAAATTAGCCCTGTTAAGCCTAGATCAGCACAAATAGGGTTAAGGGGCTTAGAGAGAGAATCAGACCCTGAAACTTTGGAATCTCAGAGAACTCTGAAAAGGGTATCTGAAAAGAAAAAGTATTCCTAGGGTTGTTTGGAAGATTTTGGAATTAAGGCCTGAAAACGAGATTAGGAAGCCTAATTACTTTAGGTCTGCCTTCTGGCCTAATAAGGGTTAAGCATAAAGTGCAAAAATTTGAGCCGAACCATTGGTGGATTTTTGATAGTTTGGTCATTCTAAAGGTATCTCAAGAGTTGGTTGGGTTGTGAATGAAGTTTGGAGTCAAAATCTAAGTTTGGCCCTTTTTAGGGATTTTGGTCCTAGTACTCAAAAGTACCCATTTTGGATGCATGTGTAGAACTGTGAACATCATGGGAAGTCCTTGTGGTCAGTCTAACACCATGGATTGGGAGTAGGATTTGTGTAGATTTAATGGAAGTCAAAGTAGGGTTTTGAAGGTTTTCCTCAAGGGAAAGTTTGGCGTATAGGGTTCACTAACACTTCTCACAGTGCTCTCTGCATCATGGATGAGTTTTTGAGGCAGAGAATTTTAATTATTCTACAGAATGTAGAAATCTATTACAGTGGAACTGTGTGCAAAGGTATTCAGTGTTGGATTAGTCTCAGAATTTCCAACAATCTTAGTGTGGGAAGTTCTGTGTGTTTGATCTATGTATGATCAATTTATATTTGTTAGTCATATTCATTGTGAGAAGTACTGATAAGATACTTATACTTTGTATACTCAGCATTCTCATAGCAAAAGTGATAAAACTGTGCATAAAGCTCATTAATTGATTGTTGAGAATCATCAGTCATAAGTGCACTGTGTGAGATCACTGTAGTTTTTGTTTTTTTTTTTGCACACAATAGGGTTTTTAACCCTCAAGTGGAGGGTTTTCCGAGGATAATTTTAGTGTCCTTTGTTATTCTGTTTTTCTGTATATTGCATTATAACATTCTGGTTCACAAATTTAACACTGGCTTTGTTTGAAAATGCTTTAACTTTTTTGGGTGAATTCAGCTTTGTGGCTTTATTGTTATGGTTTTGTTGTCTCTACACTGCAGATAGTTTCTTTGCTGTTGTTCTTGGCGTGTTTTTGTTCATAGTGTTTTTAACGTTTTGGTTCAGGGATAGTTGGTACTTTTCTTTCTCTTGGTATGGCCTGTCACGCCTCTGAGGTTTGCACAGGATATGTGTATGTGATGCAGTCGGGATGAGGCCCCTTAATAGATCGGACCTCACAATATTTAATCAAAAAAATCATCACTGGCAACATCTGCAAAGATAAAAATAATACTTGGATAAAAAGGCAAGATTTAAAAACCAAATTGGAAAGATGTTGGCAAACATAGATTGCATTTCAAAGGTGGTAAATTAAGAATTATCAGTGAATTATATAAGGCACAAACTTGACTAACACAGAAAATATAAAATATATTTATGAAAAAAAAAGTCATTAGGCATCCAGAAAGCACCACTGCAAGATAATAAGAAAATGGAGAGACAATCAGGAACCATAACATACAAAAACTCAAGGAATAATTAAGAACTAAGACACTCCAAGGAACCATACGTTTAATAAATGAGTTATTAAGGGAGAAAAATCTAAACTAATTTATAAGTGATGGATGCTATGTTGGCCCTAAGGTGGGCCGAAAATTCATCTCATTATAACATAATTAACACAATCCGAACTTTGGATTACACAAGGCTACAAATTTAAATGAAGGAATAGAAGTCCAAGGTTGCACAGAGGCGGGGGTATTTGGGTACTTTGGAGATGAGTACAGGTGCAGTTATTTTTACAAAAGATCTAACAATATAATATTGAGTTTTCAAAACAAGAACAGTGATAAAGTTTACTATCACATATTAACTTTGAAGATTAAGTACACAAATTCAAATGTCGTTCAATCATTCTATCGAAATTTCAAATTGAGTAGTGATTACATATTGAAATAAGCTTGAAAAACAGCACTCTAAAACACAAACAAAATTAGAAATCTTAATTAAGGTCCTTAGCTATGATGCTCTCCACTGAATATTGCGTATACCAGTACTTGGTACGTGTCCTAGAAGTATGGGTAAAAGTACCCATACAACATAGACTAGAACCCCAAAGACCTCTCCAGTAGCACCTTGTGATATCCTAAACCTCAATGGTACAGTTTTTTCGCAAAGAAAAATCACACCGCCTAGGTTTTGCTAATTGAGGAAAAAATTCCAAATTTTGCAAAGATTTTATGGAGTAGTCAAATGGTCTGGATCAATTTATAACTAAGCGACCGAGGCTCGAACCCTGTAGCCTGCCGTCAGGCGTGTGATCCTTGTTGAACCCAACATATACATATATTCCAACCCATGAATATTTTCATGCTCTGAAATTAAATTTAACAAAATGATATGTTGAAAATCATCAAATACAAACATGATTAGATGATTTATTTTAGCGAATTCCATATTGAAGATGACAGAAAGCAAAGCTTACTTGGCTCTTCTTCTGTCTAATTTATCACACAGTAAACTGTCCTTATACACCTTCGCTTTATTTACACCAAAAGTGTAGCCCGCAAGAGGATAAACGTTCACAACCGACTCTGAAGACATCTTCTGTTGATCTTCTACAAACAAAAGCACCAATTTGATACATGTACTCTACAGTCCGACACGCACTCAAAACCAAATGAGCCAAATGAAAAAAATTCCTGACAAGACCATCCAAACGGCAAAACAACTATAGCGAGGAATTCAAATTGAAATATAAAAGGAAAGAAATTTAGTTGCAGGAACCATACCGTCAAAAATAATTCAAACAGAATTATACGTTCTGAGAATGTACGCATATAATATTAGTCTTCTTTTACACGTGGTAAAAAGGAATTTTAAATTGTTAATTACTGGCTTGGGTAATTTTGATCATTTATCTTATTTCTAATATACGCATATAATGATATTAGTCTTTGATTTTTTAATTGTTAATCACTGGCTATGCTAATTTTGATCATTTATTTTGTTTCTATTGAGTTCTGTTAATGGTTCATCATGTCAAAAGTATGAAACAATTGGAATCATTCAATCTAATTTTACAATTAAATCAACCAATTATAAATTAAAGTATTAAAGTAGCTTTTAGAATTTATATTTTATTTTTCATGAATATATAAATCTTATTTACTTTTCATTTGATTGGTCAAAATAGATTTTTTGTAATCACAAAAATCCATTTTTATAAATTAATTTACTAATTTCATCATTTTTACTTTAAAACAAACAAAAAAAATTCATTGTTTTATGATTTTTTTATGATTTTTCCATTGTTTCTTTAATATTAAATATTTTATGTTATAAAAAAAATTTAATAAATGATTAATAACAATTGAATATTTATCATTCATTGTATTGTTTAAATTTTTAATTTAATTTATATTGATGAGTGATATTATGTATTATTATTTTTTATAATTGTTAATATGAGTTAGTGATATTATGTTACTTTACATGAATAATATTTTTTAATATTTTTTTCTAATCTTGATAGAGTTAGTTTTTAATTTTTTATTATTTCTTTCTATAACATTTTTTTTTTTTAAATTGAAAAAAGATGAGCTAACTTGTGAGCCTCTCATGTGGGAGGTTGGGGTTCGAGTCTAGTCAAGCTTAATGCGTAAACTTTTTTTTTGTCATGTTATTTACATGATAAAAATACATGCAATCAAATCGAAAAGAACAATGACTATAATTTAAAACAAAACAAAGACTAATAGATCAATATATTAAATAAAATGGAAGTAAATTGGTGGTGAACCTTCTATATTAATAATTTTAAATTCTCAAAAAATTATGATACATTTATGGTATAGTAACTATGTCACTGACCATGGTGGAGAGGCAGTGGAAACTAGGGTTTCGAGACCAATGCGGCAGACATTGCTTGCAGTTGGGCAGGGGTCGTCGCAATGGGGTATGGTTTCCATGGAAGCCACCAAGGTTCCAAGTTGAATCTCGATTTGGGTATAGTGAGAAGTGGCAAGGAGAAAAATGGAACAGGGATGAGGAATTTGTATCAGGACGAGAAGATTTGTTTTTTCCTCAAGGTAGGAGGGCTGGAAACAAATGGAAATGGTTCAAGAGGGAGGAAGAGAGACAATTAAAGGCGACACCTCTAACCAAGGACACCCCAACGACTATGGATAGCAAGGCAATTAACATCTGAGTAGATTAAGAACAGTAGAAGACCACGGTTTCTTTGTTGAGGGATAGGGATTTCTTCATGAAATGGGGGGAGGTTGGCCATCCTTGGTCAAAATGAAAAAATGGGTTGAAGACACCTAGGGGCCAAAGACCACAATCAAGACTTTGACTAATGGTTTTTTTTTTATCATAATGGACTCTAAGCAGGGAAAAACTAGGGTAATGTTTAATGGACCTTTCTTGATGGAGGGAGTGGGATTCTTCATTAAAGATTGGGTTCCCAACTTTGACCCTAAACAAGTGAAGGTGGAAGAGGTGTCGAATTGGATCAGGTTGTATAATCTCCCCCATGAATATTAGAATAAGGATATTTTCAAGATGATAGGAGATAAACTGGGAATGTTTGTTAAAGTGGATGAAGTAATATAGTAGAAAGACTTTAGTCAATATGCAAGGATTTGCATCATGTGGAAACCCTATCCCTTGCTTCCACATGCAGTAGAGATCAAAATGGTAGGGGGTTATTGGTGGCAGGAGATTGAGGTTGAGGAATCTATTAGTCACTACAAAATCTGCAAAATTTCGGGACACTTATTAGAGGATTGCATGGTCAAAACGAATGGCAAAGAACAGGTGGAGGGTGGGAGCAATGTGATTTTCAGGGACCCAGGCCCATCAAGAGTAGTAAGAGAGGTTGAACCCCTAATGGGTGAATGTAATATCAAGGCCAACATGGAACTCAAACTGGCTATGGAACGGAATGCTCGTAAGAAAAGGAAGATGATAGCAAGTTGAACATCTTGGAATCTGAACGCCAAGGGAAGACACCACAAACTTTGATTTGCAAGACTTCAACAGGGAGATTGTTGTAAAGGCAACACAAGAGGATATTAGTAAAGCATTGGAGGGTAGTGTAGAAGATACCAATGAACCTACAGAGGGCTCGCAAGAGGAGGATGTGGAAATTGAACATAGGGAGGTGTCGAAGACAATTGATTATCAAATGGGCCGTGAGGAAGAAAAAGGGGAAGAACTTCCTTCATCTTCCTAGAAATGATGGTTCCTTACTTGGGGAGATTCCTGAGATTGAGGAACTACTAGGAGAAGGTGACTCGGCTTAAGAGGATGGCATAAGAATCTCGGAACTATGCACCATCTTGCAGTCAAATACAAACAAGGAGAAGAAAAAGAAGGAAGGATCGCAGAAGAAAAAAGGGAGGAAAAACAATCAAAAATTGCTTGTGGATGCAGGGAAAATGCGAGGTCAAACCTATTTGAGATCCAGGAGGGACATTGTCTCTCCTAGGCAGCCATGAAGCTACTAACATGGAATGTCAACAGTTGCAACGCCCCTAACAAAAGGTGCTTGATCAAGCGATCCCTTGATCAAGAGAAAGTGGATATTGTGTGTATTCAGGAAACCAAGATGAAGATTGAGGAAGTAGCTAAGGTTTTTGATGTTAGACAGAAATGATTAGGTTTTTTTGTAGAGGTTTTTGGGGCATCGAGAGGGCTGGGTATCCTATGGAATCCAAGGCTCCTTAAGGGTGAGCTTGTAATGAAGAAAAGGTATTGGCAAGCACTTCATTTTTCCTCCTTGACATTAAACTTTTCAAGGGTATTGATAAATGTGTATGGACCCACTAAATATGATGAGAAAAAGCATGTCTAGGGGGAGATATCTACCTTTTGTGTCATGTTGGGAAATGAGTGAATTGAAGGAGACTTCAACGCTACCATGAGTTTGGCGAACAAGAAGGGGGCAGTCCGATCCTTGGGTACTATACAGGTGGATTTCCATCACTTTGTATAGAATAATATGCTCTGGGAAGTGCCTATTAAAGGTGGTCACTTCACATGGACGAATAGAAGGAAGGGGTTCTGTCATATAGCGGAAAGAATTGACAAAATCTTCTTGTCCGGGGAATGGTAGTCCTTGCCTCTCATTTTTGAAGGGAGAATATTGGGCTTGTCAAGCTTTGATCATTTCTAAATTTCCCTAGTGGTGTAGCAAGATGGTATTCCAATCAGATGTCCTTTTAAATTTGAATTGATGAAGTTTAGGGAAGAAGGCTTCCACAATAAGGTGTTGCACTGGTGGGCCAATGTGCTACATGTGGAAGGCAATGATGCTTTCCAATTTCTCTCCAAACATAGCCATCTAAAGCAAAAGATTAAGGAGTGGAATAAACTCCATTTTGGGAATATCTTTTAGGTGAGAGTAGGATTAGAGGCAAACATGGCCACTCTAAATAGTAGAATTTTGGAGTTTGGGATTGACGAGGTTGACTTTCAAAATGAGCAATATTTGATGGGAAAGTATCAAGAAGTTTTAAAAAGGGAGGAGATATTCTTTAAACAAAAGTCAAGGGAGAATTGGTTGAAGGCTAGAGGTAGGAATTCTAAATATTTCCATAGTTTGATGAAAGTTAGACGTAGTGTTAATCATATACTCTCTATTGAGAACAAGAATGGAGTCCTTTTGGAGGACATGGATAGCATAAATAAAGAAGTTGTGGACTTCTACTCTAATCTGTGGTAGGAGGAACAGACAGATAGAAGAAAGGCCCAGGAGAAGATTTTGGGTGTAATCCCACACATCATTATGGTAGAAGATAATAAAATGATTATGGATCCTATCAAGATGAGTAAACTCAAAGCAATCGTATTTAGTCTGGGTGGGGATAAGGCTCCTAGACCCAATGGTTTTAGGCCTTCTTCTATTGAAAATTTTGGGAACTTTTGAAAGAGGACTTGCTGAAGGTGGTGGAAGAATTAAGGAGGGAAGGATTCATCCTTAAAGACTTCAACAACATGTTGATTGCTCTTATCCCAAAGAAAACTCATCCAGCAAGGTATGAGGAATTTAGACCTATCTCACTTTGTCATATAGTTTATAAAATCATAACTAAGATTGTAGCAAATAGGATGAAAGTTTTGTTGGACTCTATTATCTCCCAGGAGCAAAGTGGTTTCACACCAAACAAAAGTATTGTAGATGATATCGTTGTGGCACATGAGGCTGTAAGGAAACTTGCAACAAAGAATATAACTATTTCCACATAACCCATAATAGATCTAAAATAATTATGCAATTAAAATCTAAATGCAAGAGAATAGACAACATACACACAAAAATGTGACACAAGATATAACCGAGGAAACCCTCACTAAAATACAACCATGGAAGTCTTCAAAGCCATAGCCACTACCAAGAAATCAATGTGAACAAGCATGAATCCACATATCCCATGACATGCTTCCAACTTTCACAAATGCTCCCTTAGTTAACTTGTCAAGCCGTGTCTCGCTCGACTCTTTCCCTTTTTGCCTTATTCTTATCACCCAATAACTACCCTTGTGGTTGCTAATTTAGTAGCAAGTCCCACAAAACCACAAGTGGTATTACATAAACCATGTGCTACCTAACCCATTGACCCCACATTTAATATTGAAAATTTAATTCTTTTATCCAATATTAAATAATTACATGAAATATTATCACAACGTTACAATACAACTCATCAAGTATATCCTATGGGAATCTTAACATGTTGCATGTCCATCTAGGTACAACATTATATAATAAAATAAAATAATACAATATAACAATATAACAATATTATGCAATGTGTGCAATGCCCACTATCTCAACAATCTCCCACTTGTTGTACACATTGCGTTGGGTCAATCTGTAGCCACATAACTGAACAAGGGAACAATCCCTCCTAGCACATCCACCATCATGGATCAAAGTACACCATGTGCTCCATCTTGGTACCCACAACAAAATCAAAGTCTCTAGCATCTCAAACATGAATGTAGTCACTTTTTATTATGCCACTGCCACCGGACATACATAGAAACCATCCAATGAGAAAGCCACCCAACTTATTGCATTAGAAGATCATAAAATCTGGTACCGACTGAAATGCCAAGCACAAAAAACCTGATCCAAAGATAATCACATGTATCCATATTTGTCAAAATATCCATAGCTAAAATAGCACCCACAACAAGTGCCAAACACATCCAACTATTCATACCTCCAATGGTATAATGAGTGAAACTCACATCATCAACATATCTAATATGTAACCTGCAATCACAAGCCTCAAGAGCAATACCTACCACATATACACCAAGAATCTCCCACTACAAAAGATAATGTCATATCTATAGCCAATCCACTCACAACATCTCAAAGAAGTGAATCTATGTAGTCTCAAGGACATCCACAACACATAAACCAATAACCTGCAAGAACAACTCTCATAGAAAATCTCCAACAATCTCCCAAGCTCTCTACAACAAATAGAGGAAAGAGATAAAGGAATAACCATGTCATCTCTCACATGACATACATGAGCATAAACCAATGATCACAATCTCTAACCAATCTTAAATCCTATGTAAGTGAAATCGAACATCTAAGAAGATAACCAAGACCAAAAAGAAACCATGTAAATCATAACCTCTATCATGTCCTTCTACACACACCTCTAGATGTAAACTATGCAAGTATGATCTCCTTCATAAAACCCCAACCAAGAAGCCTCAACAACACCCAAACCATACCATATAACTAATCATGGATGTAAGCCTCTCACAAGAAGATCAAACTCATAAACCATTCCTAATCCAAGGAATATGCCCAATAGAAAACCATCTCCCAAACTCAACCAGCATAACAACATATGCAAACGGAGATAACCAATGTTAAACCATATCTCAAATGAACCCTCCAAAACTTACTCTTGTACCATAGCTCAAGATCCATATCCATGGAAGACAAGCATAAATATAATGCACCTGAGAGAAACAATGGGCTATGCCTCTCAAGTAAAAAAAATCACTGAGTAGACCAAGAGTGGGGAATGAGAATGCTCGTCAAGATATCCAAGTCTCCAACCAAGACTCATCTAAGAACAATCTCCTCTCAAGTCCATATCAGGTGAATGCCCCTCAAACTTCCTACTAAAATCAAATAATTGTCTCAACAAATGCTTCTCTAATCCAAGAGAAATCAGCATCACCACCGTCTCTGAGTATCCATGAGCACCTATAACCAATCAATACATGCCAACACCAAACAAAACATAGAAATATCTTGAAGTATCCAGCTTATGATCAATACACTCAATATCAAGAAACTAAACCATGATCAATGTCAAAGTTCCAACCATGGCCTCAGGAACATAAACATGACAACATGATCTAACCATTTCAACCAAAGAGATAACATGCTCCATATGAACATACTATAACATGTCACAACTCTAAATGCATATACCATGACAAAAAAAATCAAACCATCCTAACTCCAAGGATAACATTCCAAATGAAAGCATAAACCACACATTTACCAAGAACCACATTAGTCCTCAAGATGCAACCATCTCCACATACCATGAAGAACCATCTCCGCACACCATGAAGATAACCAAGAACTCCATGAGTCCTTAAGATCTAACCATCTTCACACACCATGAAGATACCAAGTGCACCATGCAAATATCAAAGATGCTTCTGCAACAACAGGATCTAAAACAAACCTCCAACATCTACAAACAATCTATAAATATAACAATGCCAAGAACTCCCACTCAACTGTGGTACCAAGTCACCCATGGCATCATGACATCCATCTCCTACATGAAGATCCTCTAGGTCTATACTCACACAACCAAAGTGTCACTATCAAGTGTAACCAAGATTTCTGAACCAAGAAGATATAAACCAAACCAAGAACTAATCTTGCACTGTCACCTCATCACTATCACAAACTCCCACTAAACCATGTATCCAAGGTATCCATGACATTATGATAAAAAAACCATCCCCTAACCATGAGAATCAATCAAGGTATCAAACCATCAAAGAACTCAAAGTGCACATAATGAGCTCCTTAAAAGAAACCAAATAACCATGATCCTCAACCAAGAAGATGTACCACCATAACCAAATCAGATATCCAAGCCAATGAACATCAAGGATGTACCTATATATCCAATCATGCCATGCCAAAAATCCATGGTGCTATGATCACATCCTTGAACCAAGCATCTAACTTTCAATATGTCCAACATGTCAACATAAAATACTCAATCACAATCCTCCACCATGACTATAATTGGTAACAAGATCTCATCCCTTCTACGTAAAGGATAATTGCCAAATCATGTGACTTAGGGTATAGACAACCCAAATCCAAGCCACCAATTTGAATATGCACTAATAATGAAAGATCAATGGGAAAAGATAACCCATATCCAAGTCATAAATACAAATATAGACTGATTACAACACTACACAACTTGTAGACCCAACAAATCATCATACATATCTAAATCAAACACCTATAACCATATCATCATGAGACCAATCTAAAATATGAACTAAGTATACAATGACATCAAATCTTAAATATCTAAACATACAATATCATAAACTCACAATGCTACTATAGTCAATATAAATCATAAACTATTTAGATTAATATATCACCAAATAAATCATGCCAAATTTGCACCAAATCTGAACCAATATTTAGAGCTCTCAAAGGGTTTTCCATTGACTACTTGAAGTCCAAAATCTAACTCTGTATGCTCAAGTTATGCCCTAATTTGTGCTTAAAATAAATAATATCTAACTTTTGGGCTCTTAAACTTGACAAATTTTGAAAATCACATAACCAAACTTACACCAAGTTATAGTGCTCTGAATTAGCTTTCTAACACCTATAAGAAATCTGAAATCTGATATGCTAAGAGAAAGTTATGGTCATTTTACTAAGACACTTTTCACCATTTTCACTGCGATTTTTTTTGTTTGTGACGAAAATTCTGATGGGATTAATTTTGACAGCTATAATGGGCTAAAATTAAAAAAACTCTTTGATTTCCTCTGAACATGACCAAACTAGTACATATTGTATATCAAAATTTATGGAAACATCAACCCAAATCCAATAGTGAGGTTTGTTTTTACCCAGGAGGTCATTTCCAAAAGCTCCCCATCAAAACCCTCATTTAAATGAAACATCCAAAAAATCTATTTGTCCAACAATTTCACCTGCCCAAAATCTACCAACATCCCGTCATAACAACAAGCCCAAAACCTTCAAATCTGCAATAAAAAAAACTTATATATCTTGCCCTTTCTTTTATACTCCCATGCATTCCCATGGATTCAATTTAGGGTTACAATAATTAAGCCATGGCTCTTATACCACTTGTAAGGAAACTTATAATAAAAAATATAATCATTTTCACATAACCCATAATCTAGATCTAAAATAAATATGCAATTAAAATCCACATGCAAGAGAATAGACAACATACCCACAAAAATGTGACACAAGATACAACCTAGGAAACCCTCATTGGGGAAAAAAATCCAGCCTCCAAAAGCATCCATCACCATGTATTATTCAACAAAAATACCATTGCAATACAACTAGGGAAGTCTTCAAAGTCATAGCCACTACCAAGTAATCCATGTGAACAAGCATGAATCCACACATCCCATGTCATGCTTCCAACTTTCACAAATGCTCCCTTGGCTAACCTATCAAGCCTTGTCCCACTCGACTCTTTCTCTTTTTACCTTTTTCTTCTTAGCCAACAACTACCCTTATGGTTGCTTATATAGTAGCAAGTCTCACAAAACCACCAAGTGGTATTACATAAACCATGTGTTACCTAACCTATTGACCCCACATTTAATATTGGAAATTTAATTCTTTTTTCCAATATCAAATAATTACATGAAATATTATCACAATGTTACAATACAACTCATCAAGTATATCCCATGGGAATCTTTACATGTTGCACATCCATCTAGGTTGAAAAGCAAAGTTGGAATGCTTAGATGTCGGCTTAGAGCTCCCTATCCACGGAGTGCAAGAAGCTAGTATTCAAGCATGAAGGCTCTCATCCAAGCCTTAGAAATGTGCTTCTTGCTAGTAAACCATGCAACGGGAGGTTCTTTGAGACAAGAGCAAGAATGCAAGTGTCTACAATGAGTTCCTCAAAGATGCAATGCAAGATGGAAGACTAAACTTGAATGGAAATGCAAGATGCAACTATGCTAAACATGGATGAGAGTATTACAAAACCAAATATTTAAACTATGTGAGATTATTGCAAGAAATCAAAGCTAAACTAAAATGCAACTATGCTAAGAATGCCATATGATTTTATGCTAATATGATGGAATGAGAGAATGAGACAAGAAATGAGAAGTTCTCCACAAAGCTCCAAAGAAACCTGTTAGAAAACCTGCAGCATGACAATATTCAAAAGATGGATCGATTGAGGGGGAAAGCTCTCTCCCTTTTAAAGATGTACAGATGGTGGAGATCAAGATGAAGATGGTGGATGATCAACGGTTGAATTCGAAAATAGGAGTGATCCATGTGCACACACAAGTCAACCAATAGAATATAAGTTGACTTGTCACATAAGACAAAAGTCTCACAAGCCTTTTCTTTTAATTGCAAAATAAAAAAGGACTTTGTGTGTGCACTTTAAGTGGGTTAGAAGAATGGGGTCTTTTATTTAATTAAAAGGGGACATGTTCTTTTAATCAAATAATGAACTTAGGATAGCATAGTCAAACTATAGGTTATAATCAAATAAATTGATTATTAGCAATTTGGTCTAGATAAATGATTAAATTAATTTAGCCAAAATGCTGAGAAGGGGGCTAATAGTCTAGATGACCATTTTTAGGTGATTACAGGTGTAACATTGCATAATAAAATAAAATAATACAATATAACAATATTATGCAATGTGCACAACACATAGGCAATTCATACTGCTAGTAAGAGTAAAGAGAGGAAAATGATGCTCAAACTAGACATCTATAAAGCTTATGATAGGGTTGATAGGGGATTCTTCATGAGGAAATTTGGTTTTGGTGAAGATTTCTTAAAGTGGGTTTAGAGTATGATCTCCAATTTCAGACCATCAATATTAGTGAATGGCAGTCCTCAGGGGTTTTTTAGTACTAGCAGAGGCATCAAATAGGACATTTGATGTCGTCATTCCTGTTTATTATTTTGATAGAGGTCCTAGGCAGATCCATCTCAACAAAGCATGCTCTAGGGTCTTAGAAAGGCATCCTGATTACGAATGGAATTTAGGCATCAACACACTCCCAGTTTGTGGATGACACTTGCCTCTTTGGGAAGGAATCGATGGTAGAGGAAAAAGTCATGAGGCAAGTTCTAGATGACTTCAATTTGGCTTTGAGACATTCTGTCAATTGGGACAAGTCAGAAATTTATTTTTTCAACATAGAAGTTAGATCTCAGAGGATTATAGCAGTCTTTTGGAGTAAGAATTGGTAAAGTCCTAGGTAGATTTTTAGGCACATATTTGTTTGGTGGTGTAGGGAAAGGTCCCATTTGGAACAATTTGGTAGAGGAGTGTAGAAAAAGGATGGATAGTTGGAAGTTAAAGTGGCTTACATTGGCAGGGAGGATTACAATGCTTAGCACAGTCATATCGTCCATGTCAGTATACTCTATGGTATGTTTCAAAATTCCTAAGAGATAATTTCAAACTATTGAACAAAGCGTGCAAAAATTTCTATGGAATAGATCGCAGGAAGGAGAAAAGATATCCCTCATGGCATGGTTGAAAGTCTACAAACTGAGAGGAGGGGGTGGTGTTGGGATATGGGACTAGACTTTCTTAAATATTTCCCTTGGAGCCAAATTAGTCTAGCAGGTGTTCAATGTAGGTAATTAGAGGTGGGTTAAGATTCTCAGAGCCAAATGTCTAGATAGCATGGAGGATGACCAAAGTTTGACAATGGCAGACCCATCACGAGGTTCTACGATTTAGAACTACTTAATGAGCTGCAGATATTTAATCATAGACCATTTGACCTAGAAAGTCAAGAATGGCATGGAAGCGGATTTATAGAGAGACTTGTGGGATGGGGGACAATAATTAGATAAGTTGGGAGTCTCAGAACATCTTATTGAAGCAACTCAACATCAATGGGGTATTAAAGTAAGAGATTATATTGAGAACTTGAACTCTAATAGAGCCATTCCAGGATAGTGGAAGGAGGCATCTACTTTGAATTTGAATGCTGAAGAAAAGGAGAGGATGGATTAGATATTTAATGAAAGAGTGCTAGTTTCATTTGACACCAAGGATTAGCTTATTTGGAGTGGCTCCAAGAGTGGGAAGTACACAGTTAAAATCAGATATCAGATCCTAGAGGGTATTCATAACCAAATACCATGGGAGAAGAACTTGTGTTGGGTTAGCGCATGCTTGCCCAAGGTGGGAGCCTTCACTTGGCTACCAGGTAGTAGAAAAATTCTAACCATGGAAACATTGAAAAAGATGGGCTTCCAAGGTACTTTTAGATGTCCCATTTGCAGAAATGCAAAAGAAAATATAGACCACTCCACTGCATTTTTTCTTAAAAGGCATTGGAAATGATCAAGACTAAACTTGGTTGGGCTAGTCCATTAATAGCCATGCTGAAGGGATGGCTAGAAGCATGGCTAGTTAAGAAGAACAAATAGATGTTTCTGTCAACTTGGAGGGTAATTCTAGCAATAACATTGTGGGAGCTTTGGAAAGAGAGGAATAGGAGAATTTTCCAAGAAAATGAGGAGTGGTGACTAAGGTTTGGGCAGCGATTAGAGTGAGTTGTAGTAGAATTAATTTCATCAACATCTTCAACTTCAAGATCCCAACCTCTTACTTTCACAAGGAATGACTCACATTTACAGTCCTGCTTCTCAACCATCAAGTTTTGGCCCATTAATGGGCTTGGTAGGGCTAATCATAATCTAAATAGGGAAAAGGTATGTTGGATACCACCAAAGGAAGATGGGCTCAAATAAACTTTGGCACGATTGTCAAGGGGAATCCAAGGGTCTCGAGGTGTGATTGTGTGGTCAGAGATCATAAGGGCAATACTCTTGCCTTCATTGCCATATGACTGAGCGATGACATAAATAATGTGGTAGAATTTTGTGTGACAAAAAAGGCTCTAGCTTTAAGAGCTAAATTGGGCATTTGAGGAGTCCATCTTAAAGGGGACTCAAAGATAATCATTAATGGAATATAGAAAGGGAAGGTAGAAGCATGGCAACTCATCAAATACATTCAGCAGATCACAGGACTGTTAAACGAATTTGAAGATTTTAAGGTTTCCCATACTTACCAAGAAGCAAATAGGGTGGTGGACAAGCTGACCAATATGGGTGTGAATATAGCTTTGGGGATTCAGAATGAAATATATGAAGACCTTAGACTTCTCATTTTAGATTGAAGAGAGGTAGTTATTAGTAAGTAGCCAAAATTAAAAATACAACATCCTTGATGATCATTTGGGGAATGCAACTTTCATCATGACTCCATGCCCCAATGGCATTCATCAAATTATGGTATGCAAAGATCACAATCTCCAACATGTATGAGATTTTGATATCATTTTTTCGCACCCCGGCACTTGCTTCCAGAGTGTTCAAAACAAGTTAATTTAAGGAGGAAAGATAGAGCAATACACAAAGTTTTATACAAGGGAGGCAGATATGGAGGCAAATTTTACAGTGGGATTAGAGAACCAAATAAAAAATTACTAAGGAAAGATTACAATCTAGCATTTGAAGAACATTTTCATGTTTAATGATCTAGATTTCTTAGAGGGCATAGATCAGATGTGTTGGCTCCTGATTTAACAGTTTTAGAAATAACCAAGAAACTAGACCAATACATCTAAGATTAGAAAATTCCTATGATGGATGCACTTGACTATAGTCTTGGGCCAACTATAAGGATAAATCCTTCTTCTTCTTCAGGCTCTGTTAGACCTAGGCGGGTGGACCTCAGACTCTTTATATGGTACCAATGTAAAGGCATACAACTGAATCTAGAAAAATAGATACAATCCCTTAATCTTCTATGTTTATGCAAGCATCCATGGATGAAATAACTACTTAATAGAGCACATGGACCTGATAAACTAAGTGAGGGAAAACTCTTTTATTTCTTAAACACAATAGAAAGATATTCGATTAAGATTTGTATCTTAGCATAACCCAAGTATGCAACAATAGAGAACATGCATCCTTCAAGCTGACCAGTCCCTTATCCATTGGGCATCAACGAAACCTTAACATGCAGATGGATACCTAAATTATACTCATATATTCAGGCATGTGATCTATCTATTTGACTTGCAAATAGACATCAGTCTTCATAACAACTCTCGTACTTATTGTAAAATCCTTTTGGTGTAACCTGCAACCCTACCAGTATAAACAAGCATTTACTTGGCTCTTTGTTCTAACATCAAATCTATTCTGATATACAACCTTTAGGGATTGCAACTAAATTCAAGACCTTGGTTCTCAAACACAAAAGATTGTAGATAACAGAAGAAGGAGATGAGAATCAGAATGAAACTAAGAAAGGTGAAGCTCTTGTATTAATTTCATTGAAAGTAATACATCATCAGCATATCAAAACTCAGAAAATACACAAAGAAATGACTGTGTAATATAATAATGCTTCAAAAGATATACAATATGTTGTTCATAACTAAAGAACACTGAGAAAATGGTATCACAACTATGAGAAAAATCTTAGGAAATTGGAACCAGACTGGTCTCACAATCCACCTAAAATCTTCAAAGAATTGGAACCCTTTCAATAAACAGAAAAGGAAGATATATAGGAGAGAAAATCTTTCTGGGTCTCTAATTTGAATTTGACATGTGTACCACTAAAAGAGTCTTCAATCTGGAGTTGTTGAAACTGAACTTCCTCATCTACTTGCACTTTGAAAACCATAAATGATGCCAAAATATATGATATATCCCCACTTAAAATATGAAAATATCTCCTGAAGGAATATCAAGAAATCATCACAATCTGTATTAAGGCTCCAAAAATCTGATCTCAACATGTCACATTTGCTTTGCCATGAAATTCATCACTGTGCAGTTGCCAGAAAAAACAATTGCTTCAACCACCTCCAAAAACATTCAATTCATCCTTATAATTGCTGGAGAAGTCAAATCAGATGAAAATATATCCAAATTTGATTGCAATTTCATCTGCAACACTAAATGTGCACCTCTTCTCTGTTGCAACTCTCTGGATCGCTGGATATATTTTGATGCCCTGGCTTTGAAATTTCTTTATGCTCTGTTAATTTCCTGTAATTCTATAGTTCAAATAATGATGAGATCGTAGATTATATTTGAGCATTTAAATCACATGAATGATCTTTGTGCCAAATTAACTTCTAGTAACTGTTACCTCCAAATTGCATTAGAATTTCAAATCTCATATGTCGATCTCACCAGATCGGATGACCTTAACTTAAAAAGCAACAAACTTTATGTCCTTAGAAGCGGGGCCACATGTCGCATTACCACTTACCCGCATTGCTTAAATTTCTTGCACTTTGAAATTGCGGGTAAGCGGCATTCGTTGATCAAAACAAAATCAACAATCATACCAAATTTGAAATGAATAATGTCGAGTCAGCTACACTGACCAATGGGAAAGCTCCATGTGAGTCTATGCCATCTGACAACTTCCACACAAGAAGGTCCCATATCACCTGCTAAGCGAATGAATATTTGACATCATTCTCTCCACGTATCAAGCTAGCACATTCCCACATTCCTTAAATTTTTTTCAAGTTCTCAATGCGGGCAAGCACCCTCCGTTGATCAAAACAAGATCAACGATGTAAAAAAAACTGCACTTTATGGTTGCTTCATCTACCTAGACCAATAAAAAAAATAACTCCTCTCAACCCTCATGTTATGAGCCACCTGACTACTGCATTAATTGTTAAAATCTTCGCCCACATCATAGGAATTTCCATCTAGGCATATGTGGCATACAGCATGGCATGACTCAGCATTTAACCTCAATCCTTGGCCCCACTGTGACACGCGGCGCAAAGGCGCATACCCGCATTCCTTATTTCCTATGTAGTTTCTTAATGCAAGTGTGCTCCAACCCTCGATCATTGAAAAATCTACGGTCTAACAAAACTTTAGTTGATCTAGCAAACGAAACACTTTATTTGCATAACTGGCAGTACATAGCAGTAATTGTTTTACAACTTGGCACACTACAACACACACTAACAATTCTCGGCCCCCCACCTTGCTACGTGTCACCAAAGTGCATGTCCACATTTTTAAAAAACCTTGCATCTTCTTATTGTAGGAATGCAATGGCCGTTGATCTGATCAAGATCAATGGTCACACAAAATCTGTGTTACATAGGACCTTTTCTCAATAAAATAATCGTGCCTGATGCAAACAAAACATGACTAATAAAGGTTTAAAAAATATTTTAATGAAATTATGCTTGCACAAGCCCAACCTTAGGTTAAAATGATATCCCTTAAAGATCATTTTTATGAAAAACTATTTCGAGGGTTTTTCAAAACTAGGGCAAAACAAGACATGGCACTAGGGTTTCTGAGAAATTCTCTGAAGACAAACCTTGAGAATTTAATGGAATTTCAAAGACATAGAGACTAGGCTATGAACTAGGGAAATCTAAGGATTCTCAAAATATAAGAAACAAAACCCTATTTTGTAAGATTTTAAGATTTAAATGATTTTTCACTAAATTTTTCATAATTTCTGCATTGTGAAAAATCAAACCAACAAGATGTATGCTTTGGAGTACTTGGATGATTACTAGAAGTGGCACTTGAATTTGGACGTGGCCTCACTTTTTATGGTGTTGGCACTGATGGTGGGTGAATCGAAGGAGGAAGTATGTCAGGTCGTGGAAACTTTTGTCGACCCATAGTGGCTATTGGGTTTGGAAGAGATAATGGAACATGTTTTGTTGGGTGTGGGCTTAGAGATGGGACAAGAGTCATGGAGATTGATTGGAAGCAGGGAGTCTTTTGTACAACCACCGGTAGTTTGGTCTTCAATGAGTCCAAAAGAGGTGCACATCCCCAAGGCAGAGCAAGGATGGAGGAAGATAGTGGACTTCCTATAGGGGGGGATTTGGGTGTCGACTAAGGACAAACATGGATTCAAGAAGGCAACACCGTAGAAGAGTGTGCTAGCTCCAAGACAATCCCTATGACATCAGCTCATGAGGAAGAATTAGAAGGAAGGGGGTGAATCCATAGTAAAGGGCATGTGGGTGGATGCTTCACTCTTAGAAGAGGAGGGAGCTAACAACAGGAAGTGTAGCCAAGTTCTACAGGGGACTCTAAGGTCAACGTCTATGTCAAATGATTGATCCACTCCAACCTTCACACAGGAGGAGGCAGCTCGTTGGTTTAAGGACTAACCATAGGATGCTGGTGGAGGTGGACAGTGTCAGCTCTTTGGGGACCTATATGTCTTCTTTGTGGGTGGTTAAGTGGGTTTGGACAAATAGTGTTTGTGGCAGGGTCTTAATGCTCTATTTTTTTGTACAAACAAATATGGGGATGGGTAAATATATGTTAGTGAGGTCTTTGGCCAAAATTTTCATATGGTAATATTGTAATTCCTCTCTTTAATTTATTAATACAAAATCATAATGTTACCTATCAAAAAAAATTACAATTCTATATTACTTTAATTTATTCAAACACTCTTTCAAATCAACATTATTATTTTTCCTTTATTTTAAATTGGACATTATCACCCCTTACATTAACTTATGTCATTCAACTATCACACCATACATTTAAAATAGAAAATTAAAATTTGTCAAGTATAAATATTTAGTAATTTTATTCTTTAAAAATGTCAATTAGCTTATTATTTTAATATTTTATAAAATTTATTTTAGATTTATTCGTAAAATTATATTATTTAAACAATACAATCATACTTTTTCACCAAATCTAAATTCAAACTATTGGCATGAACTTTGACCTTTGTGTCTCTTGTTAAAAATAGTCACTAGTATTAAATTTTAAATGAACTTTCTCAAATTATTAAATAAGATGAACATCGTGATTTTGTACATTGTTGACTTTATGTTCTTTAATTGCATTTATGATGTTATTATGATTTTTAAAAATGTTCTTTAATTGCATTTATGATATTATTTATGATTTTTAAAAAAGTCTTTAGCGTTAGTAATTTAAAAATATCTATTTATTTATGTTAAAAAATAAAATTTTAATGAATAGACCTTTTCCATTAATTATTTATGTGAACATTATTTAATTATATTAATCTATTTCATTTGTTGATTATTTTCAATACTTTGTTCTATTTCATATATCTATTATTTATATTTTATAATAAATTATTAATATATAAAAATAAATAGATACAAACATTGTATAATAAATTTATAATATTTTCTTATTAATTATGTTTAATTGCTTGAATATTTAGTATTGCATCTTTCTTGTAAAGTAAGATACAACATGATATAAACTAGTATAGATATCTTAAATAAATCTATCTAAAGAAATGTTGATAGATATCCACTACAAAATAATTATAATTTAATTTACTACATCTAAAATTATTTATATTTCCTTTATCTCCATTTGTTTAGTTTTTTACTAATTTAAGCTTTTTATTTTAATTTCTTAAAACATAGATGATTTATATCTACAAATATTATAATTTAAACATATATTTTATGTTTGATTATTAAATTATTTATAAAACTATATTCTATTTATAATAAGATTTAAACTTTTGACTTGTAGATGGTTGTCAAATTTAACCTTAAAGAATAAAAGTTAACATTAACATGCTCACAACATCTTACTCCCCCATTCTGCCATTGTAGAATGCCTATCGGCATTAATAATATTTAATCTTCTATTTTTCAATAGCGAGGTGAATGAATTGGAAACCTATTCATATACTTTTATAAAGAAAAAGCACACAAGTAGACTAAATGGATAAAAATAAGATAGACAAAGATTTTAGGCTCAAATTTTTTTACTGCTACAAACATTTGTCTTCCTATACATACCCTTCCAAAAACTCAAAAAAAGGAGGCAAAGCTAGAACCTTATAGAAAATGATTGACTATATAACTAATAACAGCTACCAATAAGCCATATAATGAATATTGATTAGGGCAAGAGCATCATGATAAGGAATCAAAAAGAGGTCTTAAGATGTCACTTTTTTCCTAAAATTGGCAAACTCTAAACTTCAACCAAAATAAATAAATAGTTGTACTATAAATTTAAAAATGTAAGAAGAACAAGAGTTGAATTACTTAAAATTGTGTTTCTAAACTACTATTTTGTTGAAAATGGTGGAGATTAAGGTCCTCAAAAGCGAGAACACATAAATGGTTTTTTAAAAGTAAAAAAATAAAACATAATTAAAACAAGTGCCACATAGTGGCTTGGATTTGTTGTAAGTTGCAATCAATTGAAATAGAATATAGGCAATAAAACTTTGATTTCAATAATTCATTTAAATAAAATGATTATACAATATTAAAATAAAAAATTGAAACAATTAAATTAATATAGAAGTAATATATAATAGTATTCAAAATACTTATGTTTTTTTTATCTATAAATAAAACAAAGTATGAAAAATGGATGAATTAGTATGTAGAATATAGTTTGTAGAAATAATACATTTAGAGTGTAAATAGGGTTAAACACTTGATATAAAAATATAAATTAAGATGAAACTTAGAACTATTTTAAAGATAATTAATCTAAAAGAATTAAAGTTTAAATATATTTATACATTGAACCTCCTAGAATATTGCCCATAATACGGGTAGTGTTTCTTGGAAATCCACTCCTATAACACCCAAAATATATCAGCCAATCAAATTGTATTAAAATAATTTTAATAAATTTAGAAACTAAAAAACTCACATATATACTTTAGAAAAATGAAAAGTGACAATAAGAAATATAAATACTTACATCTAATTGGTTGAAATCAAAATGTTAATCACTAATTAAGTACAACTGATTGCAATAGTATAACCTATGACAAATACAATAACTTGAATATTTAAAATAACTTGGGTGGGAACTTGGCTAACACAGTGTAATTTATCTTCAAAAAAATTAAATAGTTTCTTTTTTAAGAATATGTGATTTTTGGCTAATTTTCAAAGTGGGCACATCCTCTAAAAGTGAAATTTGAGTATGCTCTCCCCTACATTATTTGAAAAATAATCAAAAATCAAACTTTCCTTTTTTCTAAGTTTGTAGAATGAAGTCTAGTTTATAAACATATAATTTAATTTAAAATTTGACAAACAAGCCAAAATCAATTCCTCAAATTTTACATATTGAATTTTGACAAAAAAAAAATAGATACACAATATCATAAAAAGTAAGTGTTTATAAATATATACATATTTTCATCTCATTTAATATGTGTGAGTTCTATTATTTTTATGTTCTCCTAATACACATTAGGCCTTTGAATTAATATTATAAGTCTTATGTTAATTTAATTTTTTCAAAACTCAAGGTAAATCCTTATTTCTAAGTGTGCCCCTTTAATATACTCTCTCTTCAATTATTGGTCTACATAGGCCCTATGTCAACATTTGTGGTCTTTTATACCCCTTCCTAACCTCAAAATTAGTTGTACCAACTATTTCAATTTGGGAGCATTTTTCATAGGTAGAGAGTGACCTACTCGGTATATTCCTAGGAACATGATAGCCTAGCCATTATGTTTCCCCATAAAATGGCTCAAATTTGGCCCAAAGCATTGTGCTAATGTTTTTTTGGGAAAATAGTCTTTTTGTCAACCTTGCTTAATTTTGAAACCTAAAATATAGTGAGAGGTAGATAAGTGGTTTATCCTTCTTTACTTTGATATGTCAAGCATCATCAAATGGATTATCAAACAATCAAACAATTGGATTTTAAGAGCATTCTCAAGGTCTTCAAACATCCAAGTCTTCTTCATGAAAACCTACAATACCCATTACAAAAGGCTTATCTTTTGTGACTTTCTTTTGGGTTTTCGTGGAGTTTAAGTTGTTTTATTACCACTTGTGATCACATCCAAAGAGTTATTACATCATCAAGGTACAAGGCGATTAGATTTTCAAATCTATCTTTACTTATTGTTTTACACAATTTCCTTATATTTTCAAGGTTGATGCCTAAAATAGGGGTTTCACCAAGGCAAGCCCCTTTACATAACCTTTTTTCCCATTTTTATTTGCATAGGAATAGGTTACAAAACAACATTTTCTAGGCAGATCAACATCTAATGGAGCATCCCTAAAAGTCTCTTTAAAAAACTTAGTGTACAAAATGACTTGGGTGTTTTTTTTTGGTGTACATAATCCAATGCAAGAATTTTTTGTCTCTAAAAACCAAGTGAAACTTGGTTATGTTCCAGTATCAGGATGTCATCTTAGTAGTTACAAGTATTTCTAGGATTTCGTTTATCAAAAATTTATATTGGAAGCAACATACTTCCACTTGTATTTCTCTACAAGTGTACAAAAATCTTCTTTTATCTCCATCTTTATCTCATTTGTAACTTCAAAAGCATCATAATTAGTTGTTTTTCATAGTAACAATACCTCTCTTTCGCCACTCAAAGTAGAAAAGGGAAACGAACCCTAGGCATTAAATATTTCATAGACATATCTTTTATCAAGGTGAACTTTAATTATAAATTTTTGCTTGGTATGAATTAGTACCTGACAGAACTTTGATCTTACCTTAAATTGATAAATTGTAATCACTTTCACTGATATCTCTTACTATAACCAATAATATTACTAATAGGCTTTATGTTCTTGTTATTTACTGCAATTTGAAGTAAACTAAAGAAATAAAACATTAAAATCATAACACAATATTTTGGTCTTGCAGAAAACCCTTGATTAGAGGGAAAAAATTTAGTGGGATGACACCCACAACTCATCACTAGAGTAATAAGGTGTCATGTTAAGAGCTTACAATAATGTCATCTTTTGAATGACTACACCCTGTTAAAAGTGTCTAATACCGTGTTAGGAGTATAAACAATCCTATCAAAGACTACTCTATTAAGATATTTAATCTCACTCATATAGTGTTTACCTTGTTAAAGGATTTACAATAATTTCAAAACAAGAACTTTTAAGTCCTATTAAAGACCACATTGTTAAAGGATTTAAAAACCTTGTTCACAAACTTGTTAAGTATAAACAACAAAAAAGGTGACATGTACTAGTCTTCCTTTTCTTCCTAAGAGGTCCTCTTTTCTCTTTATTGTCTTCTCTTTTCTCTAATAGCTTGTTATACTACCTTCTGATAGCTTACTATTCTTCCTTCTAATAGCTAATCACTATTACATACACATGCAATACTTCCTCGACATTCTTTCATCACTTCCTCATACTCTATCTTTTACATCTACTTATTTTTCACTTATATCATTTTCTTGTTTCATAACCTAATTAGGGCTTCTCAATGTTCCATACACTATTTTCACTTTTTCCTTGGCTTCTCTAATAGGATTCTTCTTATTCTAATAATCATGGTTATGATAATATTGTAAGATTCTCGATAACTCTTCTAGGTTTGTGATGGCTCTATGTTAAAAGTGTCCCTTATGTTTAACTTTTTTGTTTTACCTTTTTGCCTTTTTGCTAGTAATTAAAACCTTCAAAATTTTCACCATAGGGCTCTATGATTTTGTCAAGTTAACAATCTCCCCCTCTGGCATTGATGGAAAACCAAACATTCACATATATTTACAAGGATCTCTATACTATTCCCCCTTTGTTGTTACTTTTTCTTAAATATTTTATTTCTAATTCTCCATTCATTTTCTCTTTATCTTTAACTTCTCTCCTAGCTATACATTCTCTCTGTATATATCCTTATCTTCTCTACTTCTCATCCTTTGACAATAATGTCAGAGGAGAACAAAACTATCATTATCTTAAGTTGTTTCTTGAATATGTTTTTGCTTGCTAGTAACTTTCATTAGAATTTTTTTCCATTCATCCTCCAAACTTGAGATGTTAGTAATGCAACTCTTTATATGTATCATTCTACCAATAATATCATCTTCTTGTGTAGATTGTAGTGTATTCAAGAGAGTCTTTGTCCTTTGAATCTACTTCTACATTAAATCCATATATAGTGATAGTTGACATAATTCCTCAATTGCAAATGTATTTGCCATAAAAATTAACTTCATCAATTTTGATCCTTCAACTATTAATTCCTTCAATTCTTTTTCTTTTCTGACAGTATTACTATGGTTGCTGCTAACTTTGTCAAATTTGATCATTTTTGTAGTTTTGCCTTCAATTCACTCTTGATATATTGATCATTATTAATAACTCCTATATACATTTGCAATTATTTTGCACTTGATTTCTCTTGTCAATTATTACCTCAAGTAATGAAATTGAAAATGTATTTACCACTCTTTTTACAAACTTCGTTCTCTATTTATCTTCCATCTTGTTTAACATTTCAATTCTCTCTTGTACTCATTGTGCACATAGTTCTCGCTCTTCATAGCTCAATTCTCCATAATTCATCTTCAATTTTGCAAACCAAGGTCTATAATTCGCTTCTTCTTCCTCATCACCAGTTTCTCACTTCAATTTCTCTTGTGTTGTTTCCAATAATGTCATGTCTTGTAGCATTCTAGAAAGTTGTATCTCTAATAATTTTTCTTTGTTTTCCACAACTCCACTTATATCTTGTGTTTTTTCTTCTATTGTAACTATGTTGACCATTTCATTAACAACAAGGGTCTTATTGGTGGATGGTATATCTTCTTTTACTTTTTCTTCATTAATTTGATTTAACTATTCATCTACTTGTTCTTTTATTTTTTCTTCTGATTGTTCAGTTTCTTTAGCCTCTTCTTTTGACATAGCACCTATATTTATAGATTTCCTTTTGTAAGAATTTTCAATACTTGTAGACTTTTCTCTCTAGTCAGATCAATGTGTTCGTGCTCTATGCTAGTTTTTCATTTAGTTCATATATTGCTCTGATGGGTGTTGATTCTTTTATTGCAACCTCTTTAGCATGAAGGATTATATTCCATTGTCATAATATGTCATTTTCAACATCTTCATACAATTCTGCCAATATAATTTTCGTTCTTTGATTTATTAAAAATTTACTTGCATGTACATGTCACAACCTATTAGTCTTAGTAACACTTTGATGCAGTGCAAGGCAAGTGTACAAATATAACAAAGAATACAAGATGTCATAGATAATTCGATTCTTGATTCATCAATAACTGATTGCATGCAATGTGTCAAGATGTAATGCCTTCCTAGTTATGACCAAATACATAATTAATTAAAACAATAGTTATACAAGACCTCACAAGATCTAAAACCTAGTTATCCCAAACCACAATCTGGTAAAAACTCCAAGAAGAAACTAAATTTGTGCTCGCAAACCACCAAGAAACCTTTGTGTTTCCCAATCCTACACTTAGCTACTAGCTTTGCTAAACTTTGTTCCTTTTAGCTACTCCATGCTTCACTCCCTCATGAATGGATAATTACCCAAGACATCACAACACCTTCTATCTATGCTAAACCAAGCCACCTGTCATCCTAGAAATTTACATTATATAAACACTTGCATTAAATAAACACTTAAGTGACAAGTCAACTAAACATACTAAATTAAATACATACCCTAGTTACAACAAAATACATAATTAATTAAAACAATAGTTTTGCAACACCTCACAAAATCCAAAACCTAGCTATCCCATACCACAATCTAGTAAGAACTCCAAGAAGAATCTAAACTTGTGCTCACAAACCACCAAGAAACCTTTGTGTTTCCTAATCCTGCACTTAGCTACTAGCTCTGCTAAACTTTGATCCTTTTAGCTACTCCATGCTTAACTCCCTCATGAATGGATAATGACTCAAAACATCACAAGACCCTCTACTTATGCTAAACCAATCCACATGTCATCCTAGAAATTTACATTAAAAAAACACTCCCATTAAATAAACACTTAAGAGACAAGTCAGCCTAACGGACTAAATTAAATACATACTTAGGAAAAGCCCTAAGTTTAAAATGCATAACTAAATCATAAGGTAAAATAACATTAAACTACCTTAGTCATAAGACCACACACCATCCAATGATCTAGGTCTAAGATCACATAAGCTAATGCCCATGGATCAAAACTCATAGAAATAATCCCTAAAGTCTACCTAGGAAACAAGGAACATGTTACCAACATCCACCAAAAAAGCTCTAATTCCAATACGATCACTTCAATTCTTATGTGCACATTGGGAAAGGTCTAGCAATATGCCTTGAACATAACCCTAACCAAGAAAAACACAGGTCCACAAAACCCAAGCTTGATGCTCCTGCATCAAACTCCTGTGGTAAATAGGAAAGTGTGCCCCACACTTTGATGCCAAAATAAATATTTGCACTCAACTTCATCTTCATCAAAGGCTTCCAATCCATCAAGGATAAGAAAACAAAGTTTCACATCAACCATCTCTACTTCATCCATTCAAACATGGAAATCAAATGAATCTCAACAACCTAATCAAAATGCTCATTCCCAGGAACAAACTAAACATAATGCTTAACCAAAAATTCCTGCAACTGATCAAAACCATCCATAAATTCATGTTAGTAGCATCATGTAACTCCAAAACTAAATCAGAAACATGTAAGCCCAAAGCAACATGTAAATTCTCAACCATGTTAACTGCAAGAAAATCTACATCAATAACATGCAAATCCAAATTAGTAGTTACATGTAGATCTTCAACCACATCGGTAAAAAGTGAATCAACATCAACAGCATGTAAATCCAACTCAATATCAATAGCAATATCTACATCAACAATAAAATCTCTAACCATAGAAACAACAACATGTGAATCCAAAACCATATTCACATCAACAACAATATGGAAATCCAAATCAACTAGTGTATCAGTAGTAACTTGTACATCCTTAATCATCTTAGCAGCAACATATGAATTCAGACTCATATCAACAACCATACACAAATCCTCATCTATATGTAAATCCTCATAATTAGCGATCTCATTGCTCACAATAAGATGCTCTACAATTTCCATGTCAAATTCATTCATCTCCTCGTCAAAACCAAAAGATACCTCTATTTCTTTAGTGTAATCATCATATACTTCCACGGTATGTCTTCTTCTCTACACAATCTTCTTAACTGGCTAGATAACTCTCTTTCTGGTTCGTAGATGCCAACTCAAACAAGACTAACTTAACTCCACTATTTCTTAATAAATTCAACCCAAATCAGATCAGGAGATCTTCCTTCCATCTTCACAACCATCTCATCACATTCAAGTATCAAAAGGTTGATCAAAAAATCCTCTGCAATTTTATGTTGGATTGCAACTTGCCATACCACACCAAAATCACCAACTAGGACTCCTAAAACAATTGATCCTCAACATTGTCAGTACAAGATCAAAATATGCTCTTATACCACTTAATGTAGTGTAGATCATGTATACCTCCACATTAGATGACCTAGCTCCTAGTAATAACCACACAGTAGAAATATAACAAAGAATACAAGATTTGATAGATAATCCCACACTTGATTCATCAAATAACTGATTACATGCAATGTAATGGGTTGTAAGAACTTCTCAACTACAGACAAATACACAAGTAATTACAATAATAGTTTAGAAAAACCTCACAAGATCCAAAACCTAGCTATCCTAGGCTACAATTTGGTAAAAACCCCAAGAAAAATTTGAACTTTTCCTCGCAAGACACTAAGAAACTTTCTTGTTTCCCAAGCCCACACTTAGCTATTAGCTATGCTAAACTTTGCTCCTCTCAGATACTCTATGCTTCACTCCCTTATGAATGAATAATGACTCAAGACATCACAACACCCTCTACTTGTACTAAACCAAACCACAAGTTACGTTAAATAAACATTCACATTAAATAAACACTCAATTCGGCCTGATAGACTAAATTAAATACATACTTAGGACAAGCCCCAAGTTTACAATGCATAACTAACTCATAAGATAAAATAAAATTAAGTGGCCTTAGTCATAGGACAAAATTCCATCTAATGATCTAGATCTAAGATTTCAAAAGATAACTCCCACGAATTAAAACTCGCAAAAATAATCTCCAAAGTCCACCCAAAAAATAAGGTACATGTTACCAACATCCACCAAAAGAGCTCTAGCTCCAATATGATCACTCCAATCCTTATGCACACATAGGAAAAGGTTTCCCAATATGCCTAAACATAACCCTAACCATGCAGAACATAGGCCTCACAAAATTGAAGTTCAATGCTCTTACATCACACGTACATCTATCTTTGTTAGTATCAATGTTCTTTCTTTACTTTGTTTTTCCAATTTCTCTGCGTTTTTCCATCTCACTGGGATTTTCTCAAGTAATTCTTTTGTAATGTTCCTTTTAATTTGGATTGGAAATTTTGAAACTTGTGTATTGTAAATATTATTTCTTTTTCTACAACCTTCTTCTCTTCTTCAGTCCATTTTCAAATCTTAAATTCCAATATGTAACCAATAGTTCCAAATTTCTAATACTTTTGCTAAGTCTTCTATAGTCCTTTGTATCCTTGCTCTTGGCATTTCCACTATTGTTTGAGGTTCATTATTCTTCTTCTACCTTTCCCTTGCTCCCCCTATATTTTAACTCCTTCTTTTGGATGCTTGAGTTGTTGATGTGTTTGTTTTCTTAGTTTGTGTCTAGCTACCCTTTTTAATTTCTCCTTTTTCAATTTCTCCATCTTGTAATGGTGTATCAGTTGACTTTTTTTTGTTGCTTCCTTCTCCTTTTATTTCTTCTCTTCACATTTTATTCTCCTATAGACTATTTCATAAGTTCCATACCTTTTGGTCTCTTCATCTCTTGGCTCTGCTAGTAGTCTCTCTATTGTTGGTATTAGTTCACCTTCTAAGACTCAGTAACCAAATTGTAACAATCAAAATGTTCTTGTCTCCACTACTTTCACTATGCATGAATGCATGGTCACTAGAGAGCATAAATGTTCCTTTACTTTTCCATGGCACGAGGTGGAACATGATTCTTTTTACTCATTTTATCTTGAAATTTTAAAAAGTAAATCACATCATAGTATTGAAGTTCCTGCCTAACCTTTCAACAAACCTATTGATTTGATGTATAATGGGTTTTCCAACTGTCCAATTTACTATGGTAATTCTAAGAAAGTAATTTTGTACATAAAATAATATACACACCAATAATGTACCATACCTCAATCCTTGTTTCTTATTTTTTCTCAGGTTCATTATTAGTTTATCTCTCAACATTGTTGCCAAATCAAACTTCTTTCCTTCTATGATGGTGTCATATGCAACCTACACAGCTCCAACGGATGCTTTGTCAACTTTTTTTTCTTGGTAAATCTTGTATCCAATAACCATAGACACAAACTTTATTCCTTTATCCATACTACTATCCATTGTAAAGGTGTTATGGTCTTTTTTATATCTGATCAATCAATCGATTTGTAGTTTGGGGTCTAGTTCCTTTACGCACTTACAACCACTTACTAGTAGTCCTATAACAACACTAATAATCTCATTCATTATCTCTATCCTTTTATGGTCTTCCATCCATAAGTATTAACCATGTATTATGTTCAACACAATTTTGATCCAATCTTCTTCAAAGTTCTTCACCATGTGAACAATATGGGCCAATCCATACTTGTCATTATGTGATTCCTTTCCCTTAAAAAAATCCTCATATGCTATGATTGTCTCTTTATTTCCTATTTTGATTATTTTTCTCTAGATAAACCCACTCACATCCTTAGTCAACATTACTTTGTTTGATATTCCTAATGAGGCTCTGGATCTAGCTATATCCTTTGGCTTTAGTGAGCACAACTTATATTCAAGTTCTTCTCCATTTTCCTGATTAATTAACATATTTCTATTCTCCATGATGTTCTATGATTGACTCTAGATTCTAGCTCAAGATCTTGATGTAACTAAGGCTTACAATTCACAAACTACTACTTATGTGCTTTATGCAGTAATTTCTTCTCTAGACTCAATCTTTCTCAAATGTAAGTACTTTATGATAGATATACTTTATTTATAGTGATAAAGTGTCCAACTACTATTGTATCAAGCCTTTTAATGCAAACTTCTCAAATGTTGCTATTGAAGATTCTTCTAAGGAGTCATATGAGATTGAGGCCCTAGTGGTCAAGCAAGAAGGTAAAACCAATTTCTAGCCCACATGTATCAAGAAGCTATGGCATTTTGTTCTATGTGCTATGGTATACTACATTACTTTCGATGGCATTGAGATTTCCATCATTTTCCCATTCTAAACCATTTTAGGCATGGAATTGAGATTTCCATTCCTTTTTACCTATATTCCTTGATGAATGCTAGTATTAATAGTTTGAGAAACAAAATTTTCACCAATCCTCCCCTCATGATGGATTAATGTTTCTTATCTAGAAGTACATTAAAATTCACTATGTGGGGAAATTTATTGAGGTGAAGGGCATGGTGGAGGATGAAGAGGAGGATTTGGAGGATTCTCAAGGTTTCTCTAAAACTAAAGATAGCGAAGATCTACATTTGAAGAAAATGGGAAAGGGTAAGTGGTCTATTTTTGAGGCCCGCGTGAAGTTGCCTCAGAAAAAATGAATGTTTCCTTGGGAAAGAAGTAGGGAAAGAAGGCTATGGGCTTCGATGATGATTACCTTAAAGAGGATGAAGATATGGACACTAATGTTGAGGAGGTGGTTTATAGAAGAAAAAATCACTGGAAGGGTTTACAAAAGAAGTAGAAGAATAGCCCGACTTTGAAAATTTTCAGAACGCCTCTAACCAAGAAACATGTCAAAGTTTTTATTTTGTATAATTATCATGATGAGGAGGGTGATGATATGGAAATAGATATTGAAGAGGAGGGAACTAGCAAAAGCATGAAGCCCTTAAGGAAAAAATAGAAAGTTGGGAAAGGTGATGAAGGTGTCAGCAAGGGCTTGGATTCCCATCTAAGTCTTATCAAATACCACTACAAAAATGATTCTCCTAACAAGTAGGCTAACTAGAACATGAACACCACCAAGCCTACTCAAGTTAAGACTCTTGTTGAAGTTTTCTTTGCTCCTTCTAAAGGTAGGAGAATGGTCTAGAAGAACATGAGTATGAATTCAATGAGGCTTGTCATAGATAGAGAGAAAATTGATTATATGGTTAGTGAGGTGGATGTAACGAAACTTGTAATAAATAATATGACTGTTTTCACATTGCCCATAATAGATCTAAAATAATTATGCACATAAAATCTACATGCAAGAGAATAGAAAACATATCCACAAAAATGTGGCACAAGATATACCTTGGGAAACCCTCATTGAGGGAAAAAACTAGCCTCCAAAAGCATCCATCACCATATATTATTCAGCAAAAATACCATTGCAATACAACCATGAAAGCCTTTAAAGCTATAATCACAACCAATAAATCCATGTAAACAAGCATGAATCCACATATCCCATGCCATGCTTCCAACCTTCACAAATGCTCCCTTGGCTAACTTGTCAAGCCTTGTCCCACTTAACTCTTTCCCTTTTTTTTTGCCTTCAGTCTTGTCTCTATAACTACTCTTGTGGTTTTTTATATAGTAGCGAGTCCCACAAAACTACCAAGTGGTATTACATAAACCATGTGCTAAAACCACGTGCTACCTAACCCATTTGCCCCACATTTAATATTAGAAATTTAATTATTTTTCGCACTATTAAATAATTACATGAAATATTATCACAATGTTACAATACAACTCATGAAGTATATCTCATGGGAATATTTCCATGTTTCTTGTTCATATAGGTGCAACATTAAATAATAAAATAAAATAATACAATATAAAAATACTATGCAATGTGTGCAACACCCATTATCTCGAAATATCCCACCTATTGTATACATTGCATAGGGTCAATCTATAACCACATAAATGAACAAGGGAACAATCCCTCCCAACACATCCACCATTATGGATCCAACTAAACCAAGTGCTCCATCCTTGTACATACAACAAAATCAAAGTATCTAGCATCTCAAACATGAATGATCTCACCTCCTATTATGCCAGTGCCATTGAACATACATAGAAGCCATCGAAAGAGAAAGCCACCCAACCTATCACATTAGAACATCATGAAATCATGTACCAACTAAAATCCCAAGCACAAAGACCCCAATCCAAAGATAATCACATGTATATGTAGTTGTCAAAATTTCCATAGTTGAAATAGCACCCACAACAAGTGCCAAACCCATCTAAGTATCCATATCTTCAAAGGTATACCAAGTGAATCTCACATCATCAACATATCCAATTTTTAACCTGCAATCACAAGCCTAAAAATCAATACCTACCACATATATACCAAGAATCTCCCACCGCAAAAGATAATGTCAAATCTATAACCCATCCACTCACAGCATCACAAAGAAGTGAATCCATGTAGTCTCAAGGAAACCAACAACATATTAACCAATAACCTGCAAGAACAACTCTCATAATAAGTCTCAAAAAATCTCCCAAGCTCTCCATAAACAACAAAGTAAAGAGATAAAAGAATAACCATGCCATCTCTCACATGACATGCATGAGCACAAACTAGTGATCACAATCTCTAACCAATCTCAAATCCAATGTAAGCAAAAATGAACATCTAGGAAGATAACCAAGACCAAATAGAAACCATGCAAATCAAAACATGTATCATCTCCTACACAAACCTCTATATTTAAATCATGCAAGTATGACCTCCTCCATAAAACTCCAACCAAGAAGCCACAAAAAAACCCAAACCATACCATATAGCTAATCATGGATGCAAGCCTCTCACAAGAAGATCAAACTCATAAACCATTCATAAACCAAGGAATAACTATTCCTAATGCAAGGAATATGCCCAATATAAAACCATTTCCCAAACTCAACCAGCATAACAACATATGCAAATGGAGATAACAAATGCCAAACCATCTCACAAATGAACCCTCCAGAACTAGCTCATGTATTGTAGCTCAAGATCCATATCCATGAAAGATAAGCATAATGTAATGCACCTAAGAGAAATAATGGGCTATACCTCTCAAGTAGAAAATCGCCGAGTAGACCAAGAATGGGGAATGAGAATTCTTGTCAAGATATCCAAGTCTCCAACCAAGACTCATCTAAGAATAATCTACTCTCAAGTCCATATTAGGTGAATTCCCCTGAGACTTCATGTTGAAACTATCAATTGTCCCAACAAATACTTCTCTAGTCTAAGAGAAATTAACATCACCACCATCTCTAAGTATCCATGAGCACTTGTAACCAATCAATCCATGCCAACTCCAAATGCAACATAGCAATATCATGAAGTATTTAGCAAATGATTAGTGTACTCAATACCAAGAAATTAAACCAAGATCAATGTCTCAAAGTTTCAACCATGGCCTTAGGAACATAAACATGGCAACACGATCTTACCATCTCAACCAAAGAAATAACATGCTCCGTATGAACATACCATAACATATCAAAACTCTAAACTCATATTAAGAGTATACCATGACATAAATATGAAACCATCCTAAAAGCAAGGATAACATGTCAAATGAAAGCATAAACCACACCTTTACCAAAAACCCCATTAGTCCTTAAGATGCAACCATCTCCAAACACCATGAAGAAAACTATATCCACATACCATGAAGAACCATCTCCACACACCATGAAGATAACCAAGAACCCCATCAGTGCTCAAGATCTAACCATATTCACACACCACAAAGATAACAAGTACATCATGCAAATATCAAAGACACATTTGCACTAATAGTATCTAAGAAAAACCTCCAACATTTGCAAATAGTCAATAAATATAACAATGCCAATAACTCCCACTCAATCATGTTACTAAGTTACCCATGACATCATAAAATCCATCTCCTACATGAAGATCCTTCAAGTGTACACTCACATAACCAAAGTGTTAGTACCAAGTTAAAACCAAGATATCCAAACCCAAGAAGATACAAATCAAACTAGGAACTCATCCTGCACTGTCACGCCATCACTTCCACAAGCTCCCACTAAAATGTGTATCCAAGCTATCCATGAAATCATGATAAAAAAACCATCCTCTAACCATGAAAATCAACCAAGGCATCAAACCATCAAAGAACTCAAAGTACACATCATAAACTCCTCAAAAGAAACCAAATAAGTATAATCCTCAACCAAGAAGATATATCACCATAACTGAATTAGGAATCCAAAATAACGAAAAATAAAGGATGCACTTATATATCCAATCATGTCATTCCAAAATCCATGACACCATGATCACATCCATGAACTAAGCATCTTACTCTAAATATGTCCAACCTGTCAACATAAAATAGTCAACCACAATCCCCCACCTTGATTGTACTTGGTAACAACATCTTATTCCTTTTAGATGAAGATAAATTAACAAATCATGTGACTTAGGGCATATACAACCCAAATCCAAGCCACAAATATGAATATGCATCAATAATGAAAGATCTATGGGCAAAGACAACCCAAATAACCAAGCTATAAATGCAACCTATAAGTATAGACCACTTACAACACTGCACAATTTTTAGGCCCAACAAGTCATCATACATATCCAAACCAAACACTAATAACCATATCATCATGAGACCAATATGAAATATGAACTGGGTATACAATGACATCAAATCTTAAATCTCCAAACATACAATGTCATAAACTCACAATGCTACCATAGTCAATATATATCATAAACCATTCATATCAATATATCACTAAATAGACTATGTCAAACCTACACCAAATCTGAAACAATATGTAGAGCTCTCCAAGAGCTTTATGTTGACTACCTGAAGTCCAAAATCTGACTCTGAATGCCCAAGTTATGCCCTAATTTGTGCTCAAAATAAACAACATCTAACTTGTGGGCTTTTTAAACCTAACAAAATGTCAAAATCACCTAACCAAACCTACTCCAAGTTGTAGTACTCTAAATTAGCTTTCCAATGACTATAAGAAGTCTTAAATTTAATATCTTGAGAGAAAGTTATGGTCGTTTTACCAAGACATTACTTTTACCATGTTCAGTACGATTTTTTCTGTGACGAAAATTCTAAAGGGATTAAATTTGATGGCCATCACGAGCTGAAACTAAAAAATTCTTTCATTTCCTCTGAACATGGCCAAACTAGGGTATATTATATATCAAAATTTATGAAAATGTCAACCCGGATCCAATGGTGAGGTTTTTTTTGCCCAAGAATTCATTTCTATAAGCTCCCCCTAAAACCCTCATTTTAATGAAATATTCAAAAAAACCCTTTTGTCCAACAATTTCACATGCCCAAAATCTAGTAATATCCCATCATAACAGCAAAGCCAAAACCCTCATATCTGCAATTAACAACATATGAAACTCATATATCTTGCCCTTTGTTTTTTCCTCCCATGGATTCCCATGGATTCAATCTAGGATTACAACAACACAATCATAGTTATAATACCACTTGTAAGGAAACTTTCAATAAATAATATAACCATTTTAATATAACCCATAATAGATCTAAAATAAATATGCAATTGAAATCCACATGCAAGAGAATAGACAACATACCCACAAAAATGTGACACAAGATTTTCCTTGGGAAACCCTCATTGAGTGAAAAACCTAACCTTCAAAAGCATCCATCACTATGTATTATTCACCAAAAATATCATTCCAATACAACCATGGAAGCCTTCAAATCCATAGCCACAACCAAGAAATCCATGTGAACAAACATGAATTCACACATCCCATGCCATGCTTCCAACCTTAAAAAATGCTCCCTTGGCTAACTTGTCAAGCCTTGTCCCACTCAACTCTTTCCCTTTTTTTTGCTTTTTGTCTTGTCTCTACACCTACCCTTGTGGTTGCTTATATAGTAGCAAGTCCCACAAAACCACCAAGTGGTATTACATAAACCATGTGCTAAAACCATGTGCTACCTAACCTATTGACCCCACATTTAATATTGGAAATTTAATTTTTTTTCTCAATATTAAATAATTACATGAAATATTATCACAATTTTTTTTATTAGATAAACAAGTTTTGCTAGGATCCTGAAACCCAAGTTTGAAACAGAACAAAAGGCTGAAAATAAGCAAATAAAGCCCAGCCAAAGGACAAAGGCCAAACAAAAGGCCAGTAAAATAGATCACCAAAAAAAAGGTGACCAAAGTGGCAGAACAACAGCCACCAACACAGGTTTTGACTAGGCTCCTGAAACCCAAAGATAAGAGGGGAAGAAATCCCCAACCATTATGCACTACAAAGAATGACATTCCAAAATCTAGGGGGCAAAACAGAATAGCAGACCAAAATCATGCCTTGCCTTTAGATCCCTTCTTGTGAGAACGTAATGCTATGTCAAAACAGGCTATGGATGGCTTGATCTTTTTACCTTTTACTACAGTCCATCCATCCTCCACCAAACCCACAGCCTTCTGCCTTTTAAAATCAGCAACATCAGAGCCACCAAAAATCCCTGAGACTAGGGAAGAGGCCGCAACAGGAAAGTCTGCATCCAGGGAAGAGGACACAGGAAGGGCCGATCCAAATGAAATAGAAATGGAGGGCACTATAACTAAGGACCTTCCAACCCCCACCAAATTAGTAGCGGGTTGGTACTGAGAATCAGCTAAGCTACAATGAGACCCAGAAACCCCTGAAGCTAGAAGAAAAATAGCAATAGTGGAGTTTGCAGCAGGAACAAGAGAAGGAACAACAACCATAGATGGAGCAATAGAGGTGGTTGCCCCCAAGATACCAAAAGATAGATCAACTACATCCACAGAAGATGGGACAACAAAAACCAGAGGAGGAGCCGATGGAGGATCCTCCTTTAAAGCACCAAAAGACGAGACAGCAAAAATCGAGGACTAATTTGCTGCAACCAAAGGTGCCAAAGGATGATCCTTTGCTGAAGAGCCTGGAATAGTAGAAGAGACGTCCACCACAATATCTTGAAAAGAGTCTTCATCCCCTGGAGAGAGGACCTTTTGGACCATGTAGTGATCTTTTGAGACCCCTTTCCACCAAGAAGGGGGCATCTTAGGTCTAGATTTTCCCAGGGAGCACCCAGAAGCCATGTGACCAGTCTTGCAGCACTTCCCACAGCGGAAGGGGATACCCTCATAGTCAAGAAGGATATTCCAAGATCCTAAAGAAGAAGCCAATGAAATCATTTCTGGGAGTCCCTTAGAAACATCAATTTCAACTAGTATGCAAGCATATGTAGTACGAAAAACATTGGAAGAATCTTTATAAATCAAGTAGAAAGAACCAAGGGAACTCCCCACCTCCTCCAAAACATAATCTACCCAAAGGTGAAGCGGGAGATTCAACAACCTAACCCAAACAGGCAAAGTGTTAAAGGATTCTATCAAAGGGTTGAAATCTTTATGCCAGGGTTTAGCCATCAGAGGATACTTTGAATTCCAATAGAAAACATGGTGAAAGATGGCAGCTCTATCGGTAGAAGATTCAAATTTGAAAATGAATAACCCCCTAGGCAAAGGGTAAATATGGGCTGTCTCTAAAATAATGGGGTTCCAATGATGAGAAATCCAGGCATGCAAGTCTAATAAAGAAGGCCAAAAACCCTTAAAGTAAAAGATAGCAGCATTAGCTGAGAAGTCAGCCAAACAACTAGAGATCTCATCAACAGAAAAGGGTTTTAAGTCTAACTTTAAAGGGTTACTAACCACAATTAGCTTCCCCAAATGCATGGTATCATGGAGCCCTGGCTTAGTAGCATGTCCACCAAGACCAGCCTCAAAGGCAACCACATCAGCATTGGAAATGGCTGAACCACCCGCACTAGGTGAACAAAACCTAAAAGTCGAAGGGACCTCCATAACACCAAATAGAGGAAGAAAACTTGAAATGAAACCAGTCACTGGAGTAAGAGTCGGACCCACGTTGGAGCTGAAGCCAAAATCAGGAGCAAAAGCTGAGCCAAAGTCAGATCCAAGCACAAAGGCAGGATCGAAGCCAAGAGTCAAAACTGAAGCCGAAGCTAGGCGAGGCAACTAGGAAAGAAGTCAAAAAGATGAAGGGCCTAACAAAGGCTTCAGAGCTAAGAGTCCATGCAGGACCAGACGTAGAGGCCAGGACGCCCAGGGCTGAAGCTGAAGCCAGGCGTGAAAAAATTCAAAGAGTTGTAGAGCAGGAAAAATACTTCCTATTAAATATTATCACAATGTTATAATACAACTCATGAAGTATATCCCATGGGAATCTTTCCATGTTTTTTGTCCATCTAGGTGCAACATTACATAATAAAATAAAATACAATATAACAACATTATGCAATGTGTGCAACACCCATTATCTCAATAGTGGAGTGAGATAAAGTTGATCTTTAGGAACTTACTGACCCATCAATAATTATCCTTAGTGACTACAATAAGGATAAGAAATGGATGTGCTAGAAAAGGCTTGTTGGATAATTTTAGATCCATCAAGTGATTGTTTCAGCAAGTCATGGATTTAAAGGAGTGGATGGATTCCTTAGACAGAAGGATTGACAACCACAAGAGTCCAGATATTGTTGATAAGGAGTGCCCTATTGTGGGGTCACTGACTGATATGGTGACCATTTATAGATTGGAGGTTGAGGTATTGGAGCTGGACAATAAGATTAATGGTATTAAGTGTACTCTAAGAATTATTGTTGACCAAAGCTATAAAATTCTCAAAGCCTCCAACAAGCACATTAAATTCTCATCAACAAGTTGGAGAATTCTATAGGGGAGAAGGCTATTGTTACTATTCCTAAGGAGCAAGGAGGTGCCACTAAAAGAAAGGATGGGTGGGGTAAGAGGACTAGAGCCAGTACTAGGAAGTCGGTTGTTGATGTCTCTACTGATGTTAATCAAATCAAGTAGGCTGCAAAGAAGATAGGCTAGCTTGAGATGTAGGTCATCAAGCTTTTAAAGACTATGGGCTAAGTTCCTTTGTGTCTTGGTATTTTCTGTGCCTTTTTTGTTTTTTGTTAGTTGGTTGGTATGATGTCCTTTCATAGCTTTTTTTTGTCTATTGGCTTTGTCTTTTTTTTTTCTTCTTTTGCTTGATGGGCTTAATGTTCAATCATTAAGGTTTCCATGTATAGGGTTTCAAGGGCCCTTCAAAATCTATTTTCTTAATGAAAAATAATCTCATTTACCAATAATAAATAATTTTATTCCTATTTACAATTATCAATGTATTCTAATTATGCTAGTCTATGATTCACTTCTTATCTAATCTTTCAGACCTTATATATATGTATATATATACATATATATACATATATATATACATATACATATATATATACATATATATATACATATACATATATATATACATATATATATACATATACATATATATATACATATACATATATATATACATATATATATATAAATATATATATACATATATATATACATATATATATATATACATACATATATATATATACATACATATATATATATATACATACATATATATATATATATGTACATACATATATATATATATATATACATACATATATATATATATATATACATATACATACATATATATATATATATATATACATATATATATATATATATATATGTATGTATATATAATATATATATATATATATATTTATGTATATATATATATGTATGTATATATATATATGTATATATATATATATATATATATATATATATATATGTACACACACACACACATATATATATATAAGCTTGATAAAGTTCTATGTACCTATGCATGTACTTACTTTCTTAGTTCGTGGATGAAGTACCAATTTCTGATAAGGCTTCTTCAATTGTAGTTGTGTCTTCTTCCTTTCTAGCCCACATTTTCCTCAGTTCTTCTCTTATTTTTTCTTTCTCCACAATTATTTTCCCTTTTCCTTTCTGGTTATCATCGGTGGAATAGTGATACCAAGAGTTATAGGCAAAGTGTCCATACATTGAACATATGTAGCATGGTATTATAAGTGATCTCCAAGGTCAAATAGTCCTTTGCCTACATTTAATAGTCAATTGTCCTAACTTTCTACATTTGTGGCATTTCACAAGATCATTTCTTTCAATTTCCTAATAGTACGCTATTTTCCTATTTCTCGATGATCTAGTTCTGTAAATACTAGCTTTGTGACTATATTGATTTTGCTTGTAGCAATATCTATTGAAAATTTTCTTAGATGTCCTATGGTTATCTTCAGACTTGCACTCATGAGCTTTATGACCAAATGTGTTGCAATTATTGAAGTGAACTTTGAATGGTATTATTTTTGCACCCGTCTCTTAGTTAAATTTGTAGACATCTTTTGTGTGACCGTGCTTACCACAATATTGAACATAGGGTGGTATTTAATATTAGCTATTTCATCATCTTTAGATATTGCTTGTTCATACTTTGATAATTCACGTTTCTCTTTTGTGTTGTTGTCGATAGTTCCCAAATTGATAGTATCTCATTATTCCTTATGTTTTATTAAGAGTTTATCAATTTCAAGCATACTCCTTTCAAACTCTATAAGTCTAGCATTCATTTCCTTCTCAAATTTCAAATTATTACTTAGGTCATTATTTTACATCTTTAGCTTCTAATTTTCCATTTCCATATGTTGAAATTCAATTTATTAGATCATTCATGCCTAAATTTCATTTTGATGTCTTTCCATGAATAGGTCTTTTCCAATAATTATTTCTAAAGCATCCTAATATTTTGATTCAACAATTTATTTGTAATTTTATATAGTTCCCATTCTATCCAATATCTCAGACAGTTTGAGGGCTTTAATTTCATGTTTCTTCTTCATCAGGCTAAATTTTTCCCTCAAAATTATTTGTTCATTTATTGCAACCCGCCAGTTTTTTTCTAGTAGTTCTTTTATTGCAGCATCAACCTCCTCAAATTTGATAATTCCTTCTAATAACTTGTCTAGATCATCAAGACTCATTTGTATCTTCCCAGTTAGGTCCTTCATTTTTTCAAAAGATACTCTTAGCTTGTCCCTCAATTCAAAATTTTGTTCATTAACATACTCCAGTCTTTCTTTTAGTTCTTTCTAATACTTGTAGCTCACTATTTTCACAAACCTCCACAATTTGTTATACTTTCTTCCAAGAATCAAATTCTTTGATGCTAATTATTGGTAAGTTACAAGTAATGTACTAAGATGGGGGGTTAATCAATACCTGACAAAAAATTGATCTTTTTCATACCTTAAATTGATAAATTATTAATCACTTTCACTAATACCTCTTAATGTAATTGGTAATATTAATGATAGGCTATGTGTTCTTTTTATTTATTGCAAAATAAAGTAAAGTAAAGGAGGAAATCATTAAACTCATAACACAATATTTGACCTTGAAAAACACCCTTGGTTAGGAAAGACTGTTGTGGGATGATACCCATAACTCATCACTATAGTAATAAGATGTCATGTTAAGAGCTTAAAATTATGCAATCTTCCAAATGACTACACCCTATTAAAAGTGTTTAATACCCTATTAGGAGTATCAACAATCCTATTAAAGACTATTGTATTACGAGATTTAATCCCACTTATACAATGTTCACCTTTTTAAAGGATTTACAATAAGTTGAAAATAAGAACTTCCAAGGTTTATTAAGACCATCTTGTTAAAGTATTTAACAATCTTGTTGAAAACTTGTAAAGTATAAACAACAAGAAAATTGGCTTGTATTAGCCTTCCTTTTTTGCTTGATAGGTCCTCTTTGCTCTGTACTATCTACTCTTTTCTCTAATAGCTTGTTGTACTACTTTCTAAAGCTTATTTTTCCTCCTTCTAAGAGATAATCATTATTCCTTACACATGAAATAATTCCTCATCATTCTTTCATCACTTCCTCATTCTCTATCTTTTACATCTACTTCTTTTTCACTTATATCCTTTTCCTATTTCATAACCTAGTCAAGGTTTCTCAATGCTCCATAGATCATTTTGACTTTTTCCTTGGCTTCTCTGATAAGATTCTTCTTGTGGCAATAATCATGGTTCTAGTAATACTTTGTAACTCTTCTAGGTTTTCTATGACACAATGCCAATAATGTCCCTTATGTTTAACTTTTCCTTTTTGCCTTTTTGCCAGCAATGAAAACCTTCAAAATATTCACCATAGGGTTCTAAGATTTTGTCAAGTTAACAATCTTGAAGAGAGAGAATAACTCCCTTGATGCTCTCCCTATCACAAATCAAACCTTTGATAACAATGATCCTACCCAAGCTTTAAAAAAATTCAAGTTTTTGGTAATGAAAAATGTAATGTTGTTGTTCATCTTTGTTGAGATACCCCTCTAGTAAAAACAAACCAATCATTATGGTAAAAGATGCTCAAAAATATGATTATCATGCAATTGCTCACACATATAACACAAGAAATAATAGACAATGTATGATTTTAATTTTTCCTCCTCTTCCTACTTCTCAAATAGTGCTTCCTCCTATAACTTGTCTTACTTTGAATCTTGGAAAGGAATATGATTCAATAGAACAACTATGTGTTACTATTTTACCATCTTAAAATAGATGCAATTTCCTTTTAAGACCTTTCAGCTCCCTCTTCATATTATCTTCTTTAGAACATGGATATGTCTTTTCTCGATCTCATTTTCTCTCCTCTTCTTCATCTTTCCACACTATTCCTTCTAGTGTCTTCCCTTCTCTCTATGGCTTCCTGAACCTTATCTCTAGGACCAAGTCAACTCAAGTCAACCTATTCTAGACTAGGTTGACCCAGGTTGACCTATTCCCCAGAGGTTTTAGGGCTTGGGGCTCAAAAGGCCTCGAGGATTTAATTATTTTTTATTGCTATCTAGTTTACTTGTATTATTTTCCTACCCGAAAACTCATATATAAGGAGGCTTGGAGGCTTTATTTTCATATCTCAAGTATCTCATTCATTCAATCACTCAATCTCTTGCTCTCAAGTCAAGATTTTTGCCTTTTGCATTCAATGAGTTCAAGTATTCAATATTTTCAAGCATTTAAGCAAGGAAAGTTATATATAGCATTAAAAGATCCTTTGTGAGCATTTCCTCTTCAATATCTAGCTTATTGTTGGCCACCAAAGGAGGAGACCTACAATGAAGCATTTGTCAACTTCTTCATTGATGCACTTCTATATCCATGATACCATGATGGGATTATGATAGATCCATTTCAAACAATGGAAATACCCTACATTCCTAATTCAAGATTTACAATACATTTACATACAAAATTCTTACAAACAAGGGTTTCAAGAAAGATGAATCCTAGAATTTATCTTGTCTTTCAGTCATTTACATTTATATTTTCCAATTACAATTAATTCCTTAACCTGGGACTTGACCAAGGCAAGTCATCATCAAACCCCAACCCCAAAACCTCTCTTTTGTGCATTAATTTTTACGTTATTAGCTAAAGGATTACGGATCTTGAACCTACTCTTTGAGAGCTTTCTGCAAAAGTCAATTTTAGATCATCAAACTACGTCAACTTGGTTGTTAGATGTCTTCCCAAGTCGACCTAGTCCTTTAGCCTCCATTTTTGGAGAGATTTATGGGTTTTGTTCATTTCATCATTTTATTATGAGATTCATGGGTAGATATTTAGATGTAGTTTAAATCTATGAGTTTTTGAGCTAAAATGCATCTTCCTCTACGTATTTCAAGGTGAGTAATTTATATTATATTTCCTTTCATATCTTTACCCTAGATTTATAACTTAATTGGGCTAATTGTGTTTACATAGCATCTAGATTTACATTATTTAAGCAATTAGTTCAATCTCATATTCACATTATCATATCAAGGGCTAAAGAGTGCATTTATTTGTATTGCATTCCTCTTTATAATTTGAATTTAGTATTAGCCCCCTTATTCCTTTAGGTTCTACCTATTCTAATTTGGATCATAAGTGGAATAATACTTGGAAATTCTCCTCACACTTATATTTTAATGGCTGAGTGGCCCATAATTGGGACATCTACAACCCTATTTAAAGTGTCTCCCATTTCCCCCTAAACAACTACTGTCAAGATATCCCTTTAGGAGATCCTTCAAACTTCACCTACATATCATAAGCATAAAAAAACCCTTGAGAAACGTGATAGTGCCACCTCATACACAAATTAATATAAATTCCATATTTTAATGTATGAATGCAACAAATTATAAAGCTCAAATTATGTTTTCTCAATATCAGTCTCATCCTAAGAAGATTGAAGATTAATATGATTCCCTTATTTTTTTTATCCTTATAAATGATAGTCTAAATTTGAATAAAATTAATTTCTTTAATTAAACATGATTATATTCCTATATTTGGCTTTGCAAATATTGCTATAAAATCTATTGGTATTAGCACTTTACCTATTAAATTAGGTTCTTTCATTTTACCTAAAACTATACCTATCATATATGGGGATCTTAATTGCAATCTTCTCTTAGGAATACCATGGTTATATGTTATGTACACAATTGCTTCAACATTTCATCAAAATGTGAAGTTCATCTTTACAAATATCATGTATACCCTTGTGGTTGACGATAAATCATAAAGTTTCCTAAAAATTGAATTTGGTTCTCCAACCATTGCAATACCATTTAAACAAAATATATCTTCTCATCCCAAATACACTTCTTCTCCTAGAAGTGAAATTTAGAAGATGATATTGGGTCATTATATTTTATGCCATATTTTGTGCGAAATACAAAGTTCCTAATTTTAGCACATGAGTGAGCACCCATCACCTTATTAAATGTACCAATGGGATCAAATTTTCCTCTCTTAATATTGAATTCATCAAGAGGACATTCATCTAATTCTAGAAAAAATAACTCTTCTACTTTAATGTCTTCTTTTTTGTTTTCCCCAATGGATATGGTGAAGTAAGTCTTATAACTTTTGACAATGAGCTCATAAGTATAAGCTAATTCCCTGCACACATTCATCAAGGTAACCTTATCTAATGACTACCTTGGAAGCTTCTTAAGATTCAAAGTGCATCTTGTAAGAATGTGAGGTTAATGGTTAACAGTTATGTAAACATCTCTCTCTCTCAACCTCTAGTATATCAATAGTTGTGCATTAGAAACATTGTGTATTAGTTGGTTACATTAGTTATCTTTTACTAATATCATATGTATTGGGTGTTGTGTTTTGATGCTGGCTAAGAATTAATTGTTTTACCATTCTATGCCTTGGTGGTGGTATGTATCATTCTTGGTAGATCATCTTTTGGTTTTATCCTTTGTGATGTATGTGGTTTTGATTTCAATCCACATAGTCATTTTCCTGAAATGTTCGTGATATCCATTTGTGATGCAATGCATAACCAAGTGTACCCCCAATGGAGGTGACCTAGTTCCTAGAAAATAATCACACAATAGAAAATGAACAAGAAGATAGAGATTCATATCTAAAGAGACAATATTTCATATATTAGAATCAAGAATTTTACATCCAACAAGTCAAGTTGTGAGGCATTCCTAGTTATGGCCATTATAAAGAAGATTACATCATTAAAAAGAAGAATGCATCTCTAGACTCAAATGCAAACTTCCATCTCCTAGCCATCATCCCTAGGACACTCCATGTTATCTCCTATGACTTCTTATTCATGAAAACTCAAGACTCTCTACTTATATCTAGTCAAGTAGCAAGTCAACCTAGCAAGTAAAACTAAATAAACACATAGGCGATAGGGCAGCCTTGTAGATTAAACTAAATAAACACTTAGGCCACAGATCAACCTGACATATTAAACTAAATAACACTTAGACCAAATTAGGGCACAAGATGGCCTGGTAGATAACTAAATAAACCTCTTAGTGAGACCAAGAACATGACAACATTGAGCAACAAAGAAAATGTTGAGCCCACTCAATGAAGAAATAAAGTAGAAAATAACCAAGCCCACTTGGTGAAGAGGAACAACCAAGAAGTAATCAATCTCTCTCAGTGAAAGTCAAAATAGTAACTGAGCTCACTCAATGAAGGAACACCAAAATAGTAATGAGCTCATCAAAGATAAACAACTGAACACACAAAAGCCACCTCTGATCATGCCAATGAATAGGAAATTGAACACTCCACCGAGCACTCCAAAATAACTAGTGAAAATCCAAGATACTCCTATATCAGACTCCCCAAGTAAATAAAAAATTGTGTCCCACACTTATGCCAAAATAAATATTTGCACTCAAATCCATCTTTACCAAATGCATCCACTTCCTTTCAAACAAAGGGACCAATCTGCACATCCACCATGTCATCTTTATCCATAAAAAAATCAAAACCTTCTCAATTAACCAATCAACATACTCACTCAAAAGGATAAACTAAATAGCATAGTACTCCACAAGTAATCTCTACAACTTAGAATCATACAAAATATCCTCATAGATGAAAACCATATTAGCAATATCATGCAAACCCAAAACCAAGTTAGCAATAACATATAAACCTGAATCCATAATAGTAGCAGCATGTAAATCTAAAAAATATAGATCCTCTATCGTATCAATAATAAGTGAATCAATAACATGTAAATCCAACTTCTTCACATCAATGATTTTCTCATCTATCTCAATGAATTCCAACTAAGAAGCAATTTGTCTTAGCACGTCATCTAATCCCATATTTTCATGTCTCCTTCTATGAACCATCGTGAAACCCTCTTCAATTGTAGGTCAGATTGTAATCTACCATCCACAAAAAATCAACCAACTAGGGCTTACAAGAAGGAACCTACAAGACCTAGATTCACAAATATGGATCCAAAACTAACTCAACTACCTCACAATGAAGATATTGAAGAGATCAAGAACTCTATGAACTAATAATCTACCATACATTTGCCAAAGATTGAAAAAAAATTTGATACCACCTGATGCAATGAAGAACCAAGTATACACCCAATGGAGGTAACCTACTCCCAAAAAAATAACCACACATCGAAAAATGAACAAGAACATAGAGATTAAGATCCAAAGAGGCAATATTTCATATATTAGAATCAAGAGATTAGATCTAAAATGTAGAGATGTGAGGCCTTCCCAATTACAACCATTATAAATAAGAATACATCATTACAAAGAAAAATACATCTCCAAACTCAAGTGTGAACTTCCATCTCCTAGCTATCATGATATCATCCCTTAGGATATTCCATGTTATCTCCCTCTAACTATTGATTCAAGACAACTCAAGACTCTCTACTTATACCCAGTCAAGCCACAAGTCGACATAGCAAGTAAAACTAAATAAACACTTGGGCTATATGTCAACCCAAAAGATTAAACTAAATAAATACTCAAGCTATAGGTAGGCCTATCAAATTAAATTAAATAACACTTAGACCAAATTAGGCCACAATTTGGCATAAAAAATAACTAAGCAAATTTCTTAGTTGGACTAGGAACATGACAACATCAAGAAATAAAGAAATTGCCAAGCCTACTTAGTAAAGAAAAAAATAAAAAAATAACTGAGCCCACTCAACAAAAGAATACGAAAATAGTAATTGAGCTCACTCGGTGAAAGAACACCAGAATAGTAAATGAGCTCATAGAAGAACAACAACCAAACACACCAAAACCACCACCAAGCATGTTAGTGAATAGGAAATTGAGAACTCTGCTAAGCACTCCAAAGAAACTACCAAGAACCCAAAATGCTCCTGCATCAATTTGTACCAAAGATCATTTTATCATGTGGATGTTGTATGGTTTCATAATAGATGAAGATAATCACACCATTATCTCTCAAGGATACTATATCTATTCTAAAGGCTACCTATTCCATCATGAAATACACTTGGATTGTCAACCCAAGGATATAGGACTTGAAATGGGTCAGCACAGCTTGTGCACTAAGTTCCTTTAAGAGTCTTAACACCTATGTTGTAGGAAAGTAAAATGCATGAAAATAATCTATAATACTATTACAAAATAGTAAACACAATTGGGGTAACAACAAATAACTACAAAAATCTATGGAAAATGAACCTAAACTAGTTAACAACTCAAAACATCCACCGTGATCATTTTTTGCAAGTGTTTTAGGAGCTTTTAAAGTAACAATGTTGTAGGAATAATACAATAAATCTATTTTGAAAATAGGAAATTGCAAAGAATGAATCTACTCTACCTAAATCTGTTCCACCTCCCAAGTGGGACCCCTTGGTTGGTTTCAAATAACTATGAACATAACAAGTATTCCAAAATCACTCTTTCATTAAAATCCTTCTTTGATTACATCAACTAAATAATTCATGAAAAATAGAAAAGAGTAACTTCTAAATCTTAAACCAGCATTGTCTATTTTCTCCTTAGCTTACTAAGATTATCCAAATCCATTAAATAGAGGATTGGATACTTATTGAACATATGACATAAAATTCTTGAACAAACATTGCCAGAAAAGAAGGTGGAAGTTCAACCATGACATGGTACATTTATTACTAAGAAACAGAATAACAACTTGCAAATATTATAGCAAGTTATGTCTCCTACATTTTCTAGAACGGTAACTCCTCTACACGCTTGGCTTATCCATAGGAACTAAACTACACTTTCCTTGCCATGATCGGTCTCCATCATCCTATTCCTTTAATGTAGTAATCATGAACCTTTGTGTCGCTCTTCATTTTCCTAAAAGTTAGAAACATCTGAAACATATATGCAAGACTCTTATTTAGATATTAGAACATAGCTTAAGATATTTATATAAAATACTGCATTCTATGTATAATATTAAGCAAAGTATGTCATACACACTACCCATAGGTTTAGTAAGTTCTAGCTGTCTGTGGCATAAGTTCACAAGATATTTACACAAATATTTTGGAAATGTTTTTGACAAAGCACAAAGAGTAAGTACAAACTATGAAAACTATATCAAAATTAAGAAATTAATATTCCTCATCATCTGCCCCCCACTATCCAAATGCTTGTCCTCAAGCATTATACTTCCTTACCATAGCTCTAAAGTTTCTCACTATAGTTTTCCCTTCCTTCCCACTTTTGAAAGTGTAGAAGAATCATCTAGTGCACTTCCAATGTTCACCCATGTGTTCCTCAACCAATGGATCTAGTCTGGTAGCATCATTACCATAAAGATGCCAAAGAAGGGTAGGAGGCTGAAAAGTCAATGGCATCCATAGTTCCTTTTTTATTTGTCTTCCTACTTGTATATACTCGGCCACCCTATTAACAACTACCTCATAATTTATATGACAATGTGGTTCTTCATTTTTGAAAGCTTTTGGTAGTCAGTTCCATTATTTATTAAGCCTTGCAATAGCTCTTTGTTGTGTAAATAGTTCCATCAATTCTGTCCATTAAATACATGATACCCTACCTCAATTTTTCTTCATATTGATTATTAAGTTCTACATGCAATGCATATAACTTATTTTTCTCCTCTTCAAAATCCTTTGCAGTATAGAACTGAGGCCTTTGTGGGGTATCTGGTATCTCAATAATTGGTGTTGATTTAAAAGGCTCAACAAGTGGTTGTGGGGGGTATGCAATCCTGGGTTTACTGGACTCTCCTAATTTTCTTTTCCCGAGAATCTTCTCCATTGGAGTCACTTTATTTTCTAATGATTGTATTTGCACACCCCTCTCCTCATATTCTTTCAGAACTTCTTCAAACCTAGCATTGAGTTGGGAAAATCTATTTTCCTCTTGGCCAGACACCATACTACCAAATTTTAGCATTTCTGATGCCATTCCCATTATTTGTTTACTACCTACTTCACCAACCCTAAAAACTATCAATGCACCAGCATGCTCTGCAGTGGAAATTAACTACATCCTGGTCTTATCCCTTTTTTCAATAGACCAAATAATAAGGGCCTAATGATCATCACTAAATTTGACTCCTCTATGAGCCTATAATACCTCTTCTTCAATTTTAAATTGGACATCCTTTTGCTTCCTTACTGAATCAAAAACCATGGCATTCACTATATCCCATTCTGGCAAAATGAGGACTCCTGATTGTCTAATTATTTTCCTTCCAACCTCAAGTGTAAATTAAGAAAAATCATTCAAAAATTTAGACTTTACCTCCTCCTTAATAGAAAAAACTGATTTATCAGGTTGTTCTGCCTTTATTTTTTCACAAGTTTTCTCAAAATTTCCTATGTTTAGCCTCCACAAAATTTTTGAAAATTCCCTAGACTTCACAAAAATTTCATCATTAATAAACATCTTAGAGGCTTGGGCAACTATTGGATCAATTTCCTTACCTTGGTAATTAGCAACAGTTAAGTCCAAGGAAGGTAAATGAGGTTCTTGTGGTTCTCCAATCTCCAAATCTATGGAGGTAACAATTACATCCCCTTCTCCACCAATTTTTCTAAGTTTCTCCCTTAAATATGCTTCATCATCTATCTAGATTGGGGACTAGCTTGGGGAGTATTGTTCTACTTGAGAGGAAGAAGACCCCTACTCTATTTTTTGCCTTTTTGGAGTGTTGGCTGCAAATGGACTTTCTGGCCTTGGCCTCTGATGAAGGGGTGCATGTTGCACACTTTTAACCATCACATAACTTGCCCTTCTTTGCAAGGTATACTGGCCAGGAGCCACTATATTTTTGTTGCTTACCTTCCTTTGCACTTCTACAGCCTTGTTTGGATATGTCTCAACATATGTGGCTTTCTTCTCATTCATGGTTTGGATTATTACAACAAAATTATTCATTAATGCTTACATCTTGGCTCCCCAATATTTCTTATCTTTTAATGGATCATAACTAGAGTCAAAAGCATTAATGAATTCCAAAGTCTTACTGAATACTATCCATTTCTCTTTTCTCAATTCCTATTCTTGTAAAGAAAAAACATCCTAATGACACCCTCAGGATAGTATACCTAGTGCACCATACGAGTAGCCTTTGTCCTCTCTCTTAAGAGATCATAGAAACCTTCAAGATCAATAAATTTGGAATGAGACTCTGCCATGTTGTATCTATCTAGGAACAAGTTGAGAGGTTTCTATCCTTTCTTCACAAAAATGAAATCATGCACTATAGTAACAATTGGGAAGAATGTACCCTTCTTTGGTAAATCTCTTTCATCAATAGTGCCTATCTACCATAACAATTCTGCTATCCCTATTTTCAAAGGCACATGGAAAGTAGCACATGTGGCTTCCCCAAAAAACCATATACTCTTATTATAGTTGAAACATTATAAGGGATTATATCCCCCCAATTATGACTAACCAATAGCCATTTTGCATGGTCCTTAGGTCTGACCAATTCTAGTAATGTTTGTGGAATCTTAGGGCTATCTCCTCTCAAGAGTAATCTAAGCTTTGATGCAAAGTATCTGTCAAACCTCACATAACTGGCATTTGTAGCTTCTAAAGTCATATCTACATTCCATAGTTGCACTGGATTCCTTTCTCCATCCTTGGTTGTTTCTAGCTCCATACCCTTGGAGAAAACGGTAAATCCCTTGTACAAGCATATATGCATAAGCAATGAATACCAACAAAATGGTTTGTCCACTTTTCCCTATGCTATCCCCACCAAACCATTGTGAATTTCTTTCGTGAGAAAAGTAGCAAAATCCAAAATAGTGCTCATCCCAAATTGAAGAGTTTGAGCCATAACAAGAACAATTGAGCCTGGGATTTGATCAACTTCATCCATCCCAAAAATCTTGCAAAGAGAAAAATATAATGCCTAAACCCTAAGGTTAAAATGCCTTCTTAATAATGGCTTGAGGGTGCTGGCTGTAATCACAGGAAAAGTACCAATTTTAGCAGCATGCTCCTACAGTGGCCCTATTCTTAGGTAAATCCTTTGTGCATCATACCTTTCTTGAAAGTAATCCATATCAATAGTTTCATGCACAACATGGTTAGGGTTGAGATTGAAAACTTCTCTAATTAATTCAGGGAAAACCCTATAAAGATTTACTCCAACATGGTTCTTTACCCACCGCGTAATTGGATCATATTTCTTGGCCAAATCCATCAAAAAATCACTATCAGAGAAAATTGTGGGGACTGTTAATTTACCAATGTCAAACTCCCGTACATTGCTCATAGGAGTGTCCAGTTTTTGCTCTGAAAACCATTTTTCTAAATAACTCTAGACCTCTCATGGAAACCTAGGCATCTTGTACCTAGTTAGCCTTGTCATAGAAACCCTCTACTATGGCTACCCTAGGGTGTTTAGGAATCAACTCCCTCCCTTTAGTTATTTCATGTATAGATAAAGGAAATTGTTCCAAAAAGATATCACACACAGAGCACTTCAGATAATCAGTTTGTCCAGTAAACTCTTTACGTGGAGGCATTTTGAGATTTTAAAATTTCTATCTCACCAAATTCTTACTACTTAGAAGTTTTAAAAGTACTTACTCACAAAATTTTTCTTTACTCTGTGAAATTCTTCGTTGCAACTCATCAGATTTCTCTGTGAAATTTTGTGCCCTAGCTTAGGAAATTTTTTTTGTTTTGATGACCTTTTTCAATTCTATGGTTCAATAAATGGCAAGATCATGAATTATATTCAAGCATTGAAATCACATGAATGAGCTCTAAACCATATTAACTCCCAGTAGCCATTTTTTCTCAAGTTGCATCAAAATTTCAAATCTTATCTGTTAATTTCACCAGATCGGATGGCTTTAATTCAAAAAAGTAAAAAGCTTTATGTCCTTAAGAGCAAGGCCATGTGTTGCATTACTGTTTACCCGCATTCCTTAAATTTCTTGTGTCTTAAAATTGTGGGTAAGTGCCAACTGTTGATCAAGACAAGATCAACAACTACACAAATTTACAATTGAATAAAGCCCAGTCAACCATTTTAACCAATAGGAAGTCTCCACATGAGTTTGTGCCTTTTGACAACCTCCACGCAAATGGGTCCCATATCACCTTCTAAGTGAATGAGTACTTGACATCATTCTTTCCACGTGTCAAGCTGGTGCATTCCCACTTTCCTTATTGATTGAGCATCTCCTTATTGGGGGCTTGCGCCAGCCGTTGATCTTGGAAAATCAACGGTGACACTGATTATATCTTGTAGACCTTCTAAAGTTAAGAATTTAGAAGCATGGCACATTCCTAGTTTCTTTAAACTTCACTCAAGTTCTTAATGTGGGCAAGCACCCTTCATTGATCAAGACAAGATCAATGGTGTAAGAAAAACTTTGCACTTTATGGTTGCTTCATCTACTTAGGCCAATGAAATGACTACTTTCAACCCTCATGCTCTGACCAATCTGACTACTGCATTAATTTCTGAAACTTTATGTGCCAATAACATAAGTACTTCCAGCCAAGTAGATGTGGTATACACCATGGCAAGACTCAGTTCTCTCTCCTTAGTTGGCCCCATTATGACATGCAGCATAAAGGCACATACCCGCATTCCTTATTTATCGAGCAGTTCCTTATTGCGGGCTTGTGCCAGCCCTTGATATCTGAAGGATCTATGGTAGACAAAATTTTGATCATAACTAGCAGACAAACCTCTTCAATGACACAACTGGTAGCACATGTCAGAATTGCTTTACAACTTGGCATACCATAGCACACACTAAGTATTCTCGACCCCACCTTGCTACGTGTCTAAAAACCACTTGCCCACTTTATTTAAAAACCTTGCATCTCAACATTGTGGGAATGTGATACCCATTGATCTGAACAAGATCATCAATCACACAAAATTCATAACACATTGGGCATTTCTCAATAAAATAATCAAGTCAAACAGAACATGGTCAATAAGTTTTTAAACGAGCTTGTAATAAAGTCACACTTGCATAAGCCCAACCTTAGGATAAAATGATATGCCTTAAAAATCATTTTTCTAAGAAAACATTTTTGAAGGTTTTCAAAACTGGGGTAAAATAAAATAGGGCACTAGGGTTTCTAAAGATTTCTCTAAAGACAAACCTTGAGAATTTAATACCATTTCAATGACACATAGACTAGTCTATGAACTAGGGCAATCTAAGGATTTGAAAAATACAAGGAACAAAACCCTAATTTGCAAGATACAAAGACCCAAATGATTTTTCACTAAATTTTTCCAAAATTTCCACATTGTGAAAAATCAGACCAACACAAACAAATGGAATACATCCTTGGTGGTGGCCTACAGGCTATTACCTGATCAGCTAACTTTAAAGCCTTATTTATTCGTTGTTTCTATTTCTCAAGTTGCTCTTTTAGTGACTCAATTTCCTCATCTTCATCAAATATTACTTTTTGCATTTGGTCTCTTTCTTGCCTCCACAAAGCCTTTTGAAAAATGAAGTGATTGTATAGACCAAATAATATAGATTGAATTGTAGATGAAGGGAATTCTTGAGCCATAGATTTCTTCTTTTGTTTATTTGCAACTTGTTGGAAGTAATGGGTATACCAAGAGGATCTATAAGGCATGATAGAAACATTATAATATATAAGGACTTGTGGTGAAGTAGGATGATCATTTCTAGGGGTTTTTTCTGAGACAACAGTAGGATTTGACTTACACTTTTCTTGATTTCTCTGTAGCATTTCATTAACAGGCTCATTTTCATTTATTTCCACATTTTGGGGTTCCAACCATATAGGAGAGTCATCTAGAATATTCTCAACCACTAATTCTGTATGAGATTTTGAAATTGAAGCATTTAGGTTTTTTGTGGAAACTGGGGATACTTGACCTTGCATATGAGGGCTTCAACACACATGAACCTCTTTAACTTCTACTATTTTGTAGGTCTACTTTGGTTTAGGTGCTACTGGAGTAGACGTTGTACGAGTGGTTGTTGTAGGAACAGAGTTTTTTCTCCTTGACACTTTAACAGAAGGGTTTTGGGCTTCCTTTTCAAGATTAGGGCTCTCTTTACCAACCTTATGCTTGCCTTTGTCTTTGGAAGGGCTAGGTATATCACTCTTTGAAATAGGCTCAATAGGTTTATCAGGAGAGGGTAATGCTGGTTCTTTTTCTATTTCAGCTAGATTTTGACTAGAATCTGCAATTTCTTCGTCATTCCCTAATTTTTGCAAAACAGGGTTGGCTTGAGGCTGCAAGGTTTTAAATTCAACAAATTTTACCCACAATATAGGGGAGGAATCCCGAAGAGACCTTTCAACTAAAATTTTGATGAGGGCATGATGAGAAATAGAATTTTCATTTCCTTTTTGAATTTCTTCAGTGCTAATACACAGCATATTATTAAGGAAATCAAGGACATTAACTTGAATGTTATGTCTTAGACAATTGAACAGCTTAAAATGGTGAGCATGCAAGTTTCAAAACCTACCTTTGTAGGTCAAATACTTGATGATATGGATTTCTAATTCAATATACAGAGCTTAGAGGGAGATTCTTTTACACCCTTGCTTTGAAATTTCCAGTAGAGAGTCATCCGACCAAGAGAACTACACTCGTGATGACCTGGCATCATGTTTATTCGGATAATGCTCCACATTAGCTGGTAGTCTTGTGACTTATGTTATCTACTCCTTAGTAGCAATTACTATTAATCCCCATACTATAGCTTCCCCTTCATCAAATATCCTCATAAACTCCATTACTACTTCTTCATTGAGCTCAATTAACTATAAGAAGTAGCCAAGCCATCCATAGGCATTAAATCGTGGGACTGTTTCCACATCCACAAGTATAATACTATGAAAAGCCATCTCATGTCTCAAAAATTGTCCTCCCATATTCAAAATACCTAGCCTCAAATTTCTCTATTCTCACCACCCTAATAAGTTTTAGCCCTTTAACACTTCTACAAATACCCTCTTCTCATAATTTCAAATTGATCTTTCTAAGAAATGTCAATACCACATTCTCTTAAAAAGACTCTATTATGTTTGGCATGTAAAATAATGATGCAATTAATTATGAAGGACATCAAGGTTTAATTAGAAGTTTTCTCATAATAAATCATAGTCCTTTTCAGTCATGTCAAACACAGGAGATCTTTCCCAAAATTGCAATGAAAAGGTACGACAGATATAAAAAGGTTTTAAAATTAAAATCAAACCACCACCAAAGTACAACCTATAATGTGGACATGACTAAGGTGATGTGGAGATGAAATTTGGAAACTAATACACTTTCTTGGCCCCCCACTAAATTTTGACAAGTGTCCATACTTAGAAAATTTGGCATAGGAATGAGAAACTACCTCAAGGCTTATATGATACATTTAATGTAGTATTATCTATAAATATCAAAACCTATGCACTAAAAATGAATAAAGAGTAAAAATGTTGTACCTAAAAATTTTAGAGTGTACTTTTGCATGCAAATTGATGAGTTGGTGAAGTTTGGTGATTGCAGAAAAGGTGTCGACAGTATGTTTTACTGAAAGCAGTAAAAATAGAATTTATGAGTGACGTGGAGTGTGAGTGGATGATAGATAAAAAAATAAGATGAGTTGATATGAAGAAGAAGAAAAATAAATTAAAGAATGGACATCAAATTAAATGAGGTTTTATTATGAGCACTCATTGAAGGTTTGTCATGGTACGGCTCCAGGAAGAAGGTTTACACCCTCCGCTGTAGGAAATAGAGGCATAACTATTGCCATTTACAAGAAATTTGAAATGGATTGGATCAATGGTTGTCAACCAAACTGCTCCATTTTCGAATATATATTTTATTTCATAAGGCCCTAGCCATCGAGTCTAAAACTTTCTTGGATTCTCCTTGAAACAAGAATCATATAGGCGAGCCCAATCTCCCACTTAGAATTGTTTATTACTGATATGTGCATCATGCCACTTCTTTCACTACTACCAAATGAACTCTATTCTTTCCAAAGTTGTCTTTCTCATTTCATCTAGTGAGTTCAAGTAGAGAAGTCTCTCTTCTTATGCTACAAGAAGACTGATGTTTAATTCCAAAGCAATGCACAATGTTTTATGTTCAAATTCAATAGGCAACATTGCTCCTTTTCCATACACAAGTTCAAATGGAGTGAATCCAATTGTTATCTTCTATGTAGTTTGGTATGCCCAGACAGCTTCAGTTAACTTCCTGTGTATTTGCACTGACTTGGTTAGAATGGCCTCAATTTCTCTATTGGTGACATTTGCTTACCCATTTTCCTAAGGGTGATAAGGACTAGATTTTCGATGCCTTATGATGTATTCTTTCATAATTTCAATGATCAAGTTTGATGTGAACTAGGCTCCTTGATCTGTGACAAGTTCTTTGGGAACTCCGTAGCTTGTGAATATTTTCTCATATAATAATTTAGCTACTTTCTCATCTCTTGGATTTTTCATTGCCTTGAGTTCCACCCATTTAGTTAAATAATCTGTGCATACTAAGATGTGGGATTTTTCATTTGATGGTGGGTAAATTAGACCTATGAAGTCCATACCCCACTTGTCAAAGGGTGTTACAACAATCTATGGATAGAGTGGCATCTCATTTGACTTGGTTGGTTGGCCCATCCTTTAGCATTTGCCACACTTGGTTGTATAATTTGTTGCATCCTTATGTAATGTTGGCCAATAATATCCAGTTGTAAGTACCTTCAGTGCTATTCTTTTTCTTGCAAAATGAACTCCACATGGTTCATCATTACAGACATGTAGTATGTCATATATCTCATCCTCCCTAACACATCACCTCATGATCTGATCTGGTCCAGTATAGAAGAGATTGTTATCTAACCATGAATAATGAAAACTTTTCTATGAGCTTCATCATGTCTTTGTGAGAGAAGTGTGGGGGCATTCTATTTGCAGCAAGATAGTTTGTTGTGTCTGCATACCAGGGTGTATGAGTTGCTATGTGGAAGATGTACACTCGAAAGTGTCCCACTCTAAACCCTTCTATCCAAATGATTCCATGAGTTTGGAATGCTTGGATGCCTGCTTAGAGCTCCCTATCCATGGAGTTCAAGAGAGTGCATTTCAAGTTCAAGAGCTCTCAGATGAGCCTTAGAGATACTCTTCTTGCTAGTAAACCATGCAATGGGAGGTTCAAAAGACAAGATGCAAGAATGCAAATGTCCCAAGGAGTTCCTCAAGAATGTAATGCAACTAAAGATTAAACTAGAATGAATATGAAAAGTGCAGCTATTCTAAGCATGGATGAGAGTGTTACAATCCAAATATTAAGCTATGTGAGATAGATTATTGCAAAATAGAAGCTAAACTAACATGCAACATGAATCTAAGCTAAAATGCTATGGTATGAGAGAATGTAGACAAGAAATAGAAGTTCTCCACAAAGCTCCAAAGAAACCTGTTAGAAAACCTACAGCATAACAATATTCAAATGAGGATGGATCCTTTGAGGGGGAAAGCTCTCTCCCTTTTAAAGTCATACGGATGGTAGAGATCAAGATGAAGATGGTGGATGATCAACGGTGGAATTTGAAAATAGGTGTGATCCATGTGCACACACAAGTCAACCAATAGAATATAAGTTGACTTGTCATACAAGACAAAAGTCACAAAGCCTTTTCTTTTAATTGCAAAATAGAAAAAGGATTTTATGTGTGCACTTTAAGTGGGTTAGAAGAATGGGGTCTTTTATTTAATTAAAAGGGGACATGTTCTTTTAATCAAATAATGAACTTAGGATAGCATAGTCAAACTATAAGTTATAATCAAATAAATTGATTATTAGCAATTTGTTCTAGGTAAATGATTAAATTAATTTAGCCAAAATGCTGAGAAGGGGGCTAATAGTCTAGATGACCATTTTTAGGTGATTACATTTGCCCCTCTTTAACTAATGCATGATCGATCTGGGAACACATTATGTCAAAGAAAATAGAAAGCCAAGTAGGCGGTGATAGATATAGATATCTGATTTTGAAGAACAAAATGTAGAAAAAGATAGCAAGTCCTAAATGTACAGCCTGATAGTGGTAGTACTGAACACTAGGAAGAGAACAATGTTAGAATTCAACAAGAATGTTAACACCTAGAAAAGAAGATAGAGTGAGAGCAAGTGAGAAGATCAAACAAATGCTCCTAAGCAGTGATAGAGTATTTCTGCCCCCTCCGGATCAAAATTGAAATGAGGTAAGGGGATGCAAAAATTGGCTAGACATGAAAAAATTAGAATATAGCAATGTCCAAGATGACAGATAGATGATTAGAACCCAAGAATGACTATAAGAAACTGATAAAATGCCCCAGTTTGACTAGAGTTGACCTTGAAGGATATAGCATAAAAATTAGGTCGAAACGAGTAGAAAGGTGATTTTAGACATGAAACAGTGAATTGAAGTAGATATGAAGTATAGAAATGATGAAGTCATGAAGAAATGAAGATGCCCCAGCGATAATTCAAAGATTAGACCTCAAAAGCTCAGCTAACTGCTCAGAAGAAAGTAGAATTTTTAAAAGACAATTTTGACCATCAAGATGAACTTGAATTTGGATTTCGATCTCGAAAATGAACCCAGGATGTCAAAATTATTTAAGAGGTCAAAACTTTATATAATGTGATGATAAGATAGAAAAGAGATGAAGTGAAAGATTAAGAAGGTGAAAAGGCATGAACAAGAAGAAAGTAAAGAAATATATGAAAGGAGTTAGCTGATATGTCCACAAAAAAGATGAAGACATAGCTCTCCCCATATGTAAGAATGCAAGACTAATCTAGAAAATGAACCTAAAATGCAAGCTAATATGCAAAGTGGTTTACTAGCAAGAAGTGCATAACATTTAGACTCTTAATTTCATCATTGAGCATTTATTAGGGACGTCATGAGATCATACAACCATCACTAGTATAACTATGAGGATATGAATATGATCGATATTAGATAGGTATGTGGAAATCCAATCTAAGCATCAGAGACATGTAAGTCAAGATAACTACACGATTAGATTCCCTAAGTTTAATTTAGCAAGATTACACCTCTATCAAGGCATAAGCACCAGGATAAACCCTGAGTGTGGTCTTGCAAAACAGTCAAGGATGATACATTTGTAAGTCAACGTGTTGAATAGGACCAGCATAAATGCTTACAACACTATAGAAAAATTAAAGTATACCCACAAGCAGAAATCTAGAAAATATGTCCCATGCCCCGAGTCTTCTAGTCAATGACATCCTTGAAAGACTATTAGGGAGGGAACACATGGCAAAGAAATCATCATAGATAGCACACAAAGTAGATAAAGATCAGCATAGCTCAGTCATTTAAGTGTTAAAGTGCATGTGTGTAAGTCACTCGGCCATTTCTTCAAGACTTGATTCTAATAGTGAGAAATATCGCGACATCAGAGATCGTAGGTAAACTATCTATAAAGTGTTAAAAAAACACTTGATGTCAAAGTGGGGGAAGTGTTGAGAAACACTATTTTTTTAGTTATCAAAGAAACCCTAATGCACAAGAATACCTCAATAGGCTAAGTAGCTATGCCCTTGAGATGAGGACAAGAAACAATTCCAAGCCACGAAATGTGTAGCGAAGTGGATGATTGAGACTGATAGACATAGGTGCAAGGATTTCAAGTAGCGCCTGTTTCTAGGTTTTCACCACTTGACAGATTTTTTTAGGACTTTTTTTTTTTTTTTTTTTGTGATACACCAAAGTGCCTATTGCTAGGTTTTCACTAAGATGATCATTTTTTCAGGACTTTTTTTGATTTTTAGGATTTTTTTAGGATCATAGATATATACAAGATAGCTGAGCAGCAAGCCTCTAAGTATAGAACTTCTTCAAGTGTAGGATGTTGATAGGCTCTGCAAGCTCTTCTCCCTCTGAAGTAGACAACTGGTAAGCACCAGACCCAAATGTTGTTGTGATAATGTAAGGACCCAACCAGTTAGGTTCAAATTTCCCTTTCTGCTCTCGATGTTTCTGATTTTTTGGATTCTCCCTAAGCATGAGTTCACCAACCTGGAACTCACGGGGGTGAACCTTCTTGTTATATTGTGTAGACATGTGCTTCTGATAAGCTCTCATGTCATCAAAAGTAGCCTTGTGACGTTCATCCAGAGTCTCTAATTCCTGTACTCGCATAGCTCTATGATCTTCATCAGTTATTAACCCATGTGAGGAGATGCGCAAAGAAGGTATCTCGACTTCTAATGGGAGAACATTCTCAGAGCCATAGACTAGAGAAAAGGGTGTAGCCCCTATAGGAGTACGAATAGAGGTTCTATAGGCCCAAAGTACCAAATTTATTTGCAAGTGCCAATCTTTCCCAGACTTGTGAACTGTGCGGTGTAGGATTTTCAGCAGTGTTTTATTAGAGACCTCAGCTTGGCCATTCCCTTGGGGATAGTAAATGGAGGACCAGTGTTGTTTAATTCGAAACTTTTTGTGTAGTTGTTTTAAGTCCTTATTCTTGAACTGCCCTCCATTATCCGTAACAATAGAGGATGGGATACCATATCGGCAAATGATGTGATTCAGTATAAACAAGGCAACATGTTTGCCTATAGCAGCAGATAATGGTACAGCTTCAACCCATTTAGTGAAATACTTCGTTGCTGAGATGATGAATTTATGACCACTGGATGAGCTTGGATGAATCTTTCCTACCAAGTCAAAGGCCCATTGTTGAAATGGCCAATATGTCACAGAAGGGATTAACTCTCGCCCGGGAGCATGTATCAAGTTGCCATGGAGCTGACATTTCTGATAGGACTTTGCATAGTGCACAGCGTCGGCTTGCACCGTGGGGGCCAAAAATTACACTCAAAAGTGTCCCACTCTAAACCCTTCTATCCAAATGATTCCATGAGTTCAGAATGCTTGGATGTCAGCTTAGAGCTCCCTATCCACGGAGTGCAAGAGAGTGTATTTAGCTACACATTTCCTGGCTTGGAATTGTTTCTTGTCCTCATCTCGAGGGCATAGCTACTTAGCCTATTGAGGTATTCTTTTGCATTAGGATTTCTTTGACAACTCACAAAATAGTGTTTCTCAACACTTCCCCCACTTTGACATAAGTTTTTTTTTAACACTTTAAAATTTTCAAAATCAAAATCCAAGCGGTTTAAAAGATACGATCAAATCTTTAAACCAACTAGATTTTAGGCCTTCAAACCAATCTACTTATGGGTTGGCCTTAAAATCAAAGTGATAATCCTAAAAAAGCACTTAATTAGATCCAATATGCTACTGTAAAAAATTAGAAATAAGAAATGAAAGCAAATGGAGCTAGAAACTTGATTCAAGCCCCACGGTGGGTGCCAAAAATGTACACTCGAAAGTGTCCCACTCTAAACCCTTCTATCCAAACGATTCCATGAGTTCAAAATGCTTGGATGCCGGCTTAGAGCTCCCTATCCACAGAGTGCAAGAGAGTGTATTTCAAGTTCAATGGCTCTCAGATGAGCCTTAGAGATACTCTTCTTGCTAGTAAACCATGCAATGGGAGGTTCAAAAGACAAGATGCAAGAATGCAAATGTCCCAAGGAGTTCCTCAAGAATGTAATGCAACTAAAGATTAAACTAGAATGAATATGAAAAGTGCAGCTATTCTAAGCATGGATGAGAGTGTTACAATCCAAATATTAAGCTATGTGAGATAGATTATTGCAAAATAGAAGCTAAACTAACATGCAACATGAATCTAAGCTAAAATGCTATGGTATGAGAGAATGTAGACAAGAAATAGAAGTTCTCCACAAAGCTCCAAAGAAACCTATTAGAAAACCTACAGCATAACAATATTCAAATGAGGATGGATCCTTTGAGGGGGAAAACTCTCTCCCTTTTAAAGTCATACGGACGGTAGAGATCAAGATGAAGATGGTGGATGATCAATGGTGGAATTCAAAAATAGGTGTGATCCATGTGCACACACAAGTCAACCAATAGAATATAAGTTGACTTGTCATACAAGACAAAAGTCACAAAGCCTTTTCTTTTAATTGCAAAATAGAAAAAGGATTTTATGTGTGCACTTTAAGTGGGTTAGAAGAATGGGGTCTTTTATTTAATTAAAAGGGGACATGTTCTTTTAATCAAATAATGAACTTGGGATAGCATAGTCAAACTATAAGTTATAATCAAATAAATTGATTATTAGCAATTTGTTCTAGGTAAATGATTAAATTAATTTAGCCAAAATGCTGAGAAGGGGGCTAATAGTCTAGATGACCATTTTTAGGTGATTACATTTGCCCCTCTTTAACTAATGTGTGATCGATCTGGGAACACATTATGTCAAAGAAAATAGAAAGCCAAGTAGGCGGTGATAGATATAGATATCTGATTTTGAAGAACAAAATGTAGAAAAAGATAGCAAGTCCTAAATGTACAGCCTGATAGTGGTAGTACTGAACACTAGGAAGAGAACAATGTTAGAATTCAACAAGAATGTTAACACCTAGAAAAGAAGATAGAGTGAGAGCAAGTGAGAAGATCAAAAAAATGCTCCTAAGCAGTGATAGAGTATTTCTACCCCCTCCGGATCAAAATTGAAATGAGGTAAGGGGATGCAAAAATTGGCTAGACATGAAAAAATTAGAATATAGCAATGTCCAAGATGACAGATAGATGATTAGAACCCAAGAATGACTATAAGAAACTGATAAAATGCCCCAATTTGACTAGAGTTGACCTTGAAGGATATAGCATAAAAATTAGGTCGAAACGAGTAGAAAGGTGATTTTAGACATGAAACAGTGAATTGAAGTAGATATGAAGTATAGAAATGATGAATTCATGAAGAAATGAAGATGCCCCAGCGATAATTCAAAGATTAGACCTCAAAAGCTCAGCTAACTGCTCAGAAGAAAGTAGAATTTTTAAAAGACAATTTTGACCATCAAGATGAACTTGAATTTGGATTTCGATCTCGAAAATGAATCCAGGATGTCAAAATTATTTAAGAGGTCAAAACTTTATATAATGAACTTCGGATAGCATAGTCAAACTATAAGTTAAAATCAAATAAATTGATTATTAGCAATTTGTTCTAAGTAAATGATTAAATTAATTTAGCCAAAATGCTGAGAAGGGGGCTAATAGTCTAGATGACCATTTTTAGGTGATTACAGAAGAAATGCTCTTCTAGAAACGTATCTTCAATTGGAGTCAAATCTTCATCAGCAATGTGCAGTCTAGACAAATAATTAGCAACTACATTGGACTTGCTTGGATTATCAACAATGGTAATATCAAACTCCTACAACAATAAGAGCCATCTTGCCACTCTACCAATTACAATAGGTTTTTTCATTGAGTACTTTATAACTGAGTGGTCAGTATGACCAAACATAGGATATCTAGTTACATAATGTCTACATTTGTTCAATGCATAAACTACAACTAAAAGTTCTTTCTCAATTACTATGTAGTTTAGTTCAGGACCATGTAGGCTTTTATTAATATAGTAGATTTCATTTTCAAGGTTAGTAGGCTTTTGTCCTAATATAGCACCTACAACATAGCTTGATACATTAGTGTGGATATGAAACAGAATTGACCAATTTGGTCCCTTTAGAACTAGTGTTGTGGTGAGGAGTTTCTTAAGCTGCAAGAAGGCTTCGTTACATGTGGGTGTCCAAATGAATTCAGCTTCTTTAGTCAACAGTGTATACAAAGGACTAGTTATTTTACTGAAATCTTTTATGAAACACCTATAATAGCCAGTATGACCTAAAAAAGATCTTACATCCTTTGGTTTTGTAGGTATGGGTAATTTTAGTATTACCTCTATCTTAGTCGAGTCCACTTGTATCCTCGTAGCTAATATAAAATTACCAAGCACCACTCCTTCTTGCATGAGCATGAAACATTTCTCACTATTGAGTGATAGATTATGTTTTTTGCATCGAACAAGAACCTTTTCAAGATTCATCAAGGCTTCCTCAAAGGTGACTCCAAATGTTGTGAAATTATCCATGTATATTTCCATGTAGTCATGCGATATATCAGTAAAAATGTTGACTATAGCTCTTTGAAATGTGTGGGGAGCACTACACAAGCCAAATGGCAAGACAGAATATGAAAAAGTACCCCATGGGCATGAAAATTTGGTTTTATCATGATCTTCTGGAGCTATACTTATCTAATTATAACCATTGTACCCATCAAGAAAAGAAAAATATTTCTTACCAGCCAAAGTGTCCATAACTTGATCAAAAAAGGGTAAAGAAAAGTGATCCTTCTTGGTTTCCTTATTCAATTTTGTATAATCTAAACAAGTCTACCATTTCCCTCTCTTTTTAGGTGCTATAACTAGAGGTGAGATCCATCTACTATCAGATATAGAGAATATAAAACCAGCATCAAGGAACTTTTGCAGTTCAGTTTTAACTATTTCTCTGAGTGCTAGATTAATCCTTCTTTAGGGTTAATGGAGTGGTAGGAACCCTTCATTCATATATATTCTATGAGTGCATAATGTGGGACTTAACCCTTTCATATCCCCATAGTCCCATGCAAAATCCTTTTCATGTTTTTTAAGAATCTTCGTTAACTATTTCATCTATTTGGAAGGTAGTTTGTTATTGACACGGAGATTATGACCTTTTGACAACTCAATATTAGTTGTGAGATCAACCATTGTAGCTTTAGAGACTGGACTTGTATCTAGATCACATGATAAAAGATGATGGATAATGTCTAGCTCCTTGGGTAGAAAACAATTCTCATTACATTCCTCATATGTAGTTAGTTCCAACATAGAACTATCAGATACATCCTTTTCAACCACACAAGATTTATTAAGAATGCTCTGAATTACTGAATACTCCTCCTACAGCTTTAGAAAAGACTATCTATGTAACATCATAAGTTGTGCTATAGATTTTACCTCTTCCTCTCCATCCCCTAAATCTAGCCATACAAGTGTGCTTTCTGGTTGGGGTTGTGCTAGAGGATACAAGACAAATTTATTTGTTGCCTATCCATCTGATATGGTCATACTCTCTAACCTACAACTTTTATTTGCATCGTTTGTAGCTAACCATGGTCATCCTAAAATGAGAGGGTAACTAACTTAGTTGATTTTTGGGGATAGAATCATGAAATTTGCAGCTTGATACTTTAGAGAGTCTAGGGTTACTACTATGTCTTCTATCATCCCATCAGGAGTGACAATAGAACTATCTGTAAGTTGAAAAATTATTGGGGTAGCCCTTAATCCTTCTATATTCAAATTTTTCATATTATCCTTGGTCATAATATCTATAACAACACCAAGATAAATCAATGCATTTTTTTACAGACTGACCATTTCTTATCACATTCACAACTAGACTTCTTGGATCAGAATATTTAGAAATAACCAATTTTCCTAACATAATATCAGCCAATTGTCCTATAACATGGACTGTAGTTAGGTCCTTTTTCTTTCTCCCAAGCTTTTTCAAAAAGGCTTCTCTAATGGCTTTTCCATAAATAGGAACATCTTTAATAGCTTGGAACAAAGGAATTTGGATGTGCATGTTCTTTAGCTGATCAATGATGTCAAAGAATTGTTCCTCTATTTGTGTAGGTTTACCTTATATGAGCTTTTGTGGAAAAGGAGGTTCAACTACCATTTGAGTTTGAGTTGAGCTAGTTACATTGGTTGGGTCAACCATTTGTGGTAGAGAAGTTGTTGGTATTGATGTTGCAAGAGTATCTGGTATTTTAGTTATGAGAGGCAGTTCAGGTGTTGGTAGGGTTGTACCAGATCTCAAATGTATATCTACAACATTTAGAGCATAAGCAAGATATTGTTGAGCATCAACAGAATACATGGGTTGTTGTGGTTGTTAGTTATTTGGATTTGGCTAAGGTTGTCTAGGCAACTGGGTTAGCTTAAGATTAGCATTATTTGCTGCAAGAGGTGGCATTATTGTAGGTTGTTGGATTTGAAGTGGTAATTATGGGTTACTAGGATTTTGGTTAGGCCATTGTTGAGGTCCTCTCCCATTGGTTTATAGACTATCAATTCCCTTGGGGTGGTTTCCATTTGTTCTACTAATTTTGCCATTGGTTATTTTAACAATTAGGCCATTGGTTGTTTTGTTGGTTTTGCTAGGAAGGTTGGGAGTACTGAGGCCATTGAGGCTATTATGGATTATTTTTCCGAGCACTATTCCAATTGGGTTGACTATATTGTGGAGGACCTAAGACACTATGGTTTTTCCATTGATTACCATATGGATTTGAATTTTGTAAAGGGTCTTAAGGCATACCTTGATGTAGGGCCCATGACCAACATTGAGAAATCAAGAATATTTGCTCATCTTTTCCTTCTATCTTGAGGTACCTAGTTGGAAGATGTCGATTCTCCACACTAGTGACCAATTTGCATTAATATTATTTCTTTTGCTTCCAACAGTGTGGACCCTACTTAGCTAGTTGCACCTTAGCCTCTGCATGCTTCTTCTTTATAGTCATTGTGTCAAGATGTGTAATGACATCATTTATGATGTCCTACTTGAAAATCTAAGAGTAGTTTAGATATCTCAAGCTTTGAAATATCCTAATTGATCCCTTTAGTGGTTGTGGACTGGTATCCTCTATCTTTCTTCATAGTTGACCTTGAGTAGTTAAGACAAATTTTCTTGAGTTCATCCCAAGAGGATTGATATACATCACCACCATCCATCACATTTAGTGCCTCTAGAAAATTATCATTTACCCCTCTCAAGAAGACTAGTTTTTGTAAATCCTCCACTAGCACATGTTGGAGGTTCTTCTGTAGTGTATACAAGAAATGTGAAACATAGTCTTCCAATGTTTCATCCTCATTTTGTGATATTCTAAAGATATCATCTCCTCTTGGATCATTTCCCTTGCAATACTCTTTGTATTTCTCCACAAATAGAGTTTACATTTCATCCCAAGTACCTGTTGCATTGGCTCTAAGCCCATGAACCATCGTAAGGCTAATTCTTTCAATGTTGTTGGAAACAAATTGAGCTTATGAGCATCAATTTTATATTCAAATCTACGAGAGAGTATGTCAAACTCAAACAAGAAAGTATTAGGATCCTTAGTTACAAGTCCATAAAACTTTGGAAGAGCAAATGCAGGTGTATTTTTGAGATTAGCATTGGTTATGAGGCCTGGGAGAGGAAATGGAAAAGTAGGTTGCACCATTACTAGAGGTGTTTGATTATGGGGTTACTGCTGAAAAGGAGCATTGGCTATAGGATTGTTAACAACAGGTGGATTTGGACTAGAACTATCAAGAAAGCTGACCAAAATTTTAGCAAAAGGCTGAAGACCACTTGTGTCCAAGGTTTCTGCTCTAAAGGAAGATTCTACAAGAAAATCAAGGCTTGCATCCTCAAAAGGAAACTCAAATTCTTCTTCAATTTCATCATTCAAACTAATAGACTCCCATGGGAGAAATCTTCCATATTCATCTCGTTTTCTTCCTCTTTGATGCATACAATTGAATTGATGAGTTGTTAATCAAGCCCACAACTTTGCAATTTTTAGCTAACAAACGAATCTAAAAATAAAGGACTCATGAAGGTTCCTACTTTGACACTATCCCTAGAAGCAGCACCAAAAATATACGGTTTCATAATAGGTAGAGATAATTACACCATTGTCTATTAAGGATACTATATCTATTCTAAAGACTAATTATTCCATCATGAAATACACTTGAATTGTCAACCTAGGTACGTAGGACTTGAAATGGGTCAGCACAGTCTGTGCACTAAGTTCCTTTAAGAGTCTAAACACCTATCCTATAGGAAAGTAAAATGCATGAAAAAATCTATACTACTGTTACAAAACAATCAACATAGTTGGGCTAACAATAGATAACTGTAGAAAGCTTTGGAAAATGAACCTAAACTAGTTAACAACTCAAACCATCCACCACGATCATTTTTTGCAAGTGTAGTAGGAACTTTCATAGTAACAATGTTGTAGGACTAATACGATAAATCTATCTTGAAAATAGGAAATTGCAAAGAATGAATCTACTCTACCTAAATCTATTCCACCTCCCAAGTGGGACCCCTTGGTTGGTTTCAAATTGTTGGCATTATGTTAATTTTTTCATTAGTGACAACACTTATTCAATATTGTATGGTTACTGAGCTCATCACTTAGTCTACAATTTATATCAAGCATTCAATGGTTGCTAAGTAAGTTCATCACTTAAGCAGTTTACACCGAGCATTCCTGAAGCTACTGAGTGAGTGTGCAGTCTAGCAGTGTTTACCGAGCTTACAATGTTCACTAAGTAGATAGTGGTCATTGAGGTTCATAGTGTCTACCGATTTATCAATTTGTGTGATGTGAAGCAGTGTCTACCGAGTGATGGATGTGTAGTGCCTACCGAGTGATAGCAAGGTAAACAAGGGATTCAATATCTACCAAGTAACACTATATCTACCGAGTCTCCAATGGTTACCGAGTTTGAAGCTATTTTGTGTGATTAGTATGGACTGAGTTTCTACTTCTACCAAGTGCATGATGATGTCGATTAATGCAATGGATGTTGAGTATCAGAAGGTCACCAAGTCAGCTATTAAGAACCCAAGTTTTCTACTGTTTGGCCGACTCAGTAATATTTTGTTTACTTGTGTTTTAGCTAACCTTGCAATTGTAAATATTGGAATGGTATATATGTAATGTATTGTATCATTTGCAATGTATGTATGTATATCAAGGAATGGTCATGTAATGTTTTGAAAAAAATAAATGCAAATCAGCAGCAGAGCAGAGTATTCAACAAGGTCAACAAGGAGTGGTAAAGATATATCAGTCACAAGAGGTGATCTATACTTCAAAGATCTAATCAGAAAATCATGTTGTAAGTTAGATCTACTAGTTCATCCTAACAGGTGAATCAGTTTTCCAAATCCTTTAACAGGGAAGACTTAACAATCTTTGTATAAATCTCTTAATAGAGTGCATACTTCATTATATGTTTGTAAAACCTCTAGCAAGGTGGATCTAGCAGTCCAAATTGCTCTTAACAGGGCAGATAATCAAAAGTGGTTAATGTAAGCCCTAACATGGCAACTTTATACTATAGTAGTGAATTTTTGTGGGTATCATCCCCACCCTAGTTTTACTTTCTATTTGGAAGGTTTTTGGGTCACGAAAATATTGTGTTCATGTGTTATGAATGTTTATCTTTTTCATGCATGTAGTAGAATAGATAAATGAATGGTGAATAGTTTATATTGTTAAGTATTGAATTGATTTAAAGTTTTTGAGGTCACTAATTCACCCCTCCCCTCTCAGTAACCTAGCTCATCTTGATTATTTTCAACAATTGGTATAAGATCTTTGTGGTTCTCAGGATAAAGTTTGACAGCTTGAGCAAAGATCAAGGACAATGGAGATATTTAGACTTGATAAAGCTATTGAGAATGAGAAGCTAGATCTGGAGATGGCCATAGCTCAACTCAAAGAAGCAAAAGAGCATCTTTCCCAATCATTAAAAAGAAGGAACTTGCAAAACATATAAATGACCCCTAGTATGTTGAAGAAAAGATTGAAGACTTTTTCCCTTCAAGTAGTTCAAATGAAGCTAATGAGGCAATCAAAGATCTCTTAGAAAAGAATGGCTCTCTGCAAGAAGAGGTAAGAAAATTAAAAAGAGAATAGGAAATTCAGTTAATAAGAATGTGTGAAATCTTGGAACAAAGGAATAAGGCAAGTGAAGACTTGGAAGCAAGAAATAATGCAAATCAAAATCAACCCCTTCAGCAAGAAAGTCTTAACAATTAGCTCTCAAATGCAAATGAGGAAATCATGAATCTAAGATCTGAAAATGAAATTTTAAGGAATGATTTAATCACTAAAAGATAGATCAATGAAAGATTGAAAGCTGGTCTAATTTCTAAAAAGCAACTCAATAAAAGGATGTTGAAATCCCAAGCAAATATGGATCAATTGAATCAGCAAACTGAGCAGAATCTCTATAGGTAGAAAGGTAAATCAGGCCTTGGATACAAAGAAGAAGGTGAATCTTCCAAGAAAGGTGCTCAAAGGAATCAAAGACCTACTTGCAATCACTATGGTAAGTTAGGTCATACATCAAACAAATGTTGGAGCAATTTAAAGGAAAAATTGAATGGAAAATGCTACAATTGTAATAAACATGGTCATAAAGCTAATGAATGCAAGGAGAAACCAAAATTTGAAGGCAAATGTCACAAGTGCAAGAAACAAGGTCACAAGGCATCTGAATGCAGATCCAAATCATTCAATCCAACTAAACAAATTGTCAAAGCAATATTTGTTTGGTACTACAATACTTGGTGTAGATGTCACTATTGTGGAGAATATAGACACATTGGAATAGATTGTACAAGGCATCACTTGAGAAAGAGGGATTCAATAGTAAGATGTTATACATGCACTGAAATTGGTCATATAGCTAAAAACTACATGAATATAGGAAGAGTTGAAGATGAGAAGAAAGCTAAAGCTTATAACATCAGGAAGCAGATGAGACAGCAGTGGATTCCTAAATCTACAGAGTAGAATATTTCAAATGATGGCCATGTCACTCAAGAAGTGGGTGACTCCACCATTTCCAATTAGATTCTTAAAAGGAGGAATTGGAACTACATCTTCAAGTTATATCTCGAGCAGTTCCAAATGGAAGAAAGAAGAAGATCCAAATTAGTATTTCAAATACAAAGGGATCACATGAAATTAGGTCTTACTAAGCAAGGTGGTCACAGACTCAACCAAGCTAGGTTAGGAGTAATGAAAGATTTGTTCGATCATCGAGTCTCAAGTTTCTACCAAGCTAGTGAGTGGATGATAGTCTATCATGCACTATGTCATTATGGTACCAAACATTAATGGTGAATTTTCATCAAAAAGGGTAGAATTTGACTTCATTTTTATTGTGACTTCAGTATACACAGAGCTAAGCAATTCTAGGTGCATCCAAGCAATTTCAAGAAAATTTCTAGCAAAGAATATTTTTGAAAAATTTCTATCATTTATCAAGCAGTCATGGCATCCAGGAGTAGCAGTAGCAGCAAGGCAAGAAGAGGATCTAAAATGTTGGTTAAAGGTGTAGAGTGGAAAGTGTCAAACTTCAAGCTAGTTCCAGCAGTTGCGGAGTCACTGAACCCTAATGGAGCTCAATCCCAAATTCCACCTAAGATACTTCTAATTAATGATATACGCACTAATTTAAGTGTTCCATTCAATAAATTGGAACCTTAGAGATGGATAGTGCCTTAGAAGAAATGTGTGTTGATGGCTCTCTAAAACCCAAACATAAGCATCTAGAAACTAAAGGGTTAACCCATATCACACACATGCTAAGGAGTTTTTAGATTAAGTGGATTAGATACATTCTTAGTTGTGTAAATAATGGTCAACTATGGTTAGAGAAGCCAGTGTTAATCACCAAGAAGATGATACATAAGATTACGAGTCTCCCCATGCTGAACAAAGAAAAATCTACCAAAACCCTAGGTCAAGATGAACTCCAGAAGAAAACCCTAGCTGAGTGCGATGGTAGAGGTTTGAAAATTAGCATTGTTTTTGATGTGGAATTAAGGTTTGGTATTCATGTAATTGCTCATAAGATTTACAACTCCAATCATTTGAATAGTGTGGCATGTGAGGCAATGGATTCAGCATTTAGAGTTGTGAAGAAAAATATGGAATTTGAATTGTTAGAATTACTATTGAAGCAACTGAACAAAAATATGGACAGTATTAGGACATCAAATAACAACCCTTGCAAATTTGGTTCTTTGTTGACATGTCTTTTCTTCTATGTACAAAATTTTTTCCTGTCTGAAGGTTTTGTAGTATGGAGAAAAGATGTTCCTATCTTGTATCGGATAAATGAATTTATTGCAGAAATGGGTATAAATTTTGATAGCATTATGGATAATTACTTTGAAGATTTCAAGGAAAAGATGAACAACAAGTTCAAGATTCCTCCTACGCTTGTTGAGGATTACAAAGATGATGTATGTTTTATGGTTGACTATGATAAAGTGTACATTTAGGCAGTCAGGCCTCGAGTTGCATGGGTAAAACCTCTCCCATATGAGGTAAACATTAATGAAACTAGAGATATCATAGAAGCAGTGGTAAATGAGCTTGTAGATCCAAAGCTACCAATTTTTGGTACATATGATGAGGCCAACGCTAGAATTGAGCTTGAAATCAAGCTACCCCGAGAAATCAACAAAGGAAAGAGGAAGATAGCCAAGATGAAAATTTCCACTGGCCCTCTTATGCTTACTGAGGGTAAAGGAAAGGATGAAGAAGGAGGAGGAGGAGGAGGAGAATAATAGGAATTAGAGAAGGAGACAAAGCTAGCAAAGAAGAAAGGAAGGGTAATCATTACTAAGCCACCAAAGGCCTCCATAGTTGTTTTCACAAGAAGATCAAAAGGGAAAGGAAAAGGAGATAGTGAAATTGTGCTTTTGAAGCCCCCACTTACCTTCCAGGAAAGGTTATAATAGATGGAAGAAGGACTAGGTATAAAAAACTTTAAGGCTCTAAAGTTTGAGACAAGGTCTAATGCTGAAAAGATGCAAATTGAGGAGTTGGTACTCACCAAAATGGGAAAATGGAAATATCCCCTAGATCAGATTGCTCCATAGATTTCAAAATAATTTTTGGCAAGATTTTAACCAAGGTGGGAATCAACTATACATATATCAAAAGATATATATGAACAATATTTGAGGAAGTTACTACCTAATCTTATAAATAAAAAAGTGAAGGCAGACATGAAAGAAAATGAAGGTAAAATGATGATTAGATTCCATACATGTTTGATTTAAATCAAATACATTGAGCATGTTGTTAGAGATGCAACAAACATGTGGAAGAACATCTATCATCTACACAAACCTAGTGATGACCCAGTGGAAATCAAGGATGATGATGATGACAGTGATGATGGGGAAGATAATAACACACCTTATGTTACCATTGGTGTAGAAGATTATTAGGAAGTGATGAAGGATGATGAAGAGAAAGAGAAAGAAGCTAAAGAGCTAGACAAGGAAGAAGATGAAGAAGATCATCCAATGAAAATAGCAGTAGAAGTCATTGCTTCCCTTCCTCACTCTCCACCTAAGACTTCTACATCATCAAGGTTTGAGTTAGCTTTAGCAAGTATGATTGCAACCACCCTAGATATATCATCTGCACAATCATTATTTTCTTCCTCATAGCTCCAGGTATCTACAATGGAAGTGTATACCATTTCATCTACCAAGTTGTAGCCCTCTTCATCAACTCCCAAATCATCTACTTCAACAATATGCACAGCTGCCAGTTCTTCAATTGTGTCAACTTCTACAGCAGCATGTACAGTAAGTTTGCTATCATGTTCTATATTTTTGTCCACTATAGCTTTAATTGCACCAGCTTTTGTTCTAGTCAATTCTTTAGTTGTAAGTACTCTAGTTTGTGTTGCACCTATTGTTACTTCATTTTTGGATAGCACATCAATTTTGGATACAGTTAGCACTTCTTTCAGATTTCCTTTAGTTGGACCCATTCAAGTTTTTACTTCAAGTCCAACAATTTCTACTATTGTTTTCATTTCTAAGTCCAAAGAAGTAAGCTTAGAAGTAAAACCAAAGACTACTCTAAAACTTTTTCTTATTGGCAAACAAATTGATGAAGACATTGATTTGGACAAGGAAATTGTCATTCCTAAGATGGATCTAGATACTACCACAATTGATGAAATGATATTGGTTAGTCAACTTTTAGAGCAAAAGTCAAGGTAGAAGCAGCTTAGAGATGAGAGAGATAGAGAATTTACAATAATTGAGAATGCTAAAAATATAATAACTAAGGCTATAGGTGTTGATGTTGACTCATCTCAACACATTTTGTTGCGATTGGAAGAAGTTGTGAATAAGTTCAATGAGGATACCTCTGGCCAAGAAAATCTTATTGAAAAGGCAAAGAAGAAGTTTGATAATAAGGTTCTTGAGCACATTTCTCAACACATTACTATTAACTTGGTAGAGCTATCTACAATTTTGAGCAATCTTGAACAATCCTTCACCAATGTGACATCACTTTTTGGCAAGCTTTATGATGTTACCGAGTTCACCAAGTATATAAAGGAGAAATTGAGTAAGATTGATGTTGATATGAAGGAAAGTGCTCAAAGGTTACAGTATGACCCTAGTTCAAGCTCAACACATCACATCAAGGTGAATTTTTTGTCAAAAATGCAGGTAGAATTGCTAAGAGAGGAAGCCAAGATCAGGTTTACACTAATTGATATCCAAAATATGATCCTTCCAATTATGGACTCAATGTAGAAACACATTGCATATTCAAAATCATTGGTCCAGAATAATATTTTTTCCATAGCACATCATATGATTGAACTTTCTACAGAAGTTCAAGTGGCACTCTCCATCTGCAAAATTTTGTAAGACAATTGGGATAAGGCATTGGCTCTTATTCTCAAGGTACACTCCAAATTTCTCTCACATTTTGGGGTCTCTATTTGAATATTTTGCATATCTCTTTTGCATTATTGTTAGAAAGCGGGAGTAAGAAATAGTAAGAGATAGTAAGAGATGATAAGAGACTTGCAGAGAAATCAAGGGAGAAAATAGATTGATATGTGTATAGATAAAGGCTATGTATATATTATGCCATATGTATGGGGGAGATATGTATATACAACATCTTTACAAAGATCAATTTTGAAAAATCAAAAATATGTATGAAAGTGCCATAAGTTTTGGCTCATAAGTCTTTTTGTCACTAATGCCAAATGGGGAGATTGTTGGCATTATGTTATATTTTTCATTAGTGAAAACACTTATTCAATCTTGTATGGTTACTGAGATCATCACTTAGTTTACAATTTATATCAAGCTTTCAGTGGTTGCCAAGTAAGTTCATCACTTAAGAAGTTCATACCGAGCATTCCTGAAGCTACTGAGTGAGTGTGCAGTCCAACAATATTTATCGAGCTTACAGTGTTCACCAAGCTTCACAGTGTCTACCGAGTTATCAGTTTGTGTGATGTGAAGCAGTGTCTACCGAGTGATGGATGTGTAGTGTTTACTAAGTTATAGCAAGGTAAACAAAGAATTCAGTATCTATTGAGTAACACTATATCTACTGAGTCTCCAATGGTTACCAAGTTCAAAGCTACATTGTGTGATTAGTATGGACCGAGCTTCTACTTCTACCGAGTGCATGATGATGCTGAGTAATGCAGTGGATGCCAAGTATCAGAAGGTCACCAAGTCAACTATTTAGAACTCGAGTTTTCTACTATTTGGCTGACTCAGTAATATTTTGTTTACTTGTGTTTTAGCCGACCTTGCAATTGTAAATATTAGAATGGTATATATGTAATGTATTTGTATCATTTGCAATGTATGTATGTATATCAAGGAATGGTCATGTAATGTTTTGAAAAAAATAAATGCAAATCAGCAGCAGAGCAGAGTATTCAACAAGGTTAACAAGGAGCAGTAAAGATATATCAGTCACAAAAGGTGATCTGTACTTCAAAGATCTAATTAGAAAATCAAGTTGTAAGTCAGATCTACTATTTGATCCTAATAGGTGAATTAGTTTTCCAAATCTTTTAACAAGGTAGACTTAACAATCTTTGTAAAAATCTCTTAACAGAGTGCATACTTCATTGTATGTTTGTAAAACCTCTAGCAAGGTGGATCTAGCAGTCTAAATTGCTCTTAACAGGGTAGATCATCAAAAGTGGTCAATGTAAGCCCTAACAGGCCAACTTTATACTGCAGTAGTGAAGTTTTGTGGGTATCATCCCCACCCCAGTTTTACTTTCTATTTGGAAAGTTTCTGGGTCACCAAAATACTCTGTTCATGTGTTATGAATGTTTATCTTTTCCATGCATGCAGTAAAATAGATAAATGAATGGTTAATGATTTATATTGTTAAGTGTTGAATTGATTTAAAGTTTTTGAGGTTACTGATTCACCCCTCCCCTCTTAGTAACCTAGCTAGTCTTGATTATTTTTGACACGAATAACTATGAACACAACAAGTATTCCAAAATCACTCTTTCATTAAAATCCTTCTTTGATTACATCAACTGGATAATTCATGAAGAATAGAAAAAGAGTAACTTCTGAATCTTAAACCAACATTATCTATTTTCTCCTTAGCCTATAAGATGATCAAAATCCATTATATAGAGGATTGGATACTTATTAAGAATATGACATAAAAGTCTTGAACAAACTTCGCTAGAAAAGAAGGTGGAAGATCAACCATGACATAGTACATTTATTACTAAGTAATAGAATAACAACTTCCAGAAAATATAGCAAGTTGTGTCTCCTAGATTTTTTGGAATAATAACTCCTCTGTAGGCATGGCTTATCCATAGGAACTAAAATGCTTTTTACTTGCCATGATCGGTCTCCATTATCCTCTTCCTTTAATGTAGTAATCACCACCCTTTGTGTTGCTCTTAATTTTTCTAAAAGTTAGAAACATCCAAAACATATATGCAAGTTAACATTCCTACTCTTATTTAGATATTAGAACATAGCTTAAGATGTGTGTGTGTGTGTGTGTGTGTGTGTGTGTGTGTGTGTGTGTGTGTGTGAAATATTGCATTCTATGTATAATATTAAGAAAAGTATGTCATATGCACTACCCATAGGTTTAGTAAGTTCTAGTTGTCTCTGTTATAAGTTCACAAGATATTTGCACAAATGCTTTGGAAATGTTTTTGACAAAGTACAAAGAGTACGTCCAAACTATTGAAACTATATCAAAATTAAGACATCAATATGCCTCATCAGATGTGCTCAATGATCCCATTATTTCTTGAGATGGTGTGGCCTATCCAAATCTATTTTAGTTGACATAATTTTGGTGTCTATTATAAATAAATTATAATTTAAAGAGGGGTGTACAAAAGTATGTTAATTCAATTTTTCACGTGATCTTGTTGCTCATATGTGAGATATATGTGATGCTATTGTGAAGTTAGTTAGATGATTCAAGGAGTTGTTGATTGTAATAGACTATATTTGCAAAAACTTGACACCTATATTATGTAGTGGTTTCTAAATCATCTTTCATATATTAGCTATAAGTTTGTTGGTGGTAAGCCTTTACCTATCAACAATGTACCTCATTATATTTTTGGTGTGTCCACTCTAGAAATGAAGCCTACTCACAGTACACTTTCATATTACAGTGATAATTTTAGGAAGTTAGACTTATTGTACAAAATTGTCTTTATTGGTGTCACCCCAACTATTTTATTTTATTTAATGAGAATTAGCTTCTCTTTGGTTTTTCCCAAATTGGGTTTTCCACATTGATTTTGATGTTGATTGTGTTAGCATTTCTATGTTTTCATGCTTATCATTACATCAGTGATTTACTTTGCTATAACTGAAAAGTCTTAAGTGGTGGTTGTTTATTGTTATTTATTAACTTACATATCAAAAAAAAGTTACAATTATATGGGAATAATTGATTCATTTACCTCTCATTTATTCACTCTGTTCAATAATTGGTATTAAATCTTGGTTCCTCTGTGTAGAGCTTAATCACTTAAACTAGATCTTGTGATAAACAAATTGAATATCATGTTTGATAGATAATAGTATTGGTTGGTAGTTACAAGACTTCGAATCATGTGGAGATGCAATGACTTATAAATTGTAGATGAAATCAAATTATGTGAGGAAAATGAGAAGGTAAGGTATGAAATTACTAGTATTTCATCTAAATTAGAACTTGCTATGGGTATAATTTCTCTTACAACTTCTTTTCATAATTTTTAAATTAATATGTCTTACTTTTATTATAAGATTCATGATGTTGAATGTACTTTATATGTTATAAAGAAAAATAATGAATAGTTCAATGATAGTTGTTCTCATCATATGATTGGAGATAAAAGTAAATTTATTTCACTTGATAAGCATCATGATGATCCTGTTAGATTTGGTGATTATAAAGCAACATATAATTTTTGGAAAGGATCAATTACTTTTTATGGTAAGAATTACACTACAATTGTTTATTATATGAAGGGTTTGTATTATAATTTGTTGAGTGTTGGAAAAAAATTTGAAAACAAACATGACTTTATTTTTAAGGATGAAAGTTGTAAAATCAAGAAGAGCTTGAGAGCATTAATTGTGGTTGGTAAGAGCACCAACATAAATATGTATCAGTTTGAAGGAGCTATAGAAGAATGCTTGATATCTTAATTTGATGACAGTTGGTTACAGAACCATAGAATGTTTCACATTAATTTTGATAATTTGGTAAGAACATTTTTTATTAAATCTATTAGAGACTTATTGATGTTGAGAAAGCTAGACAAGGTGACATGCAAAGGAAGTCAAAAAGGAAAGTAGAGAAGAGAAATGTTCAAAGATAAATATCACTATTTAATCAATGTTTGGAATCTTATACACGTAGACATTTGTGTTCCTACAAGAATAATAGGTTTTCTAGGTGAAAAGGTACCTTTTTATATTCATTGATGATCATTCTACATTGACATGGGCTGCATTGTTTGTGAGAAAAATATGAAGCATTTGAGAAGTTCAATATTTTTAAATCTAGAGTTGAAAATGAATGTAGAAGGAAAATAAATTATTTGAGATTTGAAAAAGGTGGTGAGTTTAATTTTAATGAATCTCAAAGGTATTGTGAGAAACATGTAATAAAGTGACAACTTTATGCAGCCAAAACTACACAGAAAATGGTTTTGTGGAGAGAATGAAGAAAATAATTCAAGAATTAGCAAGGACTATGATCAAAGAAGCAAATCTACTAGAACTATATTATAAGAAAGTGGACACACTATCGTACACATATTGAATAAATTTTTTTATTGATAAGATATTGTAAGCAATCATATGAGCTTTGGCATGGAAGGACACCTATTGTGGAATATTTCAAAATCTTTGGAATTAAGTGTTAAATTCATAGAGATGGAGAAAATTTGGGAAATTTTGATAGCGGATCTCATGAATGAATATTTCTTGGATACTTCACTAGAAGTAAATCATATTGGTATTACAATGAAAGGATAAATAAATTTGTGGAAAGCACAAATTTGAGGGCTGATGAAGATTTTCATAATAAACCATAGAATATTGTTGATTATGAATATATTATGGAGGAGAAGAGAGAAAATGATAAGAAGGAAGAAGAAGAAGAAATATTGACACTTTCTTATACTAGTAAGGCTCCAAGGTATGAATAGAGATATCATTCAAAAAATAAAATTAGTGATGTTAAGAATAAGGGTGCTATTACTAGGAGTAAGGCAACAAAATAACAAGCTTTATATTATCTAGTTTAAAAATTTGAATCAAATCCATATGAGCATCTTGTAATAATTAGAGCTTGATCAAGGCAATGAAAGAAAAGATAAATTATATTGATAAGAATCATACCTAGGAGCTTGTTCTCAAACGTAATTGGAATTAAATGGGTTTTCAAAAAAAATAAAATTGGATGAGAATACAAAAGTTGTGAGAAACAAAGATGCACTTTTATTAAAAGGTTATTAACAAATTAAATAAACTAATTTTGACGAGACTTATGAACATATTGCTCAAATTGGGGCTATTAGAATATTCTTGATATTTGTAGCTTTTAAAAAATGCAAGGTTTACCAAATGGATGTCAAGTCACTATTTTTGAATGGTTAGATAAGTAAAAAAGGTTTACAATCAGAAAACATAAGGATTTATATAAGAGGTTAACCCAAATGTAGTTTTTGGATTAAAGAAAAGACATTACAATTTGAAACAATAATCTTCAATTTGATATGGTAAGATTGATAACTATTTGATTGCTCGTGGTGTATAATGTGAAATGGTGATGAATGATAGAGCTACACTTTACACATCATTGTAAGGGGACCTAAAATATAACCCATTTTTAATACTAAGATCTCATTAGAAGACCCCAAGTAGATGAAGGGATGCAATGATAAACAACTAGATATTAGATCTAGAGTATAGACTCATGCAATACTAAACAACAAGATATTGGATCTACAGTATCAAAGTAAGTTCTATGAAAGAGGGAGTATGAAGATATACACACCTTTAGGGATAGTAGAGGAAGAAACTTTAGATCTATAGAAACCTAGTCAAACTATACTAAAACTAGAAATAGATCAATATCCAGAAACCTAAAGGTTGAAGCTTTCTACTTTGAAAAAAAAAAGAGTTGGAAGAGTAGGTCAACCCTAGTTTTACCTATACTAGTATAGCTTAAATGTGGTTCAACCTATTACTGGGAGGGATGAATCCAAAGGTATCAAGACTATGACAAATACTTCACTTCAAGATCTATACATATGAAAATCTATGAATCTATAGATATACACCAAAGAGATGGATAAATTGTTGCAAGGAGGGGATTTCCTTGGTCAATATCTTATTTAGGAATTATCCCTAAATTAAAATAGAAATGTTTTTTATTATGGAAAATAGACTTTAAAAGGGCCTTGAAACCTGAACATAAAAGATCAGTCTACAACAGAGCACAAAAGGCTACAAACTGAGCTCAAAGGAAAAAAGTAAGAACATCTCCCTAAATAAAGAAACAAACAAAAATAAAGCCAAGGAGAGATGCCAAAAACTAGGGCAGCCCAAAAAAGGCTAAAGCACTGAGACGATGTCTCTCAACATTTCAGCTGCATTGATCTCCAGCTCTAACAGCTTGCCTACTGCCTCCTTCATCTCAAAAAGCTCCTAATCTAGGGCCAGGGTATCCTTTTTCCTCGTGTTGGATCTTGTTCACTTCCTTACAACTTCATCCAAAGTCCTGTCCTTTAATCTATGGGTGTTAGGGTCCTACTCCTTTCCAATGCTCTAATAATCTGCATAGTTGATGAACTTCTTGATGTTCTCATTGTCCTTGAGGATGCTAGAGTTCTACTCAATTATACCTTGCATTGTCTTGCTCATCGCTTGGGTCCTGTTGTTGACTTCCTCCACCCTTTTTTCCATTCTTGGTTCATCCTCATTGACCTTGTTCTTTAAGCTATAGGTATCCCTTTCTAGAGTGCTCATTATGTGTTTGAAGTCAAGGGTTTCATGGAAAAGCCACTTAGTGGTTTGGAAGTTATCCACCGCGTTGTTCTTCACATTGTTAAGGACATCCATATCTAGGTTCTCCTTAGTGATGTCGCTGAGGATAACCAGAGTAGGATCTATCAACTCCTCTAGCTGGATTCTACCCTCTTCATTTTTCTTGGCCTAAGTTTTGATTAGCTCCCATTTAATGCCCATATTGGCCAAAGCAGAGTCAAAGTTCCTTCGCACCACCTTCCTATCCTTCCCCACAACTGAGCATCTATAGGTACTAGTGCCAAAGTCCTCATAGCCTTGTTTGGGTCCCTCCCTATCAATGGGGTCCCCTTCCACCTTCTCACTCTCCTCCCCCTATTTGTCCTTGTTGTCATCCAGGGTTTTCCTTTTCTAATTCCTTGACACTGTGGCCTCCTTCTCTTTGCTTGTTGGCACTTTGATGGTGATGATCCTCTTACTCTTCTTTCATTCCTTACCTTTCCCTTCCCTTATTCTCTCCTCTTCCCCAACACTTTCTTCACCTATGTCCATCCCTTTAGCCCGTTCATTATAACCCCTGTCTGAAGAAGTGTCAATGTCTTGTGTGGGCTTGGGGTGCACAATTTTCTCCTTATTGTCATTTTTGAGGGCCTTTTTCTCTAATCCATGCTATGGGGACTTAGAGTCCTTTAAATCTATGTGAATCTCAAGGCTTTCCTCCATATCTGAAGGTGAATAAGTCTCCTAAGACTCATCAGAATCCCCTTCTATTTTCTTTCCCTCTTTCCTAGCTTTGAAGTATTCATAGATTAACAATAGCAGCCCCTCATGGAGCACTAGATTTCTAGTTTTCTTTTCTTTATACTCATTAATATTATCATTTGTGGATGAGTATAATATTATCATTTATACTCATTAATATTATCATTTCTAGATTTCTAGTTTTCTTTTCTTTATACTCATTCTATTTTCTAACCATACTTTTAGTTACAGAGGGTTTCCATCCATCGAGGAATTCAATATAATTTTTTATTTCTCCTCTCCTTGGGATGTTCCACACCTTGGATCTTCTTCTCCACTTCTAGGCTTCATCCTCTAGTTCCCTCATGTGTCTTTCCCCAACCATGTTGTTCTTCTTAATGCAGTCTCTATAGTCAATATCAAAACCCTTCAAAACCTACAAGCCTTTGGATCTCCTCATTTTCTTACACCTTCTTTTCACCTTGTGAATTTGCTTCCCACAATTGGTACTTGACATAGTTTGATGGATATTTTAGATATGGGAAGTACAAGAAATATCATACTTCCACCTAACAACTCTGCATATTCCCCATAAATCATTGATTATCATAATAAATCCACACATGTTATTACTGACCGCAGCCCACAACTTACTAACTTTCATTATGGCATTTAATTATACCCAATCTACCTAGGTTACAATCCCTTTTGATGCCTCGTTAAACTCTAATGACATATCATGTCCATCCATCCACTTAGCTGCCTCATTATACTTGACTACCCAATTTTCCAATCTGTCTACCACATTGTTGGCCTCGTAGTACTCATGTGCCACATGGATTTTTTCAAAAGTTTGTAGGTACTAGATGCATTCATCAATAATATTTGTAGTAGTCCAAGTAGGCTTGTTCCTCCAATTGAGGCAATCAATCATGTTTTTAGATGCTCCTTCGAGCCAAAGGAAATTCACTCCAATTTCTTTTGCTAGCTTGATTTTCAGGTGCACCACAATGGCCTCCACATTATGATTAGTTTGAATCCCAAGGGGGTGGTGAAAGTAGCAATCCCTTTCCCATGCTTATTTCTTATTATGCCACCAACCTAACCTTTCTCAGGTTGCCTTTTGTCGCCCCATCAAAATTGGCCTTAAGCCAACCCTTAGGTAGGAAAGACCAACTACAGCCCTCCCTTTTATCTTTGACCATTGTATTCAAAGGGGGAATGGGCCCTTTAGTGTTGGTGTAGTTTTCCATCAAAGCATTAAGACATTTGTGAAAAAACACTTTGGCATTAGACTCCTTATCCCTAAAGATTCAATTGTTTCGCTCTTTCTAGACCCCCCAGCACACATGAGGTAAGGCCCAAGACCATAAAGTCTTGGAATCCTTATCAGCCATCTCAAATTTCCATTGAACAAAGAGCTCTAGAATATTGGATGGAAAACACCATGACAGATTGAAAAAAGATAGGAAAAGATTCTAGATAGAATTAATAAAAGGACAGTGAATAAATATATGGTCAACACTCTCACTATTATTTTTGCATAAGATACATCTATTGGGCATCATGTTACCTCTTTTGGTGAGTTTATCTAGTGTGAGAATATGATTTTGGAGCAAGAACCCAAAGAAAATATTGATCTTTGGGATAAGTCTCGAATATCAGGCTTTGGCCCACACTAGGGTCTTGCCCTAAAATTGCAATGTCTCATCGCCAGAGACCACTATATAAATACCATGCACAATCTCCCCCTAGTCAATGGCATCTTTATTGTGGGAAAGAGGAATATGTCTAACCATATCCACCAGCAGCTTCAACTCCTTAGACAACTTTGCTAGGTTAATCCACCCATTGTGAACTCTGTAGTCATTCACCCTGCTCCCAAATCTTTCAATGCAAACATTAGCCCATCTGTTGAAAGCCTCATTTTCTCAAAGAGGACCTGAATTGAGCCAGTCATCAAGCCAAAAATTAATATCCTCCCCATTACCCACATGCCATTTGGCTTTCTCAAAGGCAAGATCCTTAGTTCTCATAAGACCATTCTAGATGGAAGATCCACTGGGGTCAAGATCCCTATTAATGAATTTTTTAAGATTGAGATTATTGACATATTTTGAGATCAAAATATCTCTCCATTCACCTTTTTTGTTGAAAATTCTCCAAATCTATTTCACTTGAAGAGCTAAGTTGAACTAAGAGCATAAGTCAGTAAATTCTATAAAGTAGATTTAATCAAAGTCACCTTACCCGTTTGGCTCAAAGTAATACTTTCCAACTAGCAAGCTTCCTATTGAATCTATCCACCAGATTATCCCACAAGGTTTCTGGAGGTTTAAGCCCCAAGAGAAGCCCTAAATAAGTGGAAGGAAGAGATCTAGCCTTGCACCCTAGAATCTCCACTATTTTCTTCTCTCTTGTAACCAGGGTATTGAAGAAGAACACTAAGCTCTTGTCCTAGTTAATGAGCTTCCTAGAGGCCCTAGAGTAAGTGTTCAGAATTTTTTTAATAGATCTAGCTTCCCTCATTAAGGACTCACCCCCCATAATAGTATCATCAACAAACTAATGGTGTGTAAACACCAAAGGACCAGAAGATGGTTTCAAACCCACTAGATCCCCTCTGCCCCTACTAGATTTTATGAGTCTACCAGGGCCTTCAGCTAGAATGATGAATATGAGAGGGGACAAAGGGTCTCCTTGGTGAAGACCCCTGGAGGATTTTTAAAAATTAGAGGGGGCCCCATTCATAAGGACCACAAAGGTGGGAGTGGAAACCAGTTATCCTATGTTTAGTAGGTGAAATTTGCATCAATGAGTCTATTGATACAAACTAGATGAGATGAGATAAACAATTTTACCCTAAACCATTCAATACAAGACAAGGAGGGACTTTCAAACATAACTCTCAATGCAATTCAAGTCAAATTTTCAAAACCCCAAGTAGGATTAATATATGCCAATACTAAACCAAAATCTCATTAAGGAAGTATATAAGCAAGACCTCTTTCATGTAGTGTTAGTTAATTGTAGATGTTTAATGTTAATGAAGATTAAACTAATTGATTCAATGAAAAGTGTAAGATAGATCTAGGCACTAAATGTATGCAATCAACTCAATTAAGAAATGGAAATAATTAGATACTAAATACAATATAAAGGATGAATTACTTACCTTAAAATATATGCATGAGAATGTACCTTTTTGATCTGAAGATTGTAGATCTAAAATAGTGACCTTGATTCAAACTATGGTTTTGTGACCATGACATAAAACCCTATTTTTCTTAGACCTCTAGGAAAGGGTTTAATAGGTGAAAAAGTGTCTAGACTCTTTGTAATAATATGGACATGTTCTTGAGGTACTATAACAAAGTCAACTGAACTTCTTCAAAAAGGTCTTAGCAGTAGTTTCTAGATATGTGGTCACAATTTTGATTATGTGCAAGTCTATTAAAGAAGTTGTGCATGTGTGTGAGTTGATATATAGGATTTTTCCTTATTAAATCCCCTATTTTGGTGATTTCAAGCTTGATAGATAGTTATAAGAAATATTTGTGTGTGTATGTTATCCTCGTGAATCCTAGACTATGATCTAGAATGTAAAGAGCTAGAAAATGCTAAGAATCTTCCTTAAGTGAAACTCTAATATGTAAATGTGTATGTAAGTAAAAATCTGTGAAAAATAAGAAGAGACAAAGATTAGATATGAACATAGAATATAAAGTGTACCAAGCCCCCAAGACTAAACTTAACCCATCTTCACGATCCCCTTGCATCTTAATGGTGTCCTGTGGCATTTGAATGCTTGAATTCAAAGATGTTGATGAAGACCTCACTTCAGAAATGAATGAATTTGATTTGAATTAAGAATTTAGACTAAAATACCTAATGTGAAACCTAAAATATTGTTATTTATTTGAAAATAATAAAAAATTCAACAACAAATTCTTATTAGCCAAAAAGTGACCCATTCTATTCAAAATTGAGGCTTATACAAAAGTTGATGGATCCCAAGGGTTACCAGTATCCCTTGGAGATGGAAATGAAGAGTCCACATATTATCTAATTAGAATATAAATTCTAAATACTATGAAAGTATGAAATATTATATAAAATTTTAAGGTCACTAGTAAGTGTCATAACTTTCTACATGTGGCTCAAAATCATGAATCATCAACTTCGGTGGAAAGATCTTTAAGTGTTCTACATTCAAAATCAAAAGGATTAAGTGTAGTGATACACCTTTTTGAGGTAAAAAATCCTTGAAATTATCTAAAGATCTCCAAAAAATCAAAATACTAAAACATAGAAAATACTAAAAAAATTGATTGCAGTATTTTCCTAGTTCTACTTGTGTTAATATCCTTTGCATCTTCCTAAATTGTGTTGTGATTAGAATTATATTAACCCCTTTGTTTCCACCTTTTAATTTCTCTACATTAGATTGGGGTGTCCATGTCCACTTGTATATTTCTTTCACTCCTAAGTAATGAGGTCATTGATGCCTTTTTATAGTAAATTTCTAAAATTACAGCTATAGGAGTTGACTATAATGAGCGGGAATCGTATTAAAATTAAAATAGAACTAGTGAAAAAACTTCATAACCATCAAAGAATAGGTCAACTTGGACCAACCTATTCTAGAATAGTTCATCCTAGATAGACCTATTCTAGAAGAGGATGACCTAAGTCAACCTATTCCTTAGGAGGTTAGAGTCTCAAGGTTGTAACCTAAGATTCTAGAACTGAATAATATTTAGGTATAATGTGCATTGGGGATTGATAAATCATGATTAGAATAAGGAAATAAGACCTAGAAAGAGGAGGATGCTTAAAAATTACATCTTATTTGGCATCATGTAATTTTGGTTTATCATTAATTAGCATCCCTTTATGCATTTGGGTTTTTCTAATCTAATTTGAGTCACATTGAGATTTATGTTTGGAAGCCCCTCTTTCTCTTGTATTCAATGTTAGTGTAAATTGGGAGCCATATATTTACATAACATTTATGTGCTTCCAATTTTTATCACTAAATATTTTTGTGAACCTGACATCCTATTTCTATTTCTTGGAGTTCGATCTTTATTCCTTGAGATCTCTCTTATTTTGTATCAATTTCACCTAAACATTTTGATGAACCTAACTTGTGCCCCTTTCTTTCTTAGAGTTATATTGCTTCTTGGTATAAATAAATCTAATTTGTATGATTTTTTTGCATTAGTGGTATTTATGTCTCCTTTTCATTTACATTTTTTACATATAGATTGCATTTCATATATTTGCATTGTGAAAATACAAAAACAAATTACATCCTACATTTTTAGATTTCATTACTTTCATAGTCATTGCATTTATTTTCAATGGGTTGGTTATTGTTAGAGTAATTATCTATTTACACTTATTAATAAAATCACTTTGATTTAATTAATTAAGTTGTCTATTACTCTAATTTGCTTGAGCTATCTCTTAGGTGCATATAATTAATATTTTATATTAATTATATGTGCAACCTAGCTTTTTTCCCTTTTTAGGGTTTTGTTCACCATTGAGGTTGAACTCTTTTAATTATTGTTTTGACATCTTGGAATACATCTTTCTCTCACTCCGCCGAGATTTCCAAGCTGTGCTTTTTCCTCTTTGGTTTCCTTCCAGCAACAGATTATTTTGCATGCAAGTGTTCTTGGTGAACTGTGAAGTTGGTTTTCTGAACTTCTACATGGTATCAAAGTTTCCCTACTACTACTTGGTCTAGAGATCTTGAAGCCATGATTCAAAGATGAAAAACCCAACTTTTCATGGTTTTTTTTCTTCAATCTAGAGGAGGCACTTTTTTTCTAGTGCACTTTGAGAAAAAACAGATGCCACCATTACACTTAGAAGGCTCGGTTCAATTAAGATCCATATGTATTTTTTGGCCACAGTGACCTTTGGGACAATTTTTCCTCTTCCTTAGGCTGTATGGCATTTAAATCAAAAAAAAATTGAAAAATCTGTCATAGCACCATTTTTCGGTGCATGACCATTTTCTAGCACTGGCAACCCCTTTTTAGGGTGCTGTATCCATTTCCTGGCCTGCCAACAGACTTTTGGTCACCACCATCTACATTTCCTAGCCGCTAAAAGAAAGCTTTCGGCCACCACCACTGAACTCCAAATGTTGGCACCCACTGCTCTGGCCACCACCACCGCTAGCCTCTCTGCTCTAACCCTACTGCTAGACACCACTGCCACCGCGCCACTGCAGCTACCATTACTGTACAACCCCTATGGCCACCAAGATCTCCACCACTGCTCCACCAGCACCTACCACCTCTGCACCCACCTGGCCTCCTCCCTGCCCATGTGGCTACCTCAACACCTGCCACATTAGCACCTGCCACATGTCAGGTGCCATGTCACCATTTTTGGGCCCATGACAGCCAATTGGCCATCATTTTTAAGATAGTAAAATGCTAACATCTGTACTACATCAGCACTCCTACATGCCCTTTAGGTCCTTTTTTGACCTACTATCAATTTTTTTTGTCATAACTTGAGCATATATAGGTCTTTTTTTGATCTGAAAGAAGTGTTAGAAAGCTAGTTCTATGACAAAGACAATGGTGTAGGATTTTTTTAGTTTTGATGCAGTTTTTTTTCCTATTTTGGTAGTCAAAGCTAGATATTTAGCTTTTCACTCTAGAGGGCATATCTTAAGCATCCCATTTCTATTTTTGGAAATCTGGTTCCGTCCACTTTTCAAAAATGCTATAATTTCTTCTAGATTCTACTTCATGCTCTTTCTATCATGTTTTTTTCTTTATTGCACTATGGTGGATATCTTGGGTGTTTCAAGTTTGGGGATCATTTTCATGGCATGGGATCTCTTCTTTTGGGTTGTACTATCTGTTGTATCAACTCTTTGCCCTTTTTTATCATTGTTGATATCATTTGTAAGAATTTTTATGAAAACACACTAAGATAAAGTGTCATATTGCATCTATATTTTTGTTTCAATCATTTTCCTTGTTTTGCCTTCTAATTTGAGTAGTGTCATCTAAGGACACTCATACAGATTATTGTATTCTTAGGATTCATTATGCCTTGTGCCCTATTATACATGCACTACTCTGATAAAGTGCCATACGGGTTGATGTTTTCCTTTATTTGCCATCTTCCTTTGTCCATGAGTGTCCCTTTCATGACATTAGCCTCATGAAGTGTTTGATATTGATCACCTCAGTACACACTTATGTACTCTTTCATACATCTTGATCGTGGTTCCTTGACATGTAGTTCTTTTGGCCCACTTTTTCAATTGCCTGTAACCTCACCCTATTTGCATTAGGGGGGATTCATGTTGTTTCTTATGCTTCCTTAGTTTAATTGATTAGCTCTTTGAGATTCAGTGTTTCATTTTAGAGGAGGTTCTACAAGTCAGTAGTTTCCTTTTGACAGAGTTTGTGGCTTCTCCATGCTTCATTGGTTTTCTTCATGATCACTCTTTGTTCCTATTTTCTAGAACATTCCTCTAGTTGGAGGCTTCTATAGTCCTTCACTAGGTTTTTTGCTATCTCTTTTTGGAGTAGATTTTTTTCCCATTGGGTTTTCTCTATTTCTTCATTTCATAGAGATTTTTTTGTGATTGGGTATCTGATTAGGCCTTGTTGTCAGGACCCATTATTTTGCTTTCATAGTTGCGTTGGGTTAGCTTACCTCCTAAGCTTCACTTAAGGGGGGGTGTTAGAGTAATTATTTGTTTACACTTATTAATTAGATCACTTTGATTTAATTAATTAAGTTGTCTATTACTCTAGTTTACTTAAGCTATCTCTAAGGTGCATATAATTAATATTTTATATTAATTATAATGCTCAACCTAGCATTTGTCCCTTTTTAGGGTTTCATTCACCTTTAAGGTTGAACTCTTATAATTATTGTTTTGAAATCTTGGAATACATCTTTCTCTAACTCTGCTGAGATTTCCAAGCTTTGTTTTTTCCTCTTTGGTTTCCTTCCAGCAACAAGTTATTTTGATGCAGGTGTTCTTGGCGAACTGTGAAGTTGGTTTTCTCAACTTCTATAGTTATCTTTATTTTTTAAGCTCTCTTAATAATATTCAAGACATTCCATTTCATGCATATAATGATGTTTCAATGTGTTCCTTTATTAAGGCTCATCTTTTTAAAGATGATGTTGATCAACCTCTAGTTAGTCATTATGTTACTAACATGGATAATCCTAATATTTGGGATAAAACCTTAGATAAGGACATGGATTACTCTATTCCCCATAAAGAAATATATATACCATTGGATGATGACATAGTTATTGCTTCTAATCATAAACACTTTCTATGAATATTATTGACATTCATTCTATAGATAAGGGTTTGATGAGATATGGTTTTCCTAAGGGTTGTTGAACCCATTAGCCAATTAGCATGAAGATTGGAGATAGGTGGTGACAAATGTTTACATCACATAATAAAGTATTTTTATTGATTGTAAATTGGTATCTAACAAGGAGGAAGACTTCAATTCAAAATGACCACTTGTAGGATCTTACATCAGTTAGTAGGACATTGACCATGTTAAAGTCACAACAAGAAAATAGGTAGAATGAATAGTCGCAATTGAAGAGTGAGCATGATAAGTCACCTATGATGTGACATGATATTAGGAAAATAAAGGTACATGATGTGAAATTCATCTAAATTTTAATGATCAAAGACAGAAAGGATAGAAGCTACATATAGGCTTATAAGGAGGTTGGCTGGCCTACCAGTCTAGACCCCTACTCATAGGTGTCAGGGGTATTTTGTGACTAACTCATGTATGTTATTTATGTTTTGAATGTATTATTTTCAGCAATAATTTTTAATAGGTTTTTGACACCCATACGTTGGAAAGCATAAATAGTTTGGTACTTCATTTTGACGATATTCACATTGTTGAAGTTTTTACTATGTAAGTGAAAAGAATACCAAAGTTGTAGAGTAGAAAGTCAAATAGAAAATAGGTGACTAGATTTAGTGAAGAATAGGCAAGAGAGAAAGTGACATAAAATTTGTACCATCTTAAATTGGAAGCACCTCAATTTAATGATTATTTAGCATCCATTTAAGGCAATGTCATCATCCATTTGCATCTTTCCTTCTTTCTTCCCCTTTATGTTCTTTCTCCTAGGTGGAATTGGGGTAAAACCTAATAGATCCTCTTTAAAGCTCTTATTTTCATAGTATTAAGATCAAGGTAGGATCCATTCCTCTTGGGTCCCCACTTCTCTGCATCTATCCACTTGGAATCAACTCCTCACACTGTAATGGCTATATCTCAAATTTTGCACCTAATTTTGGAGATCCATGACCTAGTTTGGGATCCTGAAGGTTCTAGTACATGGTTGGAAGGGGTGAAATTTTCCCTTGATTGAGACCTATTTTGGGTCTCCTCTGTGGGTCTTGTGTTATGGCACATTCAGGGTGATAATTTCTAGGTAGGTTAGCCTTTGGAAGATAGTCAATTCTAAGCCCTTTATAAACCCTTCCGTTTCCTCATTTTCACATCATGCATGTTCACAAGTTCAATCACTTGCTCTCAAGTTCTCAAGAATTCCTCAAGAATTCAAGGAATTCAAGCTATCTCTCTATTGAAGATCAAGGATTCATGCCTTAAAGCCATTAACAGAGTTTATGCAAGATCTATCATTCCAAAAATTAGGATCTCCCTTTATACATTCAGATCCATTGTTGCATCTTCTACATTCATCCTTCAAGATCTACATGCATTCCTAAGGAAGATATCAATAGCATTCATTCATGAAGGTTTTGGTTTCACTTTGATTTCCTTTCTAGTGTTTTGAATTTGATTGAAAGCTATTTTATCTACATACTTGATTACATTCCAAATTCAAGAGCATATTCATATATTTACATTTTTTTAATGTTAGATCTTTCACTATTACTTACTAGAATTCTATCTTATTTCCAATCAAGGTTAATTCCTAAACTGGGGTTTGACTGAAGCAGACACCACCCCCCCCTCCCTCGCCCCCCCCCTGCTCTCCCCCCCCCACACACAACAAATAAACAAATCCTTTATTTTGCAAGTTCCAAATCTTGAATCAATGAACAAATACCCTTTTCAGCTTTCTTTAAAATTGTAAAATTAGAATCAGCATTACACACTATCAATCAGGCGCACACTGCACACCTAGTGATCTATTTTCCCCTGATTACCCATGGCTCCCTTGATAGATCATTGAATAATTTCTACGTTTTATCTGTAGCACAATTTTCAATCCAATTTACAATAATCAATCATTTTGGAAGTCATTTGACAGCTCATTTTCATGTTTGTATTTCATGAGATATTTCATCTTCCTCTCTTTCATTTATATATACTTTATCATTTTGTCACATCTTTATATCTTAACTCTATATTGCATATATTCTTTCTTAAACTCTCTTCAGATGGAGGTGAAAGGGAAATAAATCCAAGTTATTCATTCCTTTTGCATTAGGGTTTGCATTGATACTTCCTTTTGTATCAATCTAACCTAATCCAAGGGGTGGATCTTGGTCTTTCCCCTTCATTAATGCATTGTTAGATTGCTTCCATTTTCCTACTCTATAGGAGTATTCAGAGGGTAAGCCAAGGGAAAAGAGGAGATTGAGAGATCTTCAAGGCTTACATAGTAGATCTACAAGGCAAGTTGTGCCACTTATTAGATCAATCATTTTAGTTTCTTTATTACCATTATAACTATTTTGTAAGCTCTTAGCCAGGAATGATTCATTAATAAGAATTTTTAAATCCTCTAACGAGTCACCTCTTAGAAGGAATGTTGTAAATCCTCTCACAAGGTAATCTTGATAGGTTTTTGTAATCCAAACAAATTATCAACATTCTTCGCAAGGTGTGTTCTTAGAAATAGTAGTTGTAGCCTTTGACTAGGGAACCTTTTATCTATATTAAAGGGCTAGTGTTGAAAGAAGATTGTTGAAGTGAAGAAGATTGATGAAACCTATCATGGAACAATTATTATTTTGTCACTGGTATCAAACTTACTACTTGTTGGTGAGACAATTGCTTACTTTGGTCTGAATGCTATCAATTGATTGATTGATGAAGAGGATTTGAAAAGAAAGGATAACAAGAGAACCTAGAGAAAGGTTGAGTTATTTGGTGTATAAAAGGAGTACTAATACCAAGTAAGACATTGATTACATAGTGTATTTTTTATCTAATTAAGGCTATAATGAAAGGATACTTGAGACAAGACTAGAAGAAGGCTAAGTAAACAACTGTGTCTACCAAGCCTAACCGAGAAAATAGTGCAAGCTTAGCAAAGTTAGTAAAGGCCCAGCAAAAAATTATTTGAAGTCGAGCAGTAAGTTTAGTATGAGTTGAGCAAGAGAAATATAGTTGGCGCCAAGTAAAGAAATTTTAGCATGAGCCGAGCAAGAGAAATATAGTTGGTGCTGACTAAAGAAAGTTAGTACATGCGTCGAGCACCAATAAAGACAAAGTGGATTTTGTACAACCCAGTATTGATTAGGCATCAGAAAACATTATTTTCCAAGAAAATAGAGTGTTATTGTTGAGTGCCACTAAAATGAGTTAGATCAAAGATTTAACAAATCTAAGCCGACAAATTTAATTTCTTGAATTGTGTGAAGTGTGTGGAAGATAACTATGATGAGCTAGTAGCACAGAATTTAAGATAAATCATTTTGAGGCAAATTCAAAGAGGATTCTAGAGGAAGTTTCTAGAAGGGAATAAAATGAAAAAGTGGGTAGATTCATTGGATCTTACCTAACCCTACAATTGATGATTGTGGTTGAGCAGTAAAAGGTCTAAATTCTATATGTAAGGAGATAGCAAACCAAAAGAAAGTGTTTTCATATGTTGAGAACCTAAGAAAGACAAGAATTCTAGGGTGTTGCTTCATATGGTGGCTGAATAAAAGAGTTTGCAGTTGACATAGAAAGCAAGAAGGCTTAAGGTCAAGAAGGCTTGAAGGGTGAACAATATATCAAAAATGAAAAGGATGAATGCCAAGAAAAATGGAGGATTGAATGTGAGATCTGCAATCTGCAAGTGAGTTGTTATTGTTATCAAATCAAGTCATGTTGTTACTCTCTAACAATTATATCAGTCTAGACAAATCCTTTGGATTAAGGTTGACCTAATAGTCATTAGTAAATCCTATAATAGGGTGAAATTATAATAGAATGTTCTAAAGTCCTCTAACAACACTCACTCCTAACAAGGTGATTGAAATCCTTTAACCAGGTCACATTTAATAGTGTGCATTATAACCTTTAACAAGGTTGGCTCTTCATAGGGCTCACTTCAGAAGAGTGAAAATTGGTAGCATGTTACTGGTGACTTTTCCCAAATTGGGTTTCCACATAAAATCCTTGTGTCAAAATGTGTGATTGGTTTTTTGGTATTGCATGTTTATATTTCTACAAAATCATTTTGACATAGGACAACAATATGCATATGTTTAAGATATTGAATGGTCAATGCATGCATAAGGATAAGTTGTAGTACTAAAAAGTTTTATTTGTACATTTGAACTTTGGATAATTGATTCACCCCCTCCCCCACCACCCCCCCATCCCCCCCCCCCCCCATTTATTCTAAAGTATTCCAATAATTGGTATCAGAGCTCCAAGTGCTTGAGAGAAAATTTTGAAGGTACGTAAAGCTAAAGATCAAGATGTACAGAAAGGAGGTGCCCAAGTTAAACAAGGAAAACTTTCTTGCATGGAAAATTTTGATGAAGCTACATCTAGGAGGTCTTGGAGATTATGCACATTCAACTATCACCACTAAGCATGTTGATCTAACTGGAGCCCCAACTATTGAACAATTGAAACAGAAGAAGGAACATAATCAAATAATTTTGTAGATTGCATCTTCCCTAAGATACTTAGAGTTTGATGACATCAAAGGATTTGATTCTACTAAGAAGATGTGGGATGCCCTATAGAAGATATATGAAGGAGACAAGAATGTATTGAGAGACAAAGTTGAAAGCCTAAGAGGAAAATTTGATGAAATGAAAATGCAAGATGGTGAGACTCTAGTCCAATATTGTGCAAGGATCAAAGATATTGTTAATGTAATTTAAGGATCTAATGGATAGATTGAAGGTGACTTTGTGATCAGCAAAGTATTGAGAACCCTGCTGCTTATCTATGCTATTAGAGTCTCTATTATACAAGAACTAAGGTGTAGCCCTAGTAGTAATCTAACCCTTGAAGGATTGGTTGGTAGACTCACTACTTTTGAACTTTAAAATCTTAATAATTTCAAATCTAAGAATGTTGAATATGATTTTAAAGCTAAGCTAACACTAAAAGAACCTAAAGATAAGAAAAAGAAAAAGGTCAAACATGCTGCTAGTGACAATGATACAAATGATGAAAAGCTAGAAGAATTGGAAGCATAGTGGGCTAGAAAATTTCACAGAGGCAAAGGAAAATACAAAGGTAAGTTACCCATCATATGCTTTAATTGTCATGAGGTTGGCCATGTTGCAACAAGATGTCCTGATAATTCAAACAACAAGAATGAAGACAAATTCAAAAGTAGAAAAGATGACAGTAACAAAGGCTACAAGGACAAGGGAAAGAAGGCTTGTTACATTGTTGAAGAAGAATCCAATGATGAATCTAAAGATCATGATGATAAAGTTGTCTATGTTGCTATGAAGGATGATTCTGATGAAGATGAGGCAACTGCATTGATATATTATGTGAAAAAAAGTGATAGATGGATCATTGACAGTGGATGTTCACATTAAATGAATGAAGATAAAAGTAAGTTCATTACCCTTGAGTATTACGATGGAAATAGTGTTAGATTTGGTAATGATGCACCTTATATAATTAAAGGAAAAGGATCAATAAGATTGATAGAGAAGATCATATGTGATAATGCTTACTATGTGGAAGGACTTAACTATAATCTATTGAGTGTGTCACAATTGAATAGTTCAGGTTTAAAAGTTGAATTTGATAACAAAAAGGCTAAGATCTATGACACTAACGAAAAACTAATTAAAAGTGGAGATCAAACTAGAGGTAATCTATTTTATTTTGATGTGAATGATGTTACTTGTATTGTTTTACAATTTGATGATGTATGGCTATGGAACAAGAGGTTATGTAATGTAAATTTTGATAATTTGGTCAGTATCAATAAGATGAAAAGAGTCAGAGGTTTACCAAAACTGAGGAAACCTGATAATGTGACCTGCAAACAATGTTAGGTAGGAAAGATGACAAAGTCTAGTTTTAAAAGTAAGACTCATACTTCAAAATAAATTCTAGAAATAGTTCGTACTGATTTATGTGGACCAATTGATGTGAAAAGCTACAAAGGTGACAAGTACATTATCCTATTTGTTGATGATTACTTAGGAATGATGACAATAATGTTCTTAAAAGAAAAATTTGATACTTTTCAAATGTTTAAGTAGTATCTGGAAAGAGTTGAAAAGGAAACTGGTAAAATTTTGAAATGTCTGAGATCTAATAGAGCTGGAGAGTTTACATCAAATGAGTTTGAAAAATTTTGTAATGACAAAGGAATCAAGAGACAAGCTTATGCACCTAGGACCCCTCACAAAATGGGATTGTTGAAAGGAGGAACAGATCTATAATGGATTGTGCTATAACATTGATGATGGAGAAGAATGTTTGTTTGAAATACAGGAGAGAAGCTATCAATATAGCTATCTATACCTTGAACCAAGTACAAGTCAAGAAATGTTCAAATTCCACACCTTTTAATTATGGTATGGATACTCACCCAATGTCAAAAAATTTAAGGTATTTAGAAGTAAGTGTTACATTCTTAAGGACAACGTAAATGGTAAACTTGATGCAAAAAAGTGAAGAAGGTATATTCCTAGGATATTCCACAAGAGGTCAACCTTATAAGTGTTTAAATACTAACACTAACAAAGTTTTGGAAAGTGCAAATGTGAAGTTTGATGAATATACAAAAGTGCATAAAGATGAACCAAAGAAGGAACCTAAAAATTACAAAACCTTTATGTACTACTATGAAGGCATGACTGCTAATGATGATAATTTTGCAAATCAAGTTGCTGATCAACAAGAATCACTGACTGTTGAGTCACATACAATGGATGTTGAGTTGTATTCAAGAGTTGAGATGCATTCAAGAGCTGAGTTGCAATTAGAAGCCAAGGTACATTCTAATACTAAGATTAGTTTACATGAAATGAATGTCGAGTTAACAAATAGAGAAGTGCATAGTGAATCTAAAATTGAACTTCATGAAAGACCCAATGTAGAAAAGAGAGTTGAGCCAAGGTTGTCAAATTATGTCAGAAGACATCACCCTACTAAGAAAATTATTGGAGATAAAGAAGATAGACCAATGACAAGGAACAGGTTGAGAAGTGACACATGCTCTTTAAGAATTCATGAGCCTAATTTAGTGAAGGATGTATTGAATTATGGAGTAAAGTTGTGAAAGAATGGACTGATCAGATTAAGAAGAACAAAACATGAACTCTGGTACCCAGACCAGAGAACAAGAATGTTATTAGAACCAAGTGGGTGTACAAAAAAAAACTAGATGAGAATGGTGAAGTTACAAGCAATAAGGCAAGATTAGTTTGGAAAGGATATGCACAAGAAGAAGGAATTGACTATGGAGAGACATTTTCCCTAGTTGCAAGATTGGAACGAGTAAGAACTCTTCTTCCGTACTCTGCATAGAAAGGATTTAAAATTTATCAAATGGATGTTAATTCAACATTTCTAAATGGTATACTAGAAAAGGAGGTTTACCTAGAAAAATATGAAGGATTTGTTGATCCAAACAACAAGAACATGGTGTGTAGATTACATAAAGTTTTATATGGTTTGAAGCAAGCTCCTAGAGCATGGTATGAAAGGCTTCACAACTATCTTGTGAAGATTATTTTTGAGAAGACTGATGACAACAACAATCTATACTTGAAGACAGAAGGAGATAAAGGAATTTTACTACCTAAAATATTTGTTGATGATATCATATTTGGAGGACAAAATGCATTATGTAAGACATTTGCAAATGAAATGAAGAAAGATTTTGAGAGGTGTCTATGTTTGGAGAGATAAATTTCTTTGTTGGATTGCAAGTATATTAGATGAAATATGGTATTTACATCACTTGATCCAAGTATGTGAAGGAAATCTTGAAATTTTTTGGTATGGAGGATTCAAACCTATTAGTACTCCTATGGTGATAGGATACAAACTATCCAAAATTGATGATTCTATTGAAGTAAATCAAACATTTTACATGTCTATGATTGGAAAATTACAATATGTAGTTCATAGTACAAATCTAACATTGCATTAGCTGTTGGGATTGTTGCAAGGTTTTATGAAAATCCTAAGGAGAATCAAAGGATCATGAGGTACCTGAAAGGAACAGAAGACTATGGTCTATACTAAAAGATAAATGACAAGTTTGAATTAAGAGCCCATATAGATGTTGATTGGGCTGGAAACATTGATGATAGAAAGAGTACAAGTGGTAGAACATTTTTATTATGAAAATGATTGGTCACCTGGACCAGCAAGAAACAAAATTGTATATCACAATCTATTAATGAAGCTGAATATATGGTTGTTGAAGTGAATTCCACAAATGTGGTATAAATCAACAAGTTACTCAAAGGAATGAAGGAGGAAATTACTAAACCTATAGTACTCTACTATGACAATACAAGTATTATAAACATATCAAAGAACCCTGTGATGCATACTAAGACAAAGCACATTGCAATAAAGTATCATTACTTGAGAGAATTAGTTCAAGACAAAGAAGTAAGAATGGAATATGTGAATACAAAAGAACAAATAGTTGATATATTCACAAAGGCTTTAGCCAAGGATGTACATGAATATCTTAAAGGCAAACTAGGGGTGATACCCCTATCCAAAGTTACTTAAGAAGCAAGAGTAGTGCCCTACATCAACTGAGTTGGATGACATATTTTAAAAATTGATGTGATGGATCTTACTTTAGGACATGCCTGAAGTAAACAAGGAGCTAAAAAATAGAAGATTTTAAGTCACATGTAAGGTGACAAAGGGAGAACCTAAATTGATTATATATGCATGTATAGATGACAACTCTTTGGCACAAGGTGACAAAGGGAGAACTTGAATTGATTATATCTTCATGTATAGATGACAAGTCTTTGGCATTTTTTTCAAAGAGGGAGGTATATGAGAAAGAGAGAGATAAGATAAAGAGGGAGAATATACAAAGAGTTGTACCTAAAGCATATATTGAGGGAGATAGAGATATCAGAATAAGAGAGATATCTGAGAGATCTAAGAAGGAAGGAGAAATATTGTCAAAGAGGGACAAGATCGGATGAGGGAGAAATCTAACATCAGACTATACAGAGGAAGGCTCACATACTAATAGAGGGAGAGATTTCAATATAAGGTATTAAGTTTCTTTTTGGTATTGTTGTTGGTATTGGTTTTCCATCAATGCCAAAGAGGGAGATTGTTGAAAGGAGATTATTGAAGTGAAGAAGATTGATGAAACCTGTCATGGAACAATTGTTATTTTGTCATTGATGTCAAACCTACTGCTTTTTGGTGAGATAATTGCTTACTTTGGTCTAAATGTTATCAATTGATTGATTGATGAAGAGGATTTCAAAAGAAAAGATAACAAGAGGACCTAGAGAAAGGTTGAGTTATTTGGTGTATAAAAGGAGCTCTGAGACCAAGTAAGACATTGATGATATAGTGTATTGTTTATCTACTTAAAGCTATAATGAAAGGATTCTTGAGCAAAGACTAGAAGAACTTTAAGTAAAAAAATGTGCCTACCAAGCTTAACCAAGCAAACAGTGCAAGTCAAGCAAAGTTAGTACAAGCCAAGCAAAAAATGAGTTAAAGTCAAGCAATAAGTTTAGTATGAGCTGAGAAAGAGAAATACAGTTGGTTTCAAGTGAAGAAAGTTTAGTATGATTCAAGCAAGAGAAATATAGTTGGTCTTAAGTGAATAAAGTTAGTATGTGTTCTACATTAGTAAAGACTAAGTGGACGTTGTGCAACCCAGTGTTGGTCAAGCATCAAAAGAAATTGTTTGCTAAGCAAATAGAGTGTTATTATCAAGTGCTAGTAAAATGAGTTAGATTGAAGATTTAATGAATCTGAACCAACAAAGTTAATTTATTGAATTGTGTGAAACATGTGGAAGATAACTATGATGAGCTAGTGACACAAAATTTAAGATAAACCATTTTTAGGGAAATTCGAAGAGGATTGTAGAGGAAGTTTCTAAAAGGGAATAAAATGAAAAAGTGGATAGATTCATTGGATCTTACCTAACCCTAGAACGTACGATTATGGTTAAGAAAAAAAATATCTAAATTATCTATATAAGGAGATAGTAGGCCAGAAGCAAGTGTTGTCATGTGTGAAAACCTAAAGAAAGACAAGAAGTCTAGGGTGTTGCTTCATATGGTGGGCAAATAAAAGAGTTTGCAATTAGCATAAAAAGAAAGAATTCTTAAGGTGATGAAGGCTTGAAGGGTGAACAAGCTGTCAGAGATGAGGAGGATGAATGCCAAGTAGAAAGGAGGACTAAATATGAGATCTATTTGCAAGTGAGTTGTTATTGTTATTAGATCAAATCTCGGTGTTATTCTCTAACAATTGTATAAATTTGGATAAATCCTTTGGATTAAGGTTGACCTAACAATCATTATTAAATCCTTTAATAGGGTGGCATTCTAATGGAATGTTCTAAAGTCTTGTAACAAGGCTCACTCCTAATAGGGTGATTGAAATCCTTTAATCAGCTCACATTTAATAGTGTGCATTGTAACCTTTAATAGGGTGGGCTCCTCATAGGGCTCACTTCAGAAGAGTGAAAATTGGTAGCATGTTACTAGTGATTTTTCCCAAATTGGGTTTCCATGTAAAATCCTTGTGTCAAAATGTGTGATTGATTTTATGGTATTGCATGTTTACATTTCTGCAAAGTTATTTTGACATAGGACAAAAATATGCATATGCTTAAGCTATTGAATGGTCAATGCATGCATAAGGATAAGTTGCACTACTAAAAAGTTTTATTTTTACTTTTGGACCTTGGATAACTGATTCACTCCCCCCCCCCTCGTTATTCTAAAGTATTCAAACAACTAGTGGGTATATTACTCCCACCATGGTTTTCATCCTCTTATCAAGGCTTTCTACATACAAAAATTTATGTGTCATTAATGTATGATTTTTTGTGTGAGTCTATATGGTTGTATTGTGTTGCCTTCATTTTTACTTTACTACTTAGGCAACCAGTAGTTAAATTATTTGTAGAAGTAACTAAGCTAACCGGTTTGAAAGCTAGTATTGATTCACCACACCACCACCACCACCACCACCCCCCCCCCCCCCCCTTAGTACTTAGTTGGGATAATAATCAGTATATGAGCTTAGGGCCTATCAATATTACATCTAGAGAGAAGATCTAATGAAAGATTCACATTTTAGAAGCAACTTGACGAAGATCTCACCACCATTTATAGTTTAAAGGACAAGCTAAGGGTTTAATTGTACAACAGAAATAAACTGGTGCAAAATCTCAATGATAGTCAAGAACTCGTTAAATAGATTGAAGATCAAAGTGTATCAAAAGAATCTCATGGTTGATAATAAGAAGCTGACCAAAACTATTACATTGATAAAAAAGGAACAAGAAGACACAACATTAAGAATGAGTAAGGTCCTAGATGAAAGAGGTAATGTTGTTCTAGCCAAGGAATAAATAGAGGAAGCACTAAGAGCAGCCTTAGAGGCTAAAAAGATAGTTGGAAGTAGTAAGGAATAAGGATGAAAAAATAGTATAAATAGAGGAAGAGTGCCACTACATAAGAAAGGAAAATAATGTCTCGCATGAACATGATCATGACCACAAAGAGAAGATTCAATAACTAGTTAAAGAGAACAAGAAATTAGCTAAATAAGTTCATAAGTTCACTGAAGAGATAAAAATTCCAAATGAAAGGAATGAAAAACTTAATAATTTTAATGATAGCTCAAAAAAGATAGATGAAACTAAGAGCCTAAAAAAAGACCAAGAGTACCACAGGTGTGGGATATGAAGGTGAAAACAACACTAAAAAGGTTGAGTTATCTGGAATAAAATACCAAGACATCAAGAAGAAAGGAAGGGCATCACCTAAAATACCATTGTTGGATATTATCATAACTACCACCAGTATGGTCATATAGCACAAGAGTGTAGGTCTCATTTTAATGAGAAAATAATTGATGGATTTTTTTACTATTGTAACAAGTATGGACACAAGGCCAAAGATTATAGATCTAAGGCACACTCAAAATAGTCATCCACAATCCCTCTAGGAGGGGTAGGTTGACCACATAGGTATGCACAACCTTTGGAATCCATGGACATCTTACAACATATTTCAAGTTAATGATGGGTCATAGAAACAACACTAGACCTTGGAGAGGTACAAGAAAGATATGTTTTGATTGTAACAAGATTAGACATATATTGCCAGATATTATTGGTCAAGAAAGAACTTAAGGGGTTATATGCACTTACACCGGTCCCCATGTCTAAATTGGTAAGTCACTTATTGTGATGCCAAAATTGAAAAATTGTTTGTTACACTGGCAAATATGGTATACCTATAGTAAGATAGGTTAATCACAACATTATTATTGTTTCTCTACATGTCATAAATGCTAATTGTATGGGTTAAGTGGCAGGTAAATAGTTTGTTTTCTATTGTAATCTTGACGTTACCCTAACATTACCATTTTTCACTATAAATAGGCTATCAAAGATCTATTTATTGCTTTGCAAATTCAAAATCTCCTGATCTTTTCTATTTGCATAACCCTAGCTTTTTGTGTGCAATCTTTGTGAATTATGTATTAATTTGAGTGAGCAGAAAAAGGTAACTTGAACAGTGTGTTAGCTAGCATAGTTGATCAAGTAGAAGATTATCCACAACAAGTAAAGATTAAAGATGGCAGAAGAAATTAACAAAGTGATCTTTTTCGACACAAAGGTAACCAAGCATCTTGAGTACAAAATTATTCTATTGAAGGTAGATGAGAGAGCTGTGGCACGAGCATTATTGTTACTCTTTGTTGATATCCTACTTACCAATGATGTAAGTGCACATCTAAAGGTTAAAATTCAATAACTTTGTGAAAAAGGCATTCATGACCTATATGGAAAGTGTAATACCCCTATAACCCTAACATGTGCCTTAGGGAAAATTAGAAAGAAATGTAGCGTCTGAGTGATGTTTGATACACTCTAGTTATTTTTCAATCAAGATTATATATTGTTAGTTTATATTTACATGTTTTCAGTTCATACCTCTTTATTCTTTAAAGGATAATGTTTATATTCTTGTTGATAAATTTATTTGAAAGAACTATTACATTTATTTGATTCAAAGTTGAGCTAATCCTACTAGCCCATTGTACCTTGTGTGTATATGTGTTTACTTTACTTGGCGTGTCTTTGAGATGAGGGGAGGAATTCATAGTCACTTCTTTGAGAGATCTACACGATGTCACACTCCTCCTTCCTTTCCTATCATTATTTGTATAAATATGTGCATATGTATTATATCTTGTCAGTTGGTGATGCAAGTGTGTGTAGGTACTAGGCATTGACTCCACCTAGATACATAGGTCTGAGCATGCCTCAAAAATCCTTGAACCAATTATTGTTAAAAGGGAGATGGATCCATGATCCATATAGGAATCCCAAGCCTAGAGTTTATGATTAGGGAGTTGACTATCATTTGGGGATCTTTTGGGATTCTTTCCTCTAATTTTGTATTGTGATAGTTGATTTTTATACTGGTAGTTTTAAATTTAATTTTGATCTTGAGATAGTGCTTTGATTCTTTAATATTTTATTTGTGATGTTTGGGTGATCTTGATATCATGATGTTTGTATAGGTTAACCAAGTATATATGGGTGCACACATATATATGCCTGAATAAATAAATATTTACTTTAGTTGCATTTGTGGCATTCATTTAGATACATTGTGAATCTTAGTTTAATTTTTTATATCATACAAACACACCTATCCTTATGAATGGATGAAGTAAAATAAATAGAGAAAAATAATAATAAGATTTGAAAGGAGGTAAAAGACAATAAAAGAGGAATACACCTTACCCCTTTCGAAGAATTGAACACTTGACCCCTTAACTATCAAACCAACTATCTACCATCTCACCTATTGTACTCTTCAAGGACAAAGGTTAAAGGAAAAACTTATAACTGAAATTAATGGAGATAGCGAAGAAAAGAGAAACTATAAAAGTTCATGGGAATTGAACCCCTAACCTCATGAATGAAAGAAGAGTATTCTAACTATTGTACCATAAGAGTCTTTTGAGAAAAGACCTCTTGACAAACCTGATAACCCAACGATTAAATATAATTTGGAATAAAATTGATTAAATTAATTAAATGTTTGATTTATTTAATCAAACCTTAGGGGATTTTGGATGCAACAAATGCAACCAATATAATGACATATAGCCCCCTATTAATATGGGCTTTCTTGGGAAGAAAAACATGAAGAAAATATTGGACAAAAACTATAGAAAAATCAAATGCAAAACTATAGTTAAACTATTGAAGAAACCTACGCAAGGAAGTCTGAGGAAATCTGGCAAGGAGGAAGAAACTAAACCAGCATGGAGGCTAAGGAAGATTGAGGCACACATACAGGGACACTACCTACATGCTTGCATAGGAAACGAAGTAGGCTCAATTCTATTTATCTTTCATGTCGAAAGCTTCCACATATTAATATATAGGAAAAAGATAAATTATTGTTTGTAGAGTAGAAATTATGGCTTGATTTTGCATCTAGATATCTCAATCTTGAAAATTTATTCCTTAGGTGTATGTTTTTTCATGTATATGCTTTATCCATGTGTACTTGAGTTGTGGAAAAGAATGCTAGGAGTTGAATTCCCTTGAGAAGGAATAACAATAGGGTTTCAACCTAGAGATTTATCCCAGGTAATGTTTAGGAAACCCTCACATGTTCAAACTCTTGCATGTTCAAAGCCAACCTATGAATTTAATTTATAGCATCCTTTATTTTATTTTAGTTTTTTGGAATAGATGTGTAGGAATATTGTACATATATGCAATTCTACACTTTAACAATCTATGTGTCACCTCAAGGAAAAGTGTAACCATAGAAAAAAAAATCACAACATAAGGGAACAAAAGAGCATCATAAGAAATAAAAACACAATAATAAGAAGCCAAAGTGTAACTATAATGAATAGATGCACAAATCTTCTTAATATAGGCACATATCTAGTGAAATAAACAAATGTGCATTTCTGCATAACAAAAGTGCATGTATATTGAATGGATGCACATAAATAATAAACAATGTGTAGCTTTTCAAAACAAATATGCAGGGATAAGGAATGGATGCACAACAATAGGGAAACTTTGCAAATCAAAACTCCTAAGTTAGTCTTCAGCATAACGATACAACATAAAATGGATATTTAATATAAGTGGTATAATTTTTATTTCTTATACTTTAAGTTACATTCTATGTTATAGATCCCACACCTTTCTAGATAGGTTTCAGCCTCATATGAGTTAAAATAAAGATTATAAATTTTGATGGTTGTAAGAAATTTCAGACTTAGCCAAATTTTAGGAATCAACATTTCATCTTGTCATTTTTGCGTCTTGTGACCTTGTATAAAATTTTGAGGGATTTACTATCTATAAATGTGATAATCATTCATGTAAAGTGTTTGATAAGTGATTGGGTGCATCTTATGTGATGAATTAGGGTTTAGTATATTACCCTAGAAATATGCCCTAAACTAGCCTTCTCTCTCTTGTGTGATTGAGTTGGAATCCAAATTGGATTTGTTTTAGGTCACCAGAAGCTTATGGATTTTTTGGTTCCTTGGATAAGGAAGTTGCTAATACCTATGTGATTCTACAATGTTGTTCATGTGAATATACTTTGATATATGAGTTAGGGTTTTGGACAAGGGGAAAGAGACCCTAGGTTATTGTTCCCTATAACTCTTTGTGCTTTTGGATTCTTTTGATGAGTAGGGTAGGAACCCTAGGTGAGTGGCTCACCATAGGTGTTGGGACTTGGAAGTGGCTACTAGGGAACCTATGTTTGGAAGCTATAATCTTGCATAGGTTGGTTCCATTTGTGAGTTACTTAATAAGTGATAACATAATAATAAATGAACTTATGGGTTGGTTTTGGGATTCACACACTAAACAAGAGAATTGTGGAAGTGTTGTTGGAGTACTCAAGGAAAGGACATCTTGCGTAACTTATAGGTCCCAAGCCTAGGTGGTTGATCCTAATATTACTTGTTCATGCATGTCCTTGCAAAGTACTCAAGGAAAAGATATCTTGTGCCTAGGCAGTTGATCCCAACACTTTAGGAAGGTATGATGACACTCACCTAGTTGCAGTTGAACCCCTCAGTCACCTTTTGCCTCTAGTTGTCCATTTTCTTTGTATTATGCTTTATGTGGCCTTATGTTACTTTGTACTTGACTTCAGTTATAAGCCTTAGATTACCTTAGAGCCTATTTGGATCATGTTATTATTTCATAGCTTAGGGGAGTAAACCATTTATGGCTCCATGTGGTTGGGTGGCAAAATATTTTTGAGGTATTATTCGAGTTTTCATGGATGGATTTTTATGGATCCTTGTTGGGAATTTGTTGAAGGTTGGTTATTGAAGTCCATTTGTGCCATTTTATTGAAGGAGATCTATCTATGTAATATTATAACATAAAACCTTGAAGAAAGTACCAATCATTTGTATATGTATCAAAAAATGAAAATCTATGTAAGAGGGTAAAGGGTATCTTTAGGAGAAATGAAGGGATATATGAATATATTGTATTATGTCAAAAGATGATGAAGTTATAGCAAGATATTATACACTCCTTGTATATAGATAAATATTTGATGCACCATGTACTCTTCATAATGTTATGGAATGAAATATCTAAGTAATTAGTGAATATAATACGAATTTGTTCACATGTATGGTTGATGATTTTATTATGTTTCTATTGGTATCTCTACCTATTGTTGTCTATTAGTGTCAAACACAAGTCATTTATAAGGTAGAGTCAAACAGTCATCACTATGACTGAGCTACTCTACATAGGTCGAATTGTGTACACAAGCAAGTATACCAAGCTCTATAGGATATGAGTAAGCGTATGGTCACTCAGTATTTTCTATATGTGTCAAGCTCAACAATGACTGAGAAAGTTTTAACCATACAAGTGCCAAGTTACATCATATGTTCTGAGCATAATACAGACCAAGTAATAGCAATGTCGAGTGTCAAAACATAGTAAAGGCTAAGTAACATAGAGTTTACACAAAAGTTAGGAATGGAACATATTTTGAGGTAAAACATTTTCAAGACAACTTAGAAAGAACATTTAATATTTGTAGAGTTTGTTACATAAAGTTTATGCATTAATGATGTTGATTACATATCCCTATGTTGTGCAATCAATGATTTAGATGGAGAAGCTATTGTGGAAGAATCTAGAAAAATCTGTATGGAACTCTTTAAATAAAGAAGATCTTAACCTAGGTCTGAGTATGAGTATGTATGAAAGTGAAAAGGTGATGAGAATGATAAGGTGATACAAAATGAAGTGAAGGATCAAGATTAGAACACAGTAAAAGGTTATGTTATCACTTAACAGAGTAAGTTACCTAATCATAGAAGTAAAAGGGAAGACAAATGTTATCAAATCAAAGGAGAGATCAGTTAGCAAGGAGAAGACTCAAAATTAGCTTACAAAGCATACTGGGAGTCAGATATTGAGTCAATTCTAAATGACTTGAATCAGGCTAAATCTCTTAACAAAGTGGTCTTAACATATCTTTATAAATCTCCCAAAAAAGTCCTTACTTTGTTGTAAGTGTTAAATCCTCTAACAAGGTGAGACCTCATAGTCTCTTAATCTTTCAATAGGGTAGACCCCTCATAGGGTAGATAGTATATTATGATCAAACATTGTAACCATAACAGATTAACTTTATTACTGCAGTAGTGAAGATTTATGGCTGTCATCCCCACCCCAATTATACCTTCACCTTGGAGGTTTTCTAGGTAACAAATATTGTGTTATGTGTTTATTTTCATGCATGTGATAGATCATATTTACATGTTATAATAAGTTATCATTACAAGTTCTACATGCAAAAGTTTACTAATACATGTGAATGAATTGGTGAAAAGTTTAAAGTGTTTAAGATTGTGATTCACCACCCACCCACCCTCGCCCCCCCTCTCCCACCCCACTTCTCAATATCTTGTTATCCTATTTATACCTCCATCAATCAATAATTGGTATCAGAGCACTAGCTCTCTAATAAAAAGTTTAATCACTTGGAGATTAGATCTTGGAGATGGAGGCTTTCAAACTGGACAAGGTTATTGATAATTAGGTGTTTGCATCCAAATCATCCTACAAAAACTTGAGAAAGCAAGACAAGATCTAAAGGATTTCCTAAAAATAAGAAAGGAAATGGGTATCCAGATAAAACAATTTTCCTATGAAGAAGTTAAGACTGAAGGATTGTTTGAATCAATCAATCCAAATGACAAGGCATCTACAAATCTACTTGAAAAGAATAAACTTTTGAATGAAGAAATAAGAGGACTAAAAAGAGAACATGAAATACAATCAATAAGATTATGTGAATATTGAAAATAATTATTCAATTTTATTTTGTCTTTGATGTTACACAAAATCTCAACTCTTTACCGAGTAGTCAATGATAGTCGAGCTCACTCGAGCATCGAAGGCAATTTCCTGTATATATCGAGCATTTAGTTATAACCAAGTTCAGAGATAGTATTGACTGAGCTCAGTCGGTTAATAAAGTGAAGTCGATATTGACCGAGTTGGGTTAGTTAACATCAGAACTCTTGTTCTAACTAAGTTGGGTCATTTAATGAAGGGATCCTCTGTGTTGATCGAGTACTCAATTATGTAACTGAGTACTCAATTTTTTATTAGCTAACTGTCAACATATTTAGTCTAATAAATTTATTGGTTAATACAAGAAGACTTAAGGGATGAAAATTGTTTGACTAAAAGAGTATTCAAGATGACTTGACAAGGTGAATCATATATATGAAAGGTCAAGTTGAGGATTGAAATGTGGAATTGAAGAAGATGAATTAAGGAAGAAAATTTGAAGGATATTTGTAAAGGGAAGAGTATCCAAGTTGACCAAGATGAAAAGAACATTATGATCAAGGAGGATCAAGTAATCAAGCCCAAACTAAGATCTTAATCAACAAAGTCAGTTGCATTAGCAATCAAGTCAAGTCATTCTTACTCTCTAATAATTGTAGCAGTGAATCAAATCTTGGTAACAACTCTTCAACAAATCCTTTAACAAGGTGGCATTTCTAGATTGAAGTGTATGAAGACCTCTAACAAGGCCACTCCTAATAGGGTGAATTAAATCCTCTAATAGGGTCACACCTAATAGTTTGTTTTGTAACCTTTAACAAGATTGGCTCCTAACAAGGCTCACTTCAGAAGAGTGAAAAATGGTAACTAGTTACAATTGGTGGTTTTCCCAAATTGGGTTTCCAAGTTAATTATTGGTGTCTCTTGTGTTCATGTTATTTCCTTTATGTTTCTACAACTAAGTTAATAAAGGTTAATCACATTAATATCTTAAAATCTAATTATCTATGTTAATGGAGTGATAGTAATATATTTAATGTTAACCAAGTTATAGTAAAATATTCAATGTTAACTGAGTTACATTAGGTTTTGGTTTTATATTGTGTTGACATCTCAAAAGGGACTTGGATTTGTTTTTGTAGTAACTGATTCACCCCTCCCCTCTCAATTACTTCTTTCCATTTCCAGAAATGAAGTGATTGAACAAAAGAAGAAAGATGAAGAAGACAGAACTATGGTTGAAGAAGACAAAAGGGTAATGGCTACTAAAATTGAAGAAAAGATATCAGATGTACAGAAGCTCACAAACACAAAACTGGACATGATGAATCAACTTATTCTTGCAAACTAGTAATTGAATCACAAGGATGTGGAAATTGCAAATCTCGAATCACAAAAGGACATATTGAAGAATGAACTATAAATTGAGAAAGAAACTATGGAGAGATTCAAAAAATATAAAGAGGCAATGAAGTACTTTGAAGAACTTATGAAGTCATCTAGTTGTTCTAATGGGTTGGGACATTCATGTACTGAGTGAGGAGAATCATCTAGGAATGGAGAACTAAGGAATGCAAATGAGAAACCATCATGCTCTCGCTACGGAAAACTTGGTCATACTACAAATATTTGTTGAAGCAAACATGGTATGCAAAATTCTAAACCTAAGTTTATTGGTTACCATTTTTATTGCAAGAAACAAGGACATCAAATACATTAGTGTAGATCAAGACTGAGGAATGCATCTACTACACCTAGATTTGAAGGATATTGCTATAACTATCAAAAGTATGGGCATAGAGCATATGAACACATATCACAGACAAAACCTTATTGGACAAATCAGAGGAAGAATTATGCACCTAACAATGCATGTTCCAAATGTCAAAAGTTTGGACATTTAAGCAAGAATTGCAGGACTCAAGTACATTTAGCAAATCAGACAAAAGATAAAGGAAAAGTCAAAGTAGACATTGAGAAATTTAGGAAAGAAATGAATCAAAAATGGAAAAAGAGAGTAGAAGATGGAAATAGTGGAGAAAATGGAATTGAGGTCACCCAATCCAATAGAGAAGGTGATTGTGTCATCTCAAACTAAGCAAAAAGATGTGTATGGAACTATATACCCAATTGATTTATCATACATTAGTTCCTAGCATGAAATGTGCCAAAGTTCATATTTGCATAATAAAGATTCATAAGAATAAATATATTAAAGGTTTTCAAGCATCAGTAAAATTGTTTATGTTGACCGAGCACATCAGAGGTGAAATGGTAGAGATTGAATAATGTGGAAGAGAACTAGCTAAAAGGCATGAATATGGACCAAGACAGTTGGATTCCACTTATCTGAGTATACAGCATTAGTAGAGACCCTAAATTGACCAAAAGAATGTATATATCAAATTTTGAAGACATTATATCATACCTTGCATACAGATTTCAAGAGAACAAAGCAATTTGGCAATTTGAGCAACTAGCAAAAGATTTCAAGAGCAATTTGGATGAGAAGCTTGAACAAGTGAATATCTGAACTATGTCGAGTAATTCAGAGAAGAAAGAACTTCAAACCCTAACAAAAATCATGGTAGCTTCATCAACCATTGGAATGAATCAAGAGGTTAGTAGAATTCAACTGGTGAAGAGTGACTCTTGTCCTCCACCAAAGTTTCAAGATATTCCAAAGATTGTGATGAAAGGAGATTCAATGGATGTGCTATCCTTAATACCACCTAAAGTTATTATGATCCATGATGTTAGAAACTGCTATGTGTGTAAAATTGGAGGAGTAGGAGATTATGAGATCAAAGAGCTTATGAGAAGTTGTGCAATGGAGGTATCTTGAAGGATTAATTCAAAATTGTTGAAAGGAAAAGGTTAACTTATACCCTAAAATTTCCAAGGAATTTCAAGATTGAATGGATTAAAGGTGTTTTGAGTAGAATCTATGACATGAAGTATTGGTTACAGAATGGACCTATGGAGATCATGAAGAAAATTATTCATAGGGCTACATGATATCCAACTCTACACAAGAAGAAAACCATGTGTTGCCTGAGTCATGAAGAAATTGAGGCAAACACCATTGCAAACATTTCAAATCCATTAATTGAATTTGCAATTAGGGTTATAGCTCACAAATTCTATCAATCAAGCAGATTGAATAGTGTGTCATGTATGGCAATGGATCAAGCATGGAAGATAGTGATGAAAGATCATGGGTATGACCTTGTCAAGCTACAAAGACTGCAACTAGCAAAGAATTTTTCATCTATAAGGAAAGTAAAGAATCCAATGTGTAAGTTTAGATCCTTCATTGTATGTATTTTCCTTTATATCCAAAGGTATTTTCTTGGTATTGGTAAATTTTTTTGGGAATAAGACAAACCAGTGATAAGACAGATTGATGAGTATATTACTCAATTAGGAGTAAATTTTGAGAATGTTATGGATGCTTATTTTGATTAATTTAAGCAAAGAATGAGATTGAGGATGAGGATACCTGGAGAATTGGTCACAAGATATTATAGCGACATATGTTTTCTTGTAGATACAGAGAACACATTTGTATAGGAAATAAAGCTGAGCGAGACTTGGTTACAAAGTTTTGGCTATGAAATAGATAATGATGTAGTAAGTGAAAACATTGAAGAACTATTGAATGAAGAGGAGGTTGAACCTTTTGGAAGATATGAGGAAGAAAAGGCTAGAATAACTATAAATATCAAGATAGCTTAAAAATAAAATAAAAGGAAGAGGATGATTGAAGACGTAGAAGCTAAACTAGGCACCGTAGGCAAGGGAAAAGAACCTTTACCGTTAAGACAAGGTCTTGGAGAAGATGAAGAACAAGATGGTGGTGATGAGGAAGAGGAAGAAGAAGAAGGTGACAATGGTAAAGCCCTAGTTCCTATCACTCCACCAAGAAAGAAAGCTCAATAAACCAAGAGGAAGCCAATAGTGAAACCCCTCTCTCCTCCACCACCAAACAAGCCAAGAACCAAGGCAGTTGCTAGTGTTGGGCAATCTACAAAGAAAAAGGTAGTAGAAATCATAGAGCCTAGTGCCCCTAAAACAAAGAGAAGGAGATTTGTTGGAGGACCACCCATAAGGAAAACAAGGTCTATTGAAGAGGTATGTGCAAACCTAAGGAAATCTATAGGATTATCTAGTTTTATATTTATAAAGTATGATACATTGGATAATACTGATCGAACCAAAGTTGAGGAGACTATGGTAGAAATGATTGCTAATCAGAAGCTTGCCCCTAGCAAAATTAAGAAAAAGATACCCAAAGATTTATTTGAGAGACTAGAAAGGAGATGGAATTAGGCAGAAGTAGAAGAGAAAAACATAAGGACTGACACATTAGTCAGAGTGATGCCTAATTTTTCCCAGGATCAATAGAACACATTTTTGGAGTAGTATAGGAGCATATTTGTTCCTAAGTATAGAATTTTTTTTATCTTACAAAATAAAATGGAATTTGTAGCACAATAGACTGAGTTTCTTTGGAAAATCATTTATGGTTTATCCACCAAAGGAGTAGAGAAAGAGATAGATATTGTAAACATTGAAGATGATTGCAGTTGTGGAGAAAGATCAGGTGTGCCAAGTTTGCAAGGTAGCATGTCACCTGTACATGTCAACACCCCTGACACTCCAAAGGTCAAGAAATCAAAGCTCATTGATACAGAGGCAAAAGGTGAACAGAAAGAAACAAGTATAGAAAGTAAGATTGTTTTAGCACCTCATATTGAGGAAAACACATAATCAAGTAAAGTTGAATTGAGTGTGATTATTGTTGTCTCAAGCATAGATGCACAAGCACAATTGAGTGGTGAAACTTCACCAACTCCTAAAGTAGTATTGAGTAGTAGCACTCCTTCACCAAAAAAGGGAGAACAATAAAGGATAATTTGCCAGATATTGAAGTTAGTTTGGATGAAATAATTGAGATGCCAAAATTAGACCTGGCAAAGATCACCTTGGAGCAAACATTTTTTCTACAAGAAGTTTTGGCAAAGAAGAAAAGGAAAGAAGAGCTAAAGAAAGATTTGAAGCAAAAGCAAGTACTTTATGATGTAAAACATGTTTTTATTATTGTTTTTGATATTCAAAATTTTGATGAAGAAGAGCCAATCATCAACCAGCTTGTAGATATAGTTGATCAATTCAATGTTGGTAATATAGAATCAAATGAAAATTTGATGGATCGGTCTACAAGAAGATTCGAGAAAAAGATTGTGGAAAAAGTTTCCATAACCATTTTTTAGTAGAAAATGCAATTGCAAGAGAAAATACACGTTATGACAAAACTAATTCAGAAGGTACAACATTTTTTTAGATTTGCCAAGATTCACAAACAGTATGCATGCACAAATTAACCAATTTCAAGTTGAGATGAAGAAGTCCAACATTATTATTTTAGAGTCAATAGGATCAAGCATTGATCATCACAATAATCTATTGAATGCTCAAGGCACATTGGTTGAGCTTCAGGTAGCTAACAACAATATGAGATCTAAATTGATCTCTATTCAAGTAATGATGATACCTCATCTTGAGGTCATGCAAAGGGAGATGAAGTCAGCCTAGGATCTTATCACAAAAGATCAAAATCTTTCAATTGTTAATAATTTAATTGATCTAGCTACAAGATTACAGTTATAGAATCATATTTTGGAGGCAAAAAGAATCGCATGGGATCATGCATTGTCCATGATCACTTGATTTCATAAGGAATTCATTGAGAAATATGGATTTCTTCCGCCCATTCAACCCTAGCAACAGTGAAAAAAGTGTTAAAAAACAAGGGGGAAATAGAATTGAAAAGGGGGAAGGAAATGAATTTTCTACTCATTTTTACATTGTTTATTCATTATGCATAAGTCATCAAACTTAGGGAGGGAGCTCAGTATCAGATTGTATTGTAAAGATGTAAATATGACAAAGTGTTTTTTCCACTAATGTCAAAGGGGGAGATTGTTGGTATCTCTACCTATTGTTGTCTATTAGTGTCAAGCACTTAGTTATTTACAAGGCAGAGTCAAACAGTCATCACTGTGACTGAGCTACTGTACATAGGCCGAGTCATGTATATAAGAAAGTATGTACCGAGATCTGTAGGAGCTAAGTAAGTGTATGGTCACTGAGTATTTTATATATGTGTCAAGCTCAACAGCAACCAAGCACATTTCAATCATACAAGTGTTGAGTTACATTGTATGTGCCGAGCACAATACAAACCGAGCAACAGCAATGTCGAGTGTCAGGAAATAGCAAAGGCTGAGTAATGTAGAGTTTACATAAAATTCAGGAATGGAACATATTTTGAGGTAAAATATTTTTCAAACCGACTTGGAAAGAACATTTAATATTTGGAGAGGTTATTATACAGAGTTTATGCATTAATGACGTGAATAACATATCCCTATATTGTGTGATTAATGTTTCAAATGGAGAGGCTATTATGGAAGAATCTAGAAAACTCTTTATGAAACTGTTTAAATAGAGAAGATCTTGACCTAGATCAGAGTATGTGTATGTGTGAAAGTAAGAGTGTGATGAGCATGATAAGGCGATGCAAAATGAAGTGAAGTGTCGAGATCTAATCATAAGTCAGTGAAAGGTTATGTTATCACTTAACAGAGAAAGTGACCTAATCATAGCGGTGAAGGGGAATACAAATATTATATCAAAGGAGAGGATCACTTAGCAAGGAGAAGGGTCAAAATCAACTTATAGAGCATACTGAGAGTCATGTACAGAGTCAGTTCTAACCAACTTGAATCAGAGTAAATCTCTTAACAAAGTGGTCTTAACAAGTCTTTGTAAATCTCCTAACATAATCCTTACTTTGTTGTAAGTGTTAAATCCTCTAACAAAGTGAGACCTAACAATCTCTTAAGCTTTTAACAGGATAGACCCCTCATAGGGTAGATCATATATTATGATCAAATATTGTAACCATAATAGGTTAACTTTATTGCTGCAGTAGTGAAGATTTATGGGTGTTATCCCCACCCCAGTTTTACCTTCACCTTGGAGGCTTTCTAGGTAAAAAATATTGTGTTGTGTTTATTTTCATGCATTTCATAGATCAGATTTACATGTTACAACAAGTTATCATTACAAGTTTTACATGCACAAGTTTACTAATAGATGTGAATGAATTGGTGAAAATTTTAAAGTGTTTAAGATTCTAATTCACCCCCATCCCCCTCAGTATCTTGTTATCCTATTTATACCTCCATTAGTCAACAAATTTCATGTATTCTTATTGCAAGTTAAGTACATGCATTTAATTATATGGATTATAGCATTAGTTCTTGATTTGGAAATGAATGTTAGAATGGATAAGGTATCAAATCAAAAGTAGATGTAAAATTAATATATGGATAAGCTTAAGTACTAAGGATGAATGCTAGAAAAGAACTTAAGTAATATTTTTTGTGGGAACCTGTTAGGACTCTACACCTATGATCCAAGAGAGCTTATTAAGAAGAATTTATGTTCAAAAAAAAATGTTCACCAAACTTAGTAAGATTTAGACTTATCCTTTTGGGTTCCTTAGCGGGGCATTATAGCAAGTTATATGAAGATGGGGTTTTGAAGAAAGAACACAAACACCTAGAGAAGACAACCTTGAATCATGTTGTGGATATCCCAAATTTATTCCATGAAGACTAGGTTAGGTTTTTGCTAAGAAGAATCTGCAATTAATACATCTGATTGAAAAAAAACCTTGCAAAATCGTGAAGGATGTGATTCAAAGGGTTACTAGTTTCAATGGCGTCAGAGTAGAATTAAGCAGAAGAATAATCTCAACCAAAAATGTTGTAGACCAGACTAGTTTTGAGATAATGGTTGTTGCACACATTGCATAATATTGTTATATTGTATTTTTTAAATTTTTTTATGTAATGTTGCACCTAGATGGGCGTGTAACATGTAAAGATTCTCATGGGATATACTTTATGAGTTGTATTGTAACATTGTGATGATATTTCATGTAATTATTTAATATTGGGGAAAAGAAATTAAATGTCCAATATTAAATGTGGGGTCAATGGGTTAGGTAGCACATGGTTTATGTAATACCACTTGGTGGTTTTGTGGGACTTGCTACTATATAAGAAGCCACAAGGGTAGTTGTTGGGTGAGAAGAAGAAGAAAAAAAGGGAAGGAGTCGAGCGGGACAAGGCTTGACAGGTTAGCCAAGGGAGCATTTGTGAAGGTTGGAAGCATGGCATAGGATGCGTGGATTCATGCTTACTCACATGGATTGTTCGATTGTGGCTATGGCTTTGAAGGCTTCAATGATTGTATTGCAATGGTGTTTTTGTTGAATAATACATGATGATGGATGCTTTTGGAGGCTGGGTTTTTCCCTCAATGAGGATTTCCAGGGTATATCTTGTGTCACAATTTTTGTGGATATGTTGTCTATTCTCTTGCATGTGGATTTCAATTGCATATTTATTTTAGATATGTTATGGATTATGTGGAAACGATTATATTCTTTCTTGCAAGTTTCCTTACAAGTGGTATCAGAGCTAGGTTTTATTCTTGTAACCCTAGATTGAATCCATGGGAATGCATGAGAGGCTAAAAGAAAGGGCAAGACATATGAGTTTTTTTATTGCAGATCTGAGATTTTTGGGTTTGTTGTTATGATCGAATATTAGTAGATTTTGGGCATGTGAAATTGTTGGACACAATAATTTTTTGGATGTTTCTTTTAAATGAGGGTTTTAGGGAGAGCTTGCAGAAATGACCTCCTAGGTATAAAACAAACCTCACCATTGGATCTAGGTTGATGTTTCCATAAATTTTGATATATAATATGCCCTAGTTTGGCCATGTTCAAAGGAAATAAATGAGTTTTTTAGTTTCAGCCCATGATAGTCGTCAAATTTAATCTCATCAAAAATTTCGTCACAAAAGAAAAATTTGCAGTGAAAATGGTAAAAAGACTGTCTTAGTAAAGTAGCCATAACTTTCTCTTAGGATATCAGATTTCAGACTTCTTATAGGCATTGGAAAGCTAATTTAAAGCACAACTTGGTGTAGGTTTGGTTCTATAATTTTGACAATTTGTCAAGTTCTAAGAGCCCTAAAGTTAGATGTTATTTATTTTTAGCACATATTAGGGCATAACTTGGGCATACTGAGTCGAATTTTGGACTTTGAGTAGTCAACAGAAATCTCTTGGAGAACTCTACACATCGGTTCAAATTTGGTGCAGGTTTAGCATGGTTTATTTAGTGATATATTAATCTGAATAGTTTATGGTATATATTGAGTATGGTAGCATTGTGAGTTTATGAAATTGTATGTTTGGAGATTTAAGATTTGATGTCATTGTATACTCAGTTCATGTTTCAGATATGTTATGGATTATGTGGAAACAATTATATTCTTTTTTACAAGTTTCCTTGCAACTAGAGGCTACCAAGATGGGTGAGCTTGCACAATAGATGATATCCCTAACTATGAGATGGCATTCGTAGCAATGGTGATTGCCTACCAAATCTACTACTTGAGTCAAGAGAACATGTCGAGTGGTGCAATATATGGTGCATACCAAATTACTCATTACACACTTGACCTAAATGAGTGGCTTCACAGGCAAATGATGGAAAATCTAAATAAGATTAAGGACTATAGAAAGCACATATTGAAGTTTGGAGCTACTCTTGTGAGCATTTTCTTTTACTCTAGAAAGGAATTTCGAGGGTACCTACCCTTCACATGGTTGAAAGCATGACTTGTCACAACACAAATTGACAAACTCTATATAAAATTGAAAGGTAAAGGAAATGCTACCCCGTGGAGGTATTTCAAGAGTTTCCAGTAGGAAAATCATCAAGGAGAGGATTCCCTTCAATCTTGTAGAAGAAAGCAAGGATGAACTGAGTTTCCTTGCAAACCTAAACAAATGTATGATTCAGGCATTTCAACCTCAAACCCATTGGCTTACTGCATTTTTGTATGAAATAAGTGAAGAAGAGGTGAGGCCACACATCAAAAGGTTATTGGTCAATACCTAGGTTTGGGACATGCATGGAGAATAAAGGTAGACTCCTTAAGCAACAAGAGATGGCTTCACCAAAGAGGAAGTCAAGAAAATCAAACAGAAAGTTCCCAAGGCCACTATGTCAGGAGTTAAAGAAATGGATGTTGAGGAAGAGCTCACTGGTGAAGCTCTGTCAAATCCTCAACAGTGGTAAACACTAAAGCAGAACTTGGACTAGCTAAAGACTCATATGAGCCTAAAGAGACTAGAAGAGATACTAGAAAGAAGGAGGATAACACAAACAAGCCCCCTAATCTTAAAACATATAAAAGGAAGAAGAATGAAAAAGAAAAGAAATTTGAAGAGAATTTGTCACTAGTACCAAAGGAAAAAGAGTCTTCAAAGACTAAGATGGATGTTGAAGTGGAAAAGGTGGTAAAAAGAGGTAAGAAGCAACACACCTCACTTGCAATTGATGATATTTTGGCCGATATTTTGCATAATGGGAATTACATTACATTGAAAAATAGATTTTCAAGTTCATGAAGCAAATAAAAATAAGGTTTTAGGTGGCATACTATTAAGTATGAGAACGTAAAATAGGAAACCAATAGAAATAAGGGGAAAAGTTCCTCTTGGACTATCAAGAATTGTGTACAAGAAATGGAAAGCTAGCATCATTTTATTCAAGGAGATGTTAGATGATGCACTGGAAAAGATGAGGCTAGAATATTCCCCATCAAAAAGGAAGGCACTGATTGAGATCTATAAACAAGATTTCTCTATGACGGAGAATGTAGCCTTAATGATGACAAGGGGAGAGAAAGAACCATATAAAAATGTTGTGAAGAATTGGATTCACCAAAAAGGAAGTCAAGAAAATCAAACAAAATACTCCCATGGCCACTAAGTGAGTAGAAGTTGAAGAAATGGATGTTGAGGAAGAGCTCACTCGTGGAGCTCTGTCAAGTCCTCAACCAGTGGTAGACACTGAAGAAGAACTTGGACTAACTAAAGATTTGTAAAAAAATCCTGAAGAGAGCAAAAGAGATACTGGTAAGGAGGATGGCACAAACAAGCCCCCTAAGCTTAAAATGTATAAAAGGAAGAAGAATGAAAAAGGAAAGAAATGTGAAAAGAAACTATCACCAATACCGAAGGAAAAAGAGTCTTCAAATATTGAAATGGATGCTGAAGTAGAAAACGAGGTAAGAAGAGGTAAGAAGAAACACACCTCACTTACAATCAATGATATTTTGGCTAACATTTAGCATAATATGAATTACAATACACTAAAAATAGTTTTTATAAGTTCAATGAAGCAAATTAAAATAAGGTTTTAAGTGTCGTACTAGTAAGTATGAGAACATACAATAAGAAACCAACAGAAATAAGGGGAAAGGTTCTTCCTAAACTATCAAGAAATGTCAAGCTAGCATTATTCAATTCAAGGAGATACTAGATGATGTACTAGCAAAGATGAGGCTAGAATATATCCCATAAAAAAGGAAGGCACCAGTTTCTCTATAGAAGAGAATGTAACCTTAATGACTACATGGGGTGAGAAAGAAGCATATAAAAATGTTGTGAAGAATTGAAATGTTGTGGTTAAAAAGTTGGTAGACTTCATCATGAATAAAAAGGAAGAAGAAGAAAAGGCTCAACTTCCTCAACATACAAATCCAAAAGGCAAAAGCATATGACTTACTTTGTTTATTATTGTTAGGAATAAGGTGTCTCAACCTTGTATAATTCCTATTCTTATTATTTGTTTTGTAAAATGTATTTCTTGCAAATAATGTTGATGTGTCGACATCTTGAATTGTGTGTAAGGAGATCATGACTAAAACGGTTATGACAGATTCCTATGACACGTAAGAGCTATGTTAGGAAGATTCAATGATAGGTGAAGACATGTGGCAACTAAGATATTTGAGTACTATACACTCTACCCCAATAGTGGGGTTTGGGGCATCGCCCCGAAAAAAATTTTGGGGTTCCTATTTTCTCGGAGAATGGTAAAACCCTAATACGGTTTACCTTTGGGAGTAGCCCTAAAGTGAAGCGCATGTTATAAGCGTTTTTAGAGTTGCGAAGAGATGCGATGCGAAAAAGGTGTATTGTTGGTACTGTGAGTGTAGACACCTAAAAACCTTTAGAAAATAAAGTATTTTTATTTTCTGAAAAAGTCCTGATGACATCATCATTTATTAATTAATTAATTATTTAATTAATTAATTAATTTTTATGCCATTAAATCCCTTTATCTTAATTAAAAATATTTAATTAAGCAATCCCTCCCAAAAATGTTTAAATCTTATTTAAACATTATTTTCTTATTTATTAATTATTTAATTAATAAATTGACCAAAAATCCTAAAATAAATTAAAAAATTTATTTTTTGCCCAAAACTTGGCCAATTTCCTTATGACCAATAACCTCTTCCAAAATCTTCTAATCCTTCTTTAATTTTGATTAAAGGCTAATCCCATCATTTCCTACCCCTAATCCCAACTCAAAATATTTAATTAAGGTTAAATATTAATCCTCATGTTTATTAAAAAAGTTTTAATAAATATCTCCTCAACCCAAACCCTTGAAATAAATAAAACTTTATTTATTTCCTAAAAATCTAATTTATCCTCACCCTAAGAAGTTCTAGACTCTTCTAGAAAGTCTTCATCCTCATCCTAGGAAATTCTAGACTATTCTAGAAAGTCTTTATTCTCATCCAAAGTCTAGACTCTTCTAGAAGATGTCTTTAAAACTAATCCTAATCCCCTCCTAACCTTGTCACATTCCCTAAACATGAGTTAAAACTTCCTAACCCAAGCCAAAGTTAACAAATATCTCCTCCTTCACCCACCCTCATTAAATGCCATCCACTTGCCTATCCCTAAGCTAATCCTAAACCATCCTAATCCATCCTCTAATCATTTGCACAAGCCTAAGCAAGCTTAAAACCTTCCTAATCAAGCCTAAGTCGAAATTGCTCTCATCACCCTCAAAATATCTCAACCATAAAACTTTATGAAGTCCACTAGGCCATAAATGACTCTTACAAGCCCTTTTATTGCTCTTACAAGTCATTATGAGGGTCTTTATGAAGATTTTATCCCTTGAGCCTCTTTTGTTGACTCATCCTTCCCCTTTCCTCCATCCTCTCACCATGTGACATGTGTCACTCTTTGATTGGTTGTAAGGAAGCACAATCCATGTGCTCTCCTCTCATGCAATCTAAGCCCTCCATGAGCTTTTTCCCATCCTTGCATCTTAGCCCTCAATCCCTCAAGCCTCTTGCCTATAAATTGGATCCTTCCCCTTTGCAAAATAACACAATCCATGAAGTAAAGTTATAATGTTATTTTGAGAGCCAAATCCATACTAAAGCCATCTATCCACACCAAAAATCCACAATCATCCATTGAAGCCTTTGGAAGCATATTGAGCATACATCCTATCCATTTAGATAAAGCTACTCAACAAGAGAGCTTCTTATTGAGAGAGTCCATTAGTGGCTCATATTCTCAATTGAGAGTTCATCTTAGTCTATCTTGAAGTTTATGAATTTTGTTTAGTTTGTAGAAGCTTTATTTAAATTTGGTTTCTATTAGCATACTAACATTGCTCATATACATTTTGGCACGCCCGGTGGGACCCCGCATGGGTCATCTTCATTAGCTTTTTTAGTCAAGTTTTGTATGTTATTTGCTGATTTTGGCTAATTTTTCTTGTTTTTGTGATTGGTAGGATTGTATAAATTGGTTTTGTAGGTCCACATGAGCATGAAGAAGACAAAGGAACTCATAATCTATCTCATAGTGTTTGCAGATTTTCCAAGCTTATAGGTGGACAAAGAACTTGAAATTCTTCTTCCTCTTCTTGTCTATATTCTTCTTATTCCATCTACTTCTTCTTCTTCTTCTTGTGGGAGATCTTGGCCATTTTTTTTTTAAGGAAGCAAAATCATACACACTTCTTTTTAGTGCTTAAAATGAACCCCCAAATCATACTTAAATCCATTGAAAAATTAAAAATTTGCAAGAAAAAAAAAATCTTTTAACAAGTGAAACTAAACCAATCTAATCATTTGCATCCTTGCAACATCAAGGTTTTAGATGCATTCATGCAAAATTAGGAACACTTCATTTTTGGGAATTTAAAAAGAACTTCAAGTTTCCATTTTAAAAGGTTCAAAATCAACACTAAGTGCACACTAAAGTTCTTTTAAAAAAATCTCATGAAAACTAAGAGTCCTAAATGGTTGTCAAAAATTGTCCTAAAAGCTTTGTTATTTGTTCCAAACAAATGTCTTATTGCAAAATCTTGAATGTTTCTTAGGTTTTTTATGCATCAAAACAATCTAGGAATATCATTTTTGGGCTTAAAATATGCAAACTAGAACACAAAATCTTGAATGAAAACCAAAGTCCAAAGAGTCATTTTCACTTTTCAGTCCAAAACAATCTTGAATGATCTAAGGTTAAAAAACAAGCACTTCAAAGTTCTTAAAACAACACACAAAATCTCAATCTTGAATGCTCAAAAGAAAACACTTGAATGTTTAACCACTTGTCTTTGAATGCATGTTGCTAAAATCACTCTTGAATGCCATGGATTAAAATCAAATTTTCCTTGAATGCATGATTAAAACAACAAATCCAATCTTGAATGCCATAGATCAAATAATCATCTTTTGGGGCATAAAAAGAATCCACATTTTTGAAATCTTCTAAGTTATAAAAACTAATAAAGACGCTTTGAGTAAGTTTTTAGTTGGACTCACCCTCTTTAATCACCCATCAATTTAACCATTGGTTGCAATCTCAGCACCATCTATGGGGATGGGTCTACCTAAGAGGGTGTTAAGTGCTCCACAAAGATCAAAATCCACTCACTTGGGTCTTTAGTGGTTTTTCTAAGTTAGAAAATTTCTTGAATGCGCATTAATCTCGCTCACACTTCGTTTGGGCATAAAAATTGGACAAATCTTGACGTGGAGGGCCTACGGGCGCGCGCTTGGCAATCGAGTTTCACACATCTTTGTTTTGGGCTTAAAACAAACTCACACTCAATCTTGAATGCCTAACAATCAATGAACATTGCATGGTTTGGACGCATTTTCAATAACGCTCGCATTTTTTATGTTGACGATCTCTCAACTTTCATTATGCTAACGATGCTATCAAATTGGAATGAACATTGTATGCCATAATCACAAGTGTCTTCAATCATAGCTTACAAAATCTAAATCATCAATTGGAATAAACGTGTGTCTTTTAAAGCCCAAGATCATGTATGTGGTCTTGTTTTACACTTTTTAGGAGGCCTGCTTGGGGATTTCATCACCCCTTGGGACGACCTCAACTCCAGCGTTCCGGCGGAGTATAAAAATCGAGAGGTGAATCCAAAGACACCTCTCTTGGAATCAAGATTTTGTCACTCGGGCTAAGCCTCAAGGAACTTTATACCCTTGAGAAGTGAAAGAGGAGAAGTGGGTTACCGCTCCTCTCAGCTGTGTGACATCTTTTTGGTTTCATCTACGGATTTGGGCCTCACGTACCTTGCGTATATCGAGGACTCCCTAGCTATAACAAATTTCATCCTTGTAGAAAGCTTCCTAGGATGTTGGTGTGTTTGACGTGCTTGCTCAAAACTTTTGTCTGCTTATTTGTTCATAGCTTTTGAATGAATGTTTGCCAACTTTGGTCAAAATCCCAAAAAAGAAAAAATATCCCAGCTCAAGGCATACTTAGCGTAGTCACTGCCTCATCAAAAAATCATCCAAGCTCCCCCGCTGCAACCGAATCTATCTAGTTCTTTGCCTTAGAACAATCCCAAATCCAAAGTCCATCCAAATCATCCCCCTAGCCAGCTAGCAACCCAATCCAGAATCACCCAAGCCTTTAAAGAGTTGTTGTCACTTTGCCAAAATTTGCTATCCAATCAATCTATCCTACCAATCAACCAATCTCACCAAGGTTATCCCTCTAACAGAGCATTGTCTAGGGTAATCTAGCTTTGTCACTTGCATCCCTCATCACCTTGAGCTAAAGATTAGGATCCACAAGTGGTCAATCTCGTGTCATGCCCATAGGATCAGTAGTCTATCCTTAAGTTGACACAATCACCACAAATTCAGCACATAGGAGAGCAAAACTCTCACTTTTTGACAGCATACCCTTGAAGTCTTCCACCCACAAGAAAGCCAAAAATCTCCAGCCAATCCTCCTTAGGTCTGTCATGCAACTTTGACTCTCCCTAGGAAATCTTTCATCAGCCAATCCAAAATTTGTGCTTAACCCAAATCCAACCATGAGCTTCCGTGTTCATCCATACGCAAGACCCCATCCCCATCAAACTCATCATCAAAGCATGAAGTACCAATCTTATCATGATGTGTTTAGTCGCATTGTCCTTGCTCCCGCCACCTCCTATTCCAATGATGATGAAAATCTTGTTGACTATGACGGGTATATTGAAAGCCTTAGAAACATTCCCCCAAGCATCCCCCAAAATCCAAGACTTATTCCAAACTATCTAGTCATGCCATCTGATATTCCAGCTTCCCCTCCATCACCCCATCAACCAAGCTTCCAATCTTCCACCTCCATCACACTAGCTATTCCTGTCAATCTACCTCCACCTCTGACACACGAGTCTCCAAGGAATCTCCTAGAGGAAATACAAGAAAAGTTGCCTCCAACAGTCGATAAGCCATGTCATCTAATCCAACCATGTGATGAAGCTTCCCCATCTATAATATCACCTCCATCTCCCATAGCTATCATCCCCATACCATCCATCAAATTGCTTAAAATCCTTCCACTTCCCGCAAGCATCAAAATCCCACCACCTGTCAAATCCCTCCAAATCCTATCCACATCACCTCCAAGCATTTCCCAAATCTCTCGTAATGACCCTTATGCATCCATCTTCTACTCACCCATCTCCACTACTGAATCTCCCATCCATCCATCCGATGCCTTTGAAGAATCCATCCCTTCACCTCCTATCGCACCATCCACTCCAAACCAATCCTATCAAGATCCTGCCCAAAAGCATGTTGACATCCCCCAAAGCATAAATGAAGATATCATCGTACCATGTCTTCCATCCATAGTGCAGTCACCATCTCCTCCATCTCCAAAACCTCAAGCCATATCTCCTCCACTACAAGATATCTTGTCATCCCACCAGCTACATCAAGATCCTATCCTTCCATCTCCCCCGCTCCATGCTTCCATCTTACCACCTATCCAAGCTATTCCACCATCTATAATCTACCCTCTTGGTTCACTTACATTTATCCACGGTGGCCCTCTCTCAGCAGAAGAATTAAGAACAGTATCTCCCCATTGCAATACACCTAATAAATCACTTCTACCATTTTCTACAAGCAAAAAGTTTCCTCAGCTTGTTCAAATGCTCAATCGATGGCATTATCAAGGTCAAGGTTTAGGACCACAAGAGAAAGGAATCAGAGAGCCTATTATTGCACAAAAAAATCTAGGATTTCATGGTCTTGGATATGTATCCAAAGGCTCACCATCTAAAGGTGTTGGTACACCACACCCCCAAACCAAGCCTATCTCCAAGCCCACCATGCCAGCCTCCCATCACTCCTTCAAGAAATCTTATGTCATCCCACCTCCACCATCTTTGCAACCCAAAACAAGCTACCATATCCCCCCTTCATCCGCTAAATCCATTTTGGGTCCCTATGTCCCAAAATCTACCATCCTCCATCCTCCTATCAGCCATCATAAAAATCCTATTTCATCCATTTCTATGCAAGATCAACAAAGGCACATATCAGGGCACATCATCCATCATCATCCCCCTACATGCTCTTTCATATCCTCTCCATCTCACAAAGCTTCTCCTAAACATCTTCCCAAAGCTTACCACAGCAATGTGAATGCCAACTTCAAAATGCATAAAGCTAGAAATCCACATCCTAGGCAATCATATGTCTATTCTAAAAGACATACTCCAAAAAGGAAAAATCCAATCAAAGAATGCAAAACAATGCAAAAGCCTATGAAAAGAAAATCCAAAACCATGTGGATCCCCAAGAAAAAAGTTGAAACCCAATGCATAATGGCATCCACCATTGCTAATCCACCATCTAGTGACTCATGTCCCCCATCTCCTAACTCCATCTTGGGTGCCTATATCCCCAAGCACGCTTCCACAAATCCTCCATCACGCTCGCATCTACCATCTATCCCCCATATGCTCTTTTCACACCCGTTCCAACATGTGCCAATGTTGCTCTTGCAAGCATCCCCATCTCATGCTCCTTTCCAGCATTTTCATCCCTCCATCTCCTACCATCAATCCCATCTAATCTGATCTATTGCATAAATCACACATCCGGTGTACCAACAGCTAGCAACAAAATTGAACATTCCAACAGCCAGTGAAAAATCCCAAAAAAGCCAAAATAGCTGAAGAAAGCCAAAATCATTCCAGCTAAGTCCAAAGTCAAAAAGTCAAAAAAGTAAAGAAAAATAAAGTGTCCACTGGTGAAAACTTGGCAATTCAAGTGCCTTGGACAAGTACCATGATGAAAACTTGGCAAACAAGCGTCATGTGTAATCCCACCATCCCCAGCTTAGCCTATCACCCTCATGCTTTTGGTCATCTCTTGACATCCAACTCCATCTTCCAATCTATCCACCTATCCTCCATCCTCCAGCTTCCATCTCACACCATCCACTAATCTTATGCAGCTTCAGCCAATCATCTCAGCTATCATCCATCTCCCTAGCCCCTTTAGCTTTTTCCATCCTAGCTTCAATCCTATCACATCCATCATAAGACCTCCTTCTGCATGTTATCTTCTAATTGGGGGCACTATATTCCTTGGAGATCTTGTCTTGTCCATCCTCCCTTGTCATTGGTATCTAGCTCTAGGCTATCCTCATGCAAACCTAATGTCATCTCTTTATATCCATCATAATCCTAGCTATCTACCATCCTATCCAGCCATCTCATCCTGCTCCTCTAGCTATCCTTGGTCACAAAATCTCTCATCATCATTGGATGCATCCTGCCAAATCCATATCTTTCACTATCACCCCACCCTTAGCTTTCGCATCTTGCACAACATCGAACCCTCCCACTATCCTATCATCCTGAGCTTTTGCCTGCTATCCTATCATCCTGAGCTTTTGGCTGCTTGTAAATATCTTGGTCAGATTCAGCTTATAAATATCTTGGTCAGTCAGCTTGTACATCCACTTTAGCTTAGTACCATTGTATCTATCCAGCGTTCGTGTCAGTTTGTCCTTGATCAGCATCTTGCACCCATCACACATCTTGGTTAGCTATTCCAATGCATCCTTTAGCTAGATTTCCTGTCACCAAAGTGTTATCTTTCTTAGTTCAGCTTGCCAGACGCATCACTCATCCAAATCCACCAGCTTAGGTGCTCTCCGATAGGTCCTTGTAGAATATAGCTTTCCTCATGTCTGATCTTGGTCCGTTAGTACCTCGTCCTACCCATCTCGTTGGCAAACGGTTCTCTTTTGGATTTTCACTTTCTTTTGATTTGGGATCTTCCCTTTTGGGTCTTGAAGTATCTTTTCCAAGCAATCTCCTTGTTCCCTCCTCAAGGTTGCCATCATCTTCCATATCATGGTATGCTGCGAATGGGGCAATTAGAGCGTAAGGTCTTGATCAGGTCTTTCGTTTGTTTTTCTTTTCTGCTTGTGGGTTCTCCAGTGTCGTTTCCACGCTGCTTCCTCTAGGATTCATGTGTGATGCTGGGGCAATCCTTGCGTGTTTGTTTTGAGTTAGTTTGTCAGTCCTCTGGACAGTTGGTGAACAGGCCTTGATGTTCTTGGTAACCTTGGCAATTAACCAATAGTCCTATAGCAAATCTAGTGCTCAACTACATGGTGGTACTTCTCTTTGAAGTATCCCCCCGCTCAAAAAGCTTCAATGGTTTTCCTTCATCTCCATTATCCCCCATCCATATCCAGTATCCGTCTCTCCTACCCCAGCTTATGCATCAGTATCTCTTTGAATCACTCATCACTCTTAGCTTTAGGGATCCACAATCCTAATCTTAGGGATCCACCAATCCAAATCAATCCACCAAGCCTCATCTTTCGAGATCCACAATCCTAGTCCTAGGGATCTCTGAAACCCATCTTCCACCAATCTGACTCTTTGAAATCCTGTTGCATCAGCTTTATAATCCCCTCATCCATCTCCCTATCCTGGATTCCTTTTTATAGCGCTCTGCTCCTTCATCCTCCACCTTCCCTAAAGTCTTAAGCTTGCTTCCTCTTGTGCATCTGATTCTCCTTTATCATTCTCCCATAGTGAGAGTTTGAGCTAATTTAGCCCCTTCTCTTTGCCAATCTGAGTTTCCTTGCTCATCCGGGATTCTTGTACATTTCAAAAAGCCATCGAGCCTCACTTTCTCTCCCTGCTGCCTTCTTGAGGGGGCATCTCACAATCCATTCTCTCCTCTTCTGCTCTAGCCTTGGGCATCTTATTTTCTTATCTTTGATGCCATGCCACTTGCGGCATCACATCAAAGAGGGGCAAAATGTAGACACCTAAAAACCTTTAGAAAATAAAGTATTTTTATTTTCTGAAAAAGTCCTGATGACATCATCATTTATTAATTAATTAATTATTTAATTAATTAATTAATTTTTATGCCATTAAATCCATTTATCTTAATTAAAAATATTTAATTAAGCAATCCCTCCCAAAAATGTTTAAATCTTATTTAAACATTATTTTCTTATTTATTAATTGTTTAATTAATAAATTGACCAAAAATCCTAAAATAAATAAAAAATTTATTTTTTGCCCAAAACTTGGCCAATTTCCTTATGACCAATAACCTCTTCCAAAATCTTCTAATCCTTCTTTAATTTTGATTAAAGGCTAATCCCATCATTTCCTACCCCTAATCCCAACTCAAAATATTTAATTAAGGTTAAATATTAATCCTCATGTTTATTAAAAAAGTTTTAATAAATATCTCCTCAACCCAAACCTTTGAAATAAATAAAACTTTATTTATTTCCTAAAAATCTAATTTATCCTCACCCTAAGAAGTTCTAGACTCTTCTAGAAAGTCTTCATCCTCATCCTAGGAAATTCTAGACTATTCTAGAAAGTCTTTATCCTCATCCAAAGTCTAGACTCTTCTAGAAGATGTCTTTAAAACTAATCCTAATCCCCTCCTAACCTTGTCACATTCCCTAAACATGAGTTAAAACTTCCTAACCCAAGCCAAAGTTAACAAATATCTCCTCCTTCACCCACCCTCATTAAATGCCATCCACTTGCCTATCCCTAAGCTAATCCTAAACGATCCTAATCCATCCTCTAATCATTTGCACAAGCCTAAGCAAGCTTAGAACCTTCCTAATCAAGCCCAAGTCGAAATTGCTCTCATCACCCTCAAAATATCTCAACCATAAAACTTTATGAAGTCCACTAGGCCATAAATGACTCTTATAAGCCCTTTTATTGCTCTTACAAGTCATTATGAGGGTCTTTATGAAGATTTTATCCCTTGAGCCTCTTTTGTTGACTCATCCTTCCCCTTTTCTCCATCCTCTCACCATGTGACATGTGTCACTCCTTGATTGGTTGTAAGGAAGCACAATCCATGTGCTCTCCTCTCATGCAATCTAAGCCCTCCATGAGCTTTTTCCCATCCTTGCATCTTAGCCCTCAATCCCTCAAGCCTCTTGCCTATAAATTGGATCCTTCCCCTTTGCAAAATAACACAATCCATGAAGTAAAGTTATAATGCTATTTTGAGAGCCAAATCCATACTAAAGCCATCTATCCACACCAAAAATCCACAATCATCCATTGAAGCCTTTGGAAGCATATTGAGCATACATCCTATCCATTTAGATAAAGCTACTCAACAAGAGAGCTTCTTATTGAGAGAGCCCATTAATGGCTCATATTCTCAATTAAGAGCTCATCTTAGTCTATCTTGAAGTTTATGAATTTTGTTTAGTTTGTAGAAGCTTTATTTAAATTTGGTTTCTATTAGCATACTAACATTGCTCATATACAGTGAGTAGCTACTGGAGTCTTCTATTGTTGATGTTGAACTTGCATTGCAAGTGTATTGTAACCTCGTGTTGAAGATAATACATTGTGCAAGTTCTAAAGGGCTGGCGTTGTTTTACCAAAAGGTTTTTCCCCACCAACAAATCCTTGTGTTATGTGTTCCTTTCTCTGTCTATTTTCTGTATGCATGTTTGGCTGCAATATTGTTGTTTACATGATATTGAATCTGTAAGTGTAGAAGATTTTAATAGGATTTGCATCATACTTTTCTTATGAGATTAGTGTAGGAAGTTGTTTCCGCACCTGAGTTTCCTTACAATTATGCTTCAGAACTTGTATTTGTATATGATTATTATTACATACCCTATGGGTTGTGCCGTGGATGTTATTTCATTGTGTATACCTTATGGTATTAGTTATCCTTATGTATTCATTTATCAGATGATGTATTTGATATTGATTTATGGTTGTGAGATATAATACTTAAGATTAATCTAATGAATAAAATTAACGTGTGTGGAATTCTATGTTAAGGAACCCTTGAGAAATGTAATCAATAATGTGTTTTCAATTGTATTATTCCATATTGTTATCATTGATGTCGGATAAACTTTTAAGCAAAAAGAAAAAGTCAATTTACTTGGTAACATTTTTTAAAGGTTAATTTCTCTTGGGTTCCTAGCAAGGCTAGGAACATGGTACGAGATCATCATCGAACTTCCTTTTATGTCTATTTATTTTAGGCACTTAGAGTGATAGATTTTTAGGTTGAAGAATTATTGTCTTTTCCAATGTATATATGTAATGCACTTGAAATTCAAATTCAAAGGTTAGAGCTTCTTTGAGGTGGAAAAGCAAGAGGGGCAATGGTTAGGGCAACAAACATAGAATGTGAAGAATCCATTATGGATGTTTGCACTTCTTTCTATTGCATTAGTATAGAAAAGATCAAAATTTGTTGCACAAAGTCTCTACATGTACTCTCACTATGCATTGGTAATATATGGTTCTATTATATAATTCTTCTACAAGTGAAATATCACTTTTGAGTTCCGCAATGAACTATTTTGATTTTCATTATGTACTTTGTATGTCAATCAACAAGTTAATAATTTGTTTTTTATGAATGCTACATCAAAATGTAATCATTGCATATTTCATTCTTGCCCTTTTGTTTTGAACTCATTTTGAAGTGTTTATCCATATGGTAATAACTAGCATATCCAAATGACGATTTCAAAATTGAAGTTGACAATAATCTTTTTTAAAAATCTAGTCTATACTCAATTCTAAGGTCTAAACCTAATCCACAATTTACCTAATCATCAAATCCCAAGAAATGACCTCTTTTGTCACGAAGATTAAAATTAAAATTTGGGAATCTTTATTTTCACTTCAATTGACCCTTCCTAGCCATTGAAATACAAATTAGTTGCACCATATGCTAAGATGACATATTCAAAGAACAAGGATAGCTTACTTTGAACATCTAGCAAATACATGAATTGGACACAAAGCACATCACAAACCTAAAAATAAACATTGGGTGAAATCACTACTACATTAAAAATCAAAGGCACATACAATAGCTTGTCCTCAATCTTATTAAAAAAACTCAAACTTGGCATTTCTTGATAGGTTTAACATTAAACTACTCCCACTCCTATTTGCAAACCAAAAAGCACATAAATAGACTTTAATGCAAGAACAAATAAAGCACTTTCAAAGAAGAAAAAAATTTTAAAAACAATGAATATTAAGTCTACAAATAGTAATAAAATTTATAAATTTCATTCAAATACCTTAACATAATGAAATTTAGTCTTTAACGAAAAAGAATTTAAAGAAAAAACATATTTCTTACATCTCAACCCCATTTTTATTGCAAAATCATATCCTACCTCAATCCTAAAACCAAAGAATTTGCATTTATTTATAAATTCTCATACAATATAGAACATATTTATCATTCTCAACTTTAATTTCCCGTGTAATTGAGATTAATGAAATTAAAATAATTTACACTAGAACCAGTAATAGATAGGTCCCTCTTGAGCATTAAATGCTCACCATGGAAAGTACCCGCCCACTCAGAAAATGCAATGAAGATCAAATCCTGATGAAACTATGATAGATCTAATGCAATATTTGCACCCAAACAGGAGGGAGTTGATGTCACAGAGATTTCAATCACACAAAATGGCATGGGAACAGAGGCACCAAGCATATAAATCAGAAACCATTTCTAATATTACAAGAAATTTTTGAAACATTTCAATTGTAAATCGAATCTTAAGCATTGTAACATAACTGTAATACTCTGTTCATGCCTGGACTGTTTTCCTTTTTTCTTCTCTATACCCATGTGTTGTTTGGATTCAGGAGAGCTTTCATGTTTGTTTTGGCTTGTCATGTGATGGCGGTTGATCAAATGTGATTTACCATTGTAGGGTGTGCTACTAAACTCTCATTAAATAACTGAAGAACACTCGTTCTTGTTTCCAAGAAAAGTTCCAGTGAACAATTTTTATGATAATTTTTTTTAGTTTGTTCTGAATCTTGGGACAATTGTATTCTCTCTTGCATATCTTATGGTGGCTATTAACCATGAATTTTCTGCGCTTTAATTTTACCATTACTTACACTGATAAGAATATAAATTATTTCATGTCGACCACACCAGGTTATATATACATCAATGGCTGCAGATTCCTGCAAAATCTTTCACAAGCAATTTCAAGGAGCAAGATCATATGGTCCAAAGCTATGTAAAATGAATCATTGAAGTTAATCTTAGCCCAAAGGAACTATAAATCATTTCATATGAACCACCCTAGGTTATATACATTTCAGTGACTGCAAATTCCTGCGAAATCCTGGGAACAAGACCATGTGATCCAAAGCTATCTTAAACGAATTATTAAAGTTAATCTCGGCACTAAGGAAATTGATTCCGTTTAAATAGATGTCGGTAAACAGGCCTTTCAGTACAGCCTGATCTTTAGAAACAGAAACAAGGCTTGAGCCCAAGCCTTGGTGCAAACTTTGACTCCATTGATATTAAGCTAGTGAAGTTCAGAGCTCAACCAGAATACAAGTTTTGTAAGGGATGCAAGTCCTTGATTTTCAGATGTACGAAAATTTGATATATATGGTTGAATCAATTTACGAAATTTTGACATGAATTCTCCAACAGGTATATCGTCCTCTACATTTTTCAACCTCGTCGATTCTTTTCTAACTTTTGTTTCACACTTTATGTAATTGTATCTCTTACATTTACCATCCTCTTCATATCATTATCTTCATCTCTTGCCACATTCAGCAGGTTGCCTGGGAACAATCTTGAACTTGCCAGTCTTTTGTCGCTGCAAAAGATATCAAAAAGCAACACACACTAAGTTATAATCTACCAGCATTGGAAGCCCCGTTAAGGTTTTAGATTTAAATTGCACAAAAAAGCACTTCAGATTAGGGCAATAGAATTGTTAGTTTTACAACTTTTTTATAAAAAATTTCATGAAAGAACACATTTGCCAATACAAATTTGTCTTATGTTGCTTCTGACTTCAATTCAAATCCACAAGACAATCACATTCTTAAATCTTCAAAGGTAGACTGCCCTGTTGCCAGCTTTATTCTCTCAGAGACATTCAAGACAGGCAACAATTCATCATTAAATGAGATCAAACCCAAGATAAACAAGGCGCATTGTATTGGTCTTTGGCATGTCCAGAGTCCCAGAAGCCCATTTGGGTTATTTGAACAAATTAAAAAGCAGAAAACTAATTAAATTGATCAAAACTCAAATAGTCTTAGGTCATTCTTTTAAAATGGATTCTTTTTATAGTAAATTTGGTTCTGTAGAAAAATAATAATCAACATTTTATACCTTATTTTATAATCTAAGATCATTCGTTTCATTGATTATCTTTGTAAGAATTTGGTACAGCTCTGATACCATGTAAGAATTTGGTATAGCTCTAATACCATATAAAAATTTGTTTAACAGAAAAATTCACCCAAGAACCAAGAACTCAAACACAAGCACAATTGTAGACCAAAAATGGATATGATCAATTAATCAAAGTATGTCCTAATACATTGCTTTATTTAGTATATGATGTATAAACACACTAGAAGTGTCTGTATATAAAAGCCTCTCAGGAAGCACCTAAAATGTCTTTAAAAGAAACCAAAAGATAAGATAAGCATCATGACAACTAAGCACATGCCTTATCCATCATTCTAGATGAGTGGATAAGAATGACAAGATTGTAGACCCCATGTGCTTAATTAGTGTGCTAACTCTTCTGTTGTAGACACCATGTGCATAAAAGATGTGTGGACCCCTGTGTTGTCAACATGACAACTCACATAAGTACACATACTCCCAAGTGGCTAATAAATAAATAATAATAAATATGCATTAACCTAAATAAACTTAAGTAAATGTAAATACTGAATAATTATTTACACCAACAATCTTTAATTCTGAATACTATCTTGTCTTGTATTCCCTCTGTTGTGACCAGGGAGATGAATGATTCTCTTATGAGGCCAATTAGTATGTCTGAATTGGAGGGGGTGGTCTTCAGCTTGCGGAAGGGCAAAGCTCCGGGGCCGAATGGTTTCCCTATTGAATTCTTTCAAAAATTTTGGAATATTATCAATCATGAGCTTTTGGATGTGGTTCAGGAGTTCTTTTCCAACAAAGAAATGCTTCGAACTTTGAATGCTACTTTCTTAGTCCTTATTTCGAAAAAAGAAGAGGCTAATTAGCTGGACCTTTTTAGGCCCATTGCTCTTTGTAATATGGTCTATAAAATCATCACTAAGCTCCTAGCAGAGAGGCTTAAAGTTTGCCTTCCTATGGTTATCTCTGAGGAACAAGGGGGTTTTGTGGCAAGAAAACAAATTTTGGATGGGGTGGTTATTGCTTCTGAAGCTATTCACTCTATGTGTACTTCCAAGGAACGTGCTATGTTTATTAAGCTTGATATGGCTAAGGCTTATGACAAAGTCAATTAAGATTTCTTGCGGAAAGTTCTTCTTGCTTTTGGCTTCAGTCAAGATTGGGTTAGATGGGTTCTTAGTTGTGTTACTACTCCTTCCTTCTCGATCCTTCTTAATGGCGAACCAACAGAGCTTTTTGGAGCTTCTAGAGGTCTTTGTCAGGGAGATCCCATCTCGCCTTATTTGTTTATCATTATGGCCGAGGGACTTGGTCAACTTATCAAGTTTCATGTTTCCCAAAATTTGATTCAAGGATGGCAATGGGGAAATGGTTTGCTTGCTCTCTCACCTTCAGTTTGTTGATGATACTGCCCTTGCTGGGAGAGCTCGGATTCGAGAAGCTAAAGCCTTTCAGCTCACCTTGGATTCTTATTTCGCTGTCTCTGGGCAAAAAATTAATGACCACAAATCCTCTATTTTTTTCTTCAACACTCTTGAGCCGATCCAATAGAGGATTGCTAATATCTTGAGATTTCAAATTGCGTCTCTCCCTTTGACTTACTTGGGGGTCCCTATTGTGGTGGGTAGATAGCCTAGGCTTTTCTGGCAAAGTTTGCTTGACAAATTTTGACAAAGGGTCAATAATTGGACTCACAAGTAGCTCTCTACTGCTAGTAGGGTGACACTCCTTCAATCTGTAATTCAAGCTCTTCCCATATACAGAAGCATGGTTCAGGCTGCCCCGGTGTATTTTCTTAAAGAATTTGATGCCCTCTCTCGCCAATTTCTTTAGAGTGGCAATTTGTAACATACTAAATGGAGCCTCATCAATTGGGATACTGTTTGTAGGCCAAAAAAGGAAGGAGGCCTTGGCCTTCGGTCTGCTATCTTGTGCAATCAAGCTCTTTCTGCCAAGCTCTATTGGTGTTGGTGTACTAGTCAGTCTCAGCTTTGGGCCCATATCCTATCACACAAGTATTTACCTAGTGTTGAACCTTCAAAAGTTTTCAGGTTTTCTCTTGAGGGAAAAGGCTCTATGGTGTGGCATACCCTCAAAATTGGTGCTCACCTGGTGAAAAGAAGTTTATTTTGGATCTGCAACAGAGGCACTAAGGCTCTATTTTGGAGTGATTCTTGGAATGGGCATCCTCCTCTCCTTTCCTCTCATCCTCACTTGCAAGCTCTTTGTGATTCTTTCCTTTCTGCTAGATGGAATAAGGTGGCTCATTATAAGGAGGCTTTTAACCTAGGCGTTGTTGTGGGTTATAGATGGAAGAATTCTTCTGATTGGCCTCTGGGTGGCTCACTGAGAGATCAGCTGGAACTATCTTAGATATTGGCTTCTAGGGAGTGTAGCTCGTTGCAAGAACCTGATGTTTTGGCTTGGGGAGGTGCTTCTTCTGGCAAGTATTATGTTTCTTTTGGGTACCTTGCGCTGACAAAGCAACTTTTTGGTGAGGTGGAGGTCTCTTGGTGGAAGAAAGTTTGGAATAGTTTTTCATGGCCTAAGTGTAACTTTTTCCTCTGGATTTTGGTTTACAATCGTGGTCTCACTTGGGATAATCTCTGCAAGCGAGGTTTCCAAGGGCCTTCCCTCTGTGTTCTCTGCCGCAATAGTGAAGAGACTATATCTCACCTTTTTTTTCAATGCCCCTTTGCCAAAAAGATTTGGCACCTCTGGTGGAGTGTGTGGAGATGCACGTGTTGGCATGTGTCCTCTTTGTCTAAATTCTAGGACCGTTTGGGCCATTCCCCTTCCAAGACTTCTTTTCTTCAAGTTGCTTGGACTATCAACCCTTCCCTTATTTTATGGCATGTTTGGCTTGAGAGTAATAGAAGGATCTTTCATGATTTGCAGTTTGAGATCAAGCACCTACGAGGGAGAATTGTTAATTCTCTTCAAGAAACACTCCTTGCTAAATGTGACATCGGTGGGGGTTTGGATCCTATTGATGCTGGTATTTACTCTCGCCTCTCCTTTCCTCTTCAAGGTTGCTCTCCCTCGATCCCCCACACTCGCTCTGGGAATAGAGCTAAGCAACACCCTCAACAAGTTGATCATCAGGGACGTTGGTCTCCTCCTGAGGTGGGCACTCTTAAAATCAACACTAATGTTTCTTCTCGAGGAAATCCTGGTCCGACTGCTATTGGGGGAGTTGGGCATGATAGTTCTAGTAATATCCAATTTCTGTTTTCTATATACAAGGGTTACCATACTAATAACCTCATGGAAGCCCTGGCTATCTTGGTTGCAGTGGAACAATGTTGTCTACGTGGCTAGAAAAGAATCATCTGTGAGACTGACTCGCAAGTGGTTGTGAACTTATTGCATAATAGGAACCTTCTGCATGTGGATTGACATTTGGCTCTGGTTATTCAGCAAATCATTCAGTTATGCAATTCTCTGGATTCCGTGTCCTTTATGCATATCCCTCGTGAGTGGAACGGTGTGGCTGATTGTCTGACTAAATGGGCCTTTGAGCAAGGGCCGGCTTGGAACATTCTTGATCCTAGGATGCTTCCCCTTGATTTATTTCAGATGCTGGATCAACTTGTGGACTAAGATAAAGCTATGTAGTTCTCTTTGTTTCTTGTGTTGTTCAGCTCTCTTTGATATTCAATAAAAATTTTACCCCTCTTTTAGTCAAAAAAATTAAAATTAAATGTAAATATTAAAAAAATTGATAAATAGCTTTCATATAAAAGTATGATTAAAATCTATTAGAATTCATTGGTTGAGCACCCTAACATAGAGATTCTGAAAAAAAGATGCAGACTAGATTTCAATCAGTCTTTAAAAAATGCCAAAAAGTACAGTATTAGAGAAGTTAATCACATCCCAAGTCTAACAAAGAGGCTAGCAATTAACCTATACAAAATTGCATACACAATGTTTTTTTAGTAGGGGAAGTTCCACCAAGCTAATTTCATGCATCTAGATCTCCTAAATCATAAGACAGATTATGTCATTCTTTTCAATGCACCTCCATAGTTGACTGAAGAGCTTAAAGCTAAGGTTTCAAGGTTTGGACATTTACGGATCTCTCTGTAGAAGTTGTGAAGTGTCAAGTGGTTGAAAAGTGTCATTTTAATGAGACTCACTCAATACCATTACGTCACCCCTCACAGTAGCTCACCAAAAAAATCAGTACTTGTAGTTAAATGTCCAATAGTAGTGCACAAATTGATCAATCACTAATCAAAAAAGACTTAAAAATGATTCACTATTAGTATATGTGTAATCAGCTATTAACATATATTTATGACAAAATATATCGCAGTTATTAGACTCCTAACAATTACTAGATCCCATCACCTAATTTAACAACAAACAATGAAGGATGCAGATCAAGCTATTGAAATTATCACAAAATTCCACTGAAACTATAAAATGTGTCACTTTATATAGAATTTAACACCGCCCATAAAAACAAAAAACTATATTTCACTATAAAATTAACAGAACGAGAAAGAAATTTCAAAATTACCATCTGCCACTTAGGTGTGTGAATGTCACAAAAGCCAACGACAATGCCTCCTGACTTGCTCTCTTTGTACTCCATATGCAAATCTCTGTCCACTCCACATGACACATGGAATGTAGAAGGGCATCTATGCTCAGAGCATTCGATGCAAGCACCTGTGGCTATCTTACAGAAAGTACAAATCATTTCCCGTCTCCTTGCAGGCACCATTGAGCAATCGATGATTTCTCTTCCTTCAGGGCACCTGAAGAACACCTCCGGGACCAAGAGGGCACAAGAAATGTGAGCCCATGAATTTTGGGTAGTGCATTTCATGGCCCCTTTTGACGAAGGGCAGAGGCAGCATGACAATGTGCCTCCAGCTGCATAATCAAATAAACCGAGTATCAATGTCCATGGACAGCCAAATAGGTCCCTGGGTTTGCAAAAGCAAATCTAATTTACCAATAAAGTTTTTCACATATCATTTAGGAGGGTTTTTGAGTTATGAGGGTTTGTAATCTACAAAATTATCTCTAATTTCTTAGTTCAAAGTCAAGGATTGATTGGCATTCTCATTTGATTTTGCTAAAGTTATTCGAGATTCAATTTCAGACCACCTCTTTTACGTAGGATCTTTCTACTTAAAAGACCTGATCTCTAATAACTTCATTGAGAACTTTTCAATTTCTATGAAGAAATAAAAATCATTATTAATGACACTGACTCAGAGAAAGAAAACAGAAAATAATGATACATCTCATAAAAGAAAACAGAAAATCAATTTAACTACGGATAATCACAAAATGTAAACCTGGAAGGAAATCACTTGCCTTCTGTGGAATGCATACACCTTGCACAGAACCAGTCCCCATCTGGAATAGCTTTAATCAATGGATCTCCATAGCAGCTAGCATGAACCATAACATCACATCCATCACAAAACACTATTGGATCCGTGGGATTCCCGTCATGACCACCACATACACTGCAAACCACACCATCGTCGTCATCTTCTTCCTCATACCCTTCTTCTTGTTTCAAATGTTGTTGGGCTTTCTCACAAACAGGCGCGCATTTTTTTGCCTTTTTGAGTTTGTTCTGCACTTGGGAATCCCTCTGTTGAGGTCCATCTAATCGTTTCCTCTTTGCATTGCCCCATTTCTTTTCCACCCTCTCGTGTTTCCCATTTCTGTACTCACTTGTTTCTACATCTTTCTCCAGTTGATTCTCTTGCTTTTGGGATTTCTCGCCAGTTGAGGCAATTTCCTCTGCCTTTTCTAACTTGATCTGGATTTGGGCACTATCAGAATACCTTGAAAGAGCTTCCCCCTTCTCTTCCAAGGCCTTTTCCTGCTCGAACACAAAATCCTTGACAGCCCAAATGCGTTTCTTGGCAGGCAAACAAAAGACATTGGTGTTTTCCCCATGAGTTTTGCTTTCCTTTTGGAGTAATTTGAAACGCTTTAGTGGTGGCAGACCATGAAACCTCCTCTCTTCGCCAAGCCCTGCTAGATTTGCCTCTGTGGAGACCATTTTAGGCATGTGTTTGTATATGCTAAGAACTACTCGTATCTGTTATTCGAGGCTTTCAAGTTTGGATGATTTTAAATAGATTTTGAAATTGGTGTAATGGGAACAGGAGAATATTTTTTGAATTTGGCGGTCTGAAATTTTTGGAGGGAGACAGAAGTATTCTCAATTTATGAAATTTCCCGGGAGAATAACGTCCGAGTGTTCCGGACGGAAGTGGCTATCAAGCATATAAAACGTAAAATATATGAGGAAAGTTTGGACCAAAAACTGTCTCATTTGGTAAGATACGCGTTTTAGTTTGCTGTTTAGAAGTTGTCGTCTCGAGTGGAACTCCAGTATGAATTTGATGGTTTGTATGATTTATTTTATATTGTAATTCTTATAGGTCGATTTTATTGGTTATTATTTATACAAATGTATATAATATAATAAAAATTAATATTATATTTAAAAATTAATTATAGATAAATGTAAAATATTATAGACCTGCTTCTTGGTGGTTTTTTCATATAATTTTAATAAAAATAAGGCTTTTGAAGGAGGGTTTTATTTTTATAATTATGTGGGAATTCATTAAGTCATATGTTGATTTTAACCTCATGAAAAAACAAGCAATCAAGTGTCTTGATCTGGGTGTGGTTTTCGTGGTTCTTGTTGGAATTATGAAGGAATGACATTTTCCATTTGATGGCATTATTGCTTGGAAAACCAATAGGCCTATCAATCAAGTCAATGGAGGAAAATGCAATTACATATTCTTGTGTTTGGAGTGAGATTGATTGAGTAAGCCTTTGCCAAATTCTATGGAAATTCAGTTAGATCCAACAAATAGATTACAAAACCCTTATGTTTTGTGCTCTTTATATACCAATGAACTAGTGTTAGTGGGTTACAAGGGAAAAAAGGGCAATCCATACAAAGGCTACTCAAGGATTATATGAGAAGACCCTCGTGAAGTTGGCAAATGCAAAGGAACTTTGTTTGTCTTGGGGATACTCCAAAAAAACCTCAAAAAATTGACTTCTTGAGAAGCCTATCAAGGTGGACAGAAAGAAGGATTGGGAAAAGGTAAAACTAATTGGTGAAACTTTGATTTGGTCAAGATCAGTGAGACTCGTTAATTCACACTTATCCCTATCCCAAAATTATTGTTCTTCATGGAATGCAAGTGGTATGAATAGCATCCCTAGAGAAAAAGTTATTCAATATTTTATTTATGTTCATTTTCTAGATATTATCTATGTCCAAGATGCTAAGATGTTTATCAAGGGTATGATGGGCTTTTTAGAATGTCAGGTTGATGTTATCCATGTTGTTGTCATTAATGATTGTCATTGATGTCAACATTGTTCGAGCCTCTTGGTGTGTCGGTTATGTATTGGTGATGTGCATCAATATATTTGGTGTATCAATTATGTATTGGTTTATGTGTACCGACAATCAATGTGTCAATTTATATGTTCTCCAAAGGATGTTCTTTAATGTTTAATCCTTTTGTCTTAGTGGTAGATCTTCTTATCATTGGCAGATCTGCTTGGCGTGCAACATGTGATGGGTCGTAGTTTTGGGTTGATCCAAGGTAAATGATGTTATTTGTGTTTTTGATCCCAACAACTAAGTTGTATAATGTATCCACCATGATTGTTGGCACCAAACTCATTGGCGATAGTGTTGTGCATTGTTTTGGTTGAGATGGTCCACATTTAGTTCCTTCTCCATTGTGGGGATGTCTCGGTGTGACCTATTTTCAAATTTATTTTGATGTTTAAGGGTAATTGTTAGAAAGTAAAGTCCACCAAGATAACTGAGAGGGGGGGTGAATCAGTTATAAAATTAAAATAACTCTCAATATCTTCTTTAATTCGGAATTATGTAAATAGTAGATGCAACAACCATAGAAAGATAACCATACACAATAACACTTGATTTGTTAACTAGGGAAACCCTTGATCAGAGGGAAAACCCCAGTAGGAATGATACCCACAAGATGATGTACTAATATAAAAGTACCTTGTGAGAGGATGGACCCTAATAAGAGTCAATGAAATACAATCAGTACATATGAGTCCCTATTAGGAGACTTTTAATCCATGTTAGGAGATTCCAACCCTATTAGGAGTTGTGTCAACCTTGTTAGGAGTTGAAAGCAAGACAGATGGACCCGTTGTCCAAACAACTTCAGTACTATCCTCGTTGAATAATATAAATGTACATCAATAACTATCCAACAATAAATTATCTTGCCAAATACAATTCCTTTTAAGATCACCATGTCTTAACTGTGCCAATCTCTATTCTAATTCAAAAGATATCCGCATTCAAGCTCACAAAATACATAACATAGATATGATCGCATGTCACACTCTACCACAAGGAAATGACCTTTCCTTTATACCAAGTCCTAACAATATATATTGAGTTCGTCTTGAGGCCTTCCCAATTTACAATAATAATATAGGACCAACTTAAGATACTACAATACGTGTTACATTACAATATTACATCTTTTCATAATTACAACCAATCTATCGACTCAAAGTCTTCATAACTTTCCACTCGTTGATCATCTTATTATCCGTGTTTAAGAAAGTCATCTTCAACGTGTCTTCAACTTTTGTCTCATCTCGCTCAATTAGATTCCATCTTTGTTAGGAGATAAAATCCAACCATCAGTACCCACTTTCCAAAAATATTATCTAAATTTTCCCTTCACTAAATTCTTCATAACTTTGTCTAGTCTTTGTATTTATGTATGTGCTCTCAACTATAGCACCTAGACATACTCTATAGCATAATCCCAAGTGCTCATAAGTTGATCTTCAATCCTCAAATCATGCAAAGCCAATCTATGTATGTTGCACTGGTAGTCTTCACAAAATAACAAGAATGTTGACATTGATGACTAACTTTGTCATTAATGCAACACATAATCACTGAATCATATCTCCAACACTACTAGAATACTCCACCACATGAATACCATCAACATTCATACTAACAGTATCAAGCAATATAGGAAGATTGAAGATTTCAATTAGTAAGTGTACATAGTACTGGTATGTCAGGTGTATGCAATGTGAGTGTGAATTTTTTGTGACAATCATTGTGAGTTAGTTAAATAAATGGAAAATTGTGTTCCAAAGTACCAGTGAGTGTGTTTAGTGGTAGAGTCAAGTTTTATTCCTTATATTATGGCCTTAAGTCCAATTGTATTGGTAGTGAACCTTCATTATATTTATGGGTAGTTAGTCACATTAGCAATGAGCCTATCAACAGTGACCCAAACTATAGTGAGAATTATTGACAATGATCTTGATGATGATGACCCAAATTACAGTGAGTGATATCGACAATGTGTCTCTTGTAAAAATCACCTTAATTGGTGTTCATTTCATTACAATTAGCTTCTATGTTATTTTCCCTATTTAGGTTTCCACATAAATCTTGGTGTTATATCATTATTTATGTATTTTTCATGTTTACATTTTCTATGGATGTTTAATGTGCTTAACTAATATATCAAATATATAGAGAAGCCAATGGGGTTGCTGATTGGATTGCTAATCATGCAGTACAAATGGGGCAAAAGATGAGTTGGCTCGATGACTTACACAATCATGTGGATCTTAAAGCAATTATTAATTATGATGTTATTCATTCCAGAGTGGGAAAGATTTGCTCGGATTAGAAATTTAATGATTTGCGAGAGTGGCCTTACAATTATCAGTTTAGCATTCCCAAGGAGATACATTCATGTGAAGGCTATGTGCTCTTTGCACGTATCCTCAAAAAGGCATCCTCGATATCGTGTCACAAAAATTGGTCTCACTTCTACCTCTCTGCTATTGATATCTGAGTGTCTCTAGTTTTTTGTTTGCTCTGCAATATGGGAGGTGAACCGAGGAAGCAAGAACCCAAAAAATGTGATGATTGGAAGGCTAGGCAAGACGTTTGGAAGATTCTCTAGAAAGGGAAGGTGGTCAGCTACATGGAGCGGTTGCATGGATTCAAACCCCATGTCACCACTGCCTTCTTAAAAAATTGGGTGGACGACAAAGTTACTCTACATGGTGTATCCGTTAAGTTGATTGAGGAATTCATTGCTGAAGTCACTGGTCTTCCCATGAAAGGTATCCAGTTTTTTGAAGCAGACCAGTATTTCCAATGTGGCCTACAAAAAATTCTCGAAGACGGAAGAAGAGGAGCTGCAATTGGAAAAGAATGGCGACTTCTTTGATGTGCAATAGATAAAAGGCATTTGGCGTGATGTGCTTGGTTGTATTCATGAATATTTCATCCTTGACGGAAGAAATAAAAGGTTGCACAAATTCCACTTTGTCTTCCTTAACCATTTCAGGTACAAGGACAGAATTTCCTTCCCTTTTTATTTGCAGTTTTCTTTGCTCCAAAGTTTGAATGCCCATAAAAAGAAACAATCTCGACCCATATTACATGAAGGTCTGATTTTACTCATTGAGGGTTTTTGTAAAAATAAGTCCATTGCTTCGTCCCCGTCCACTAGCAAGCATAAGAGTCCTAATCCTATTAAAGGAAAAATGGATGAGAGTGTTAAAAAGAAAATAAAGGCTAAACTGAATCCCTTAAGTTCTCGAAGACAAATTGAGGAAGAGGAAAATTGAGGTGGAGAGCATTGATGGCTCAGATAAGGATGCCCCTGAGGAAGAGGAGGGGACGGATGCTGGGGAGTTTAACTCTAACCTGGATGGTTACCTAGATTCGAAAGACAATAATGAGGATGGGAGAGAGGAAGATACTATGGAGGTGAATTCGGAACAAAGCAAGTCTGAAAATGAGGACACTCATATTGTGGCTGGGGGAGGTGATAAAGAGAAAGAAAATGGTGATTTAGCCATTTTGAGTGAGGAGGAAAACATGGGGAAAGCTTCCACTCCTCTTAAGGAGATTGAGGGACATGATAAGGAGGGCCAGAGCCACCATATTCATGCGGAGCCTGGTGAGGTGGAGTCGTTGAATGGGGGGATTCATATTGATAAAGATGGCCCTATTTCACACACCACTGCTGATGATGTGGGTGACTCCCCAGTGAGGGAAACCAAACTCTCCTTCCTTCACTCTGCTAAACAAAAAGCTAACTCCTTCCTTCAGGTTGATTCCTAGTTATATAATGAAATAATGGGGCTGAAGAAGAAAATGGATACCTTGCAACATAACCAGGAGGCTGACCGGGCTATTATTCAACACATGGAGGTGCTAATGGGAGATATCCCAAAAAAACTAAAGGATTATGAGCAGAATCTTAGACTGCTCATCAGGGAAAGTGGAACAAAAATGGATCAAGTTACCTCTAGCATTTGTGCAGCTACGATGACTTTAGGTAAAAGAGTTAATGAAGGAACCATATCTTCGGAGGGCCCAAGCAAGAGGACAAGACAGAGTTCAAGGAAAAAAGCTTTGATTGCTGCTACTTCTTTGGCTGCTAACTCCATCTAGGACACAGCTAAGATTGGTAAGGAGGCTGTGAAGATGATTACGAAATTGCAATAGTTTCTTGGGTCTTTTTCTCTGGTCGGGTTCCTGTGCAGGTCTTATTTGCTAGCTGGTTCTTCTGGTTCCTGTGTTTGGTCCTATTTTATGGATTTTAGTTTTTAACTTGTACTATTAGTTTCAAGTCCCTGTAAAACCTGGGTGTTTTATCTGGACTTTTTTAGTGGTTTCAAGTCCTTGTAAAACCTGATTTTGATGCTACTTTTCAGTAGGCTTATGGGCTCTTTCCTGTTGGATGGCACATTTTTTCCTTTTTTGAGGATGTGAAAGGGTTTCGGAGTCCCTTCAAAACTTGTTTTTACCGTAATCTAAAACTAACATATCAAATGTTATTGATATTATTTATAAGTTTACCAACAAACAATAAGCTTTATAATGTGTGTGGGAATAATTGATTCACTCCCCTCTAAATTTTTTGGCATGTTCAACAACTAGTATTCGAGCTTGGTTCCTTAGTACAGAGCATAACCACGTGAGGCAAAACCAATAGCACATAAGTTGAATATATCTGTGTTTAGTGGATCTAACCACAACTTGACTGGAAAAGTTAGATGAAAGATTATTTGGTTTTCATCATTTACAAAATCTAGAATCATGTGGATGCAAAGTATGTGTTACCTCGTAATGGCCTACAAATTGAAGATGAAATTGAAGCATATGAGGAGAATGAGAAAGTGATGCATATGAAAACTAGGTCTTTATCAAAGAAAACATTAGCTGAGGTTATTTCTATGAAGAGTTCTTATGAATTTTGAAGAAATTTGAAATAAGTCCATGAAGGAAATAATAGGGTTAAGTTATCTATGAAGTTAATAGCTAAAATACATTATGAGAATTTGAGGATTGAAGATGGTGAAGATGTTAAGAGATACTTTCAAAGAGTTGAGAATGTTGTGAATGAAGTTAAGAATTATGGTGACACCATTACTAATGGAGACTTCAAGGAGAAAATCTTGATTGCACTTCATGATAGTTACAATGAAAATATTTGGTCTATGCAAAAAAAATTATGATCCAAATAAGTTCACCAAGGAACAATTTTTTAACACCTTCATGTCATTTGAGCTGAGGAAATTTGCAAAGAAAAGAGTGGATTTTGTGACAAATTTCAAGGCAACTAAATATGAAGAAGAGATTGACGGTGATATGAAGAAGAAGTGAACTTTGCAAAAGACTAAATAAAGGTACCAACAAGTACAAATTTATGTTACCTCTGAAATGTTTTAGGTGTTGTAAGATTGGTCATTTGGATCCTAAATGTCCAAAAAGAGGTCATAGACAAAACTCTAAGAGGTTCAACAAAAATGCCTCCTATGCAAATGAATATGGTAGTATCTCAAATGATGAATTGGAATGAGAATATTGTTCATTTTATGTAAAAGAAGAAAATGAGAAATAAAAAATTGGCATTTCTAATATATTTGTTCAAGCTGGTGATGACAGTGAATTTGCTTTGTATGTTATAATAAATAAGAATCAATGATTGATTGATAGAAAAATTATTCACATCATATGATAGGAGAAAAAAATAAGTTTCTATCATTTCACAAATATGATAGTGGTCCTATTAGGTTTTGTGATGATAAGACAACATATATCATTGGTAAAGGATCAATTATTTTTCATGAAAAAAATAATACTGATAGTGTTTATTATGTGAAGGTTTTGTGTCATAATTCATTGAGTGTTGGACAAATGTGTGAGAATTACTAATGTTATATTAAAAAATGAAGCTTGTGATATTAAGAAGAAGATTGGAGCAATGATTGCAATTAACAAGAAGAATGATAGAAACATGTAAAATCTCGAAGGAATTGTATAAAGATATTTAATATCTCATGTTGACGACAATTAGCTTTGGCATTGAAAGATGTGTCATCAAATTTGATATCTTGGTAAGAATAAGTTCATCCCATTTTGTTAGAGATTTACCAAGACTAAGCAAACTAGACAATATTACATGCAATGAATTTGTAGGAGAGGAAAGGAGAGACTCTTTCAAGGAAAAAAATAATTCATCTACTAGTTTACTAGATCTTATGCACAAAAACATTTGTGGTCATACCTAGAAAACGATTTGTTAAGGTGAGAGGTACTTTATACTCTTTATTAACGATTTTTTGAGACATATATAGGTTACATTTGTAAGAGAAAAATTAGAAGCATTTGAGAATTTCAAGACTTTTAAGACTAGAGTTGAAAATGAATGTGTGGTAAGAAGATTAAATTTTTGAGATTTAAAAAGGGAGAATTTTGATGAATTTGAAAAGCTGTGAAAAACATGGCACTATAAGATAGTTATTGACAACTAGAACACCATAGCAAAATAGTGTTGTAGAAAGAATAAATCAAACTATATAGGCAAAGACAATGGAAATGATCAAGGAGGCAAGTCTACTAAAAGTATAGTGGAAATAAATTGTGTACATTGTTGTGAACACATTGAACATGGTTTTGTACTAGAAGAAATATGACAAGACCTCATGTGAATTTTGTAATGGAAAAGTACCTACAACGAAATACTTCAAAACATTTGGCACCAAATGCTACAATTAAAGAGATGAAGATAACTTAGGCGAATTTGATAGAAGAGATGACAAAGGAATATTTATGGGTTACTCCACCAATAAAGCATATCAATGTTATAATAAAAGCTCGAACATGATAGTAGAAAGTGTGAGTGTGAGAGTTGATGAATATATTTAGAAGACACGAGAAAGAAATTTTGAGTATGAATATGATGTAGAGGATGAGAACAGGGGAAGACAGAAGAAGAGATAAAAGTCACACCTATATCTACAAGAAAGGCACCAAGGCATGTACATAAACACCATTATGAAAATCACATTATCAGTGACATGAATATAGGAATTGTCACTACGATAAAAGAAGCACAAGATAATGCTTTATATTGCTAATTATAAAAAAAACAAACCTAAAACTATAGTGGAAGCTCGATTATTTGTTTTGGATTAATGCAATTAAGAAAGAGCTTAATCATATAGAAATTAATTAGACCTTGGAAGTAGTACCCAGATTGACAAACAAAAATGTGATAGATACAAAGTGTGTGTGCCAAAACAAGTTAGATGGAAATGGAAAGGTAGTGATAAACAAGGCAAGACTGGTCTGTAAGAATTACTCTTAAATTGAAAAAATTGACTTTAATGAGATATATTTTTGTGTTTCTTATATGGAGGATATTAAGATGTTCGTGGCATTTACAACATTCAAAATATTTGATGTTTGTCAAATGGATTTCAAATCTATATTCTTAAATGGATAATTGGATGAGGAAGTGTACATTGAGAAACTATAAGGTTTCGGATTTAAAAAAGGATCATGAAGCAATATGTAGATTGAAGGATGCATTATTGGACTAAAGTAGACACCTAGAGCATGGTGTGGTAAATTGGGTAAATATATGATTGGTTAAGGATTCAAGAAAGTTTGAGAAAAAAACAATCTATACTTCAAGATATACTCTAATAAAAATTTGATTGTTGTAGTTTTTGTTGATGGTATCACCTTTAGTGGTAAAGATGACAAGTATGGAAGAAATTTAATGAATAAATGCAAAAGGAATTTTAAATTTAAATGATTAGTGAGTTTAATTTATTTCTTGGATTGCAAGTGAGTCAAAATAATTAAGGTATTTTCATTTCTCAATCCAAGTATGTGAAAAATATGTTGAAGAAGGGGTTTAGAAAATTCAAAGGTTTTTTGAAATACTATTGTTACCAGTTATAAGTTGACTAAGGAGGATGATTCACCAAAATTAAATGCAACTAAGTATAGGTTAATGATTGAAGGGTTAATATACCTTATTGCTACTATATCGTAAATCATATATATAGTATGTTTGGCAACTAGACTTCAAAAAGAACCAAAAGAATTACATATTATGGTAATAAAAGGATTTTCATATACTTTAAAGGAATAAAAGATATGAGATTATGGTATCTAAGAAAATCATATTGTACACTAACAACATACACAAATGAAAATTAGGAAGGACACTTTCATAATTGAAGGAGTAGTGGTGGGGGAGCTTATTTTATTGGCTCTCACTTAGTTTCTTGGTCAAGCAAGAAGTAAGATTTTGTAACTTTATCCCTCCTAAAACACAATATATTACACCATCCTCATTTGTATTCATGTATTATGGATGATATAGACTCTAAAGGATATAGGAATTAGTTTTGATGGACCAATTCATATCATGTGTACTAATACTAGTGTTATCAAATTGTCATTGAATCTAATAATTCATTATAGAACAAAATATACTGACATTAGATATCACTTTATTAGAGAACATGTCAAAGAAGGTAACGTTAAGCTTGAGTATGTGCCCATAAAGGAGAATATTTACAAACATATTTATCAAACCTTTGTACTAGGATACTTTTTAGTATCTTGGGGGAAGTTTTCGGGTGCTCTTCCCCTTCCCAGTGTTTACTACATACACTAGTGTGTGCATTGCTCTAGGAATTTTTCTATACTTTTCTAGATCAATGTTTGAAGGATTCCTCTTAAGAGGAGCAAAGTGTTTTAGCAAGGAGGATATTTTTACCTTTGTTATTGTTACCAAAGGGGTATATTTTTTAGGGTGATAATATCATTGTTGAGCTTTGTTATTGATTAAATTTTTTCATCATTGACAAGGGGGATATTGTTAGAATGTGATGTTTTCATAACTGAGTTGTTTACATTAACATTTGACATTGATGTCAAAATGATTTCAGCCTCTTTGTGTTTTATATTTGCTTTGGCTTGTATGCATTAAGAGATCTATTGTATCACTTGAGTATTGGTTGATGTGTATTGGCAACCTATGTATTAGTTGATGCGATCACTAATGGATGTGCTTTGATGATTTATCCTTCAATGTCTCGATGATAGATATTTTTGGTGTTGAAAGATCTATTTGGCATACAAGATGTGATAGATCATAGTTTTGGGTTGATCTAAGGCAAAGCATGCTATTTATGTTTCAGTCCCAACAAATAATTTGTAATGTGTTCATTATGATCATTAATAGTCAAGTTTCTGGTAACAATGTTGTGTATTATTTTGGTCAAGGTGTTAGAATGTGAGGTTAATATTTTTCTATATTGTTTTTAACATATCATTATCCCAACCTCTTGGTGTATTGATTCTTGTGTGATTGATTTATTGGTGTATTAGTTTATGTGTATTGGTAGTTTTTGTATTTATCGAATGGATTTTATGTGTGATATACATTGTGGTAGATTGTAGATTTTGTATTCAATCCTATCTAGATATGCATACGCTCTTCGTACTAGTGTAATGTTTATGCGTTTATTATATCCAATATAACCAAGAATTGTAGATAAGGTGTTGCATGTTGGCACAAAAGATGGTGTGTTGTATTAGTTGAGGTGTTTCTTATTTCATTCATTATCATTGATGGAATGTCTTGGCATGACCTACTTAAAATTTTATGGCCATCCTAGTGGATCTCATCATGTTGTAAAAGTAGAGTGAGGAGTTCAATTATTCACAAGTAACTAATAAGACTTGGGTTGGTGATATGAGAAGTGATTACAAATCTACGTGAAGGAAATCCATGCTCATGTAATAGTGTGTTGATCTTAGTGGTGGATTGTATCTCTTTTCATATTTTTTGGTTATGAGCATTAGTGTATCGTCAATGATCCTTATTAATAGTGAGCCTTATCGTATTGGTGGTGAAATTTGTTATACTACCAATGAGTCTTCCTTTAATGAGAAGATTAGATAATGATTTGATGTAGAAATCACCATACATGTGTCACCTTAACACATTTTTTTGCATTTCATAAAAATTGAGCTCTCCATAGTTTTTCTTAATTTAGTCTGTTCATATAAAATATAATGTTCTTTATGTCAGTGCTATAGTGCCTCCTATTTTTGCATTTTGTTCAATGGTTATTTTGACCTGAGATATACTTTGATAGATTTTACATATTTATTTGTATATTTATATGCTTTGATTACTATAAACTATTTTTATTACTAATATTATAGCAGTTAGATGTTAGATGATGTTGTTTTTAGTTTGATCATATATGCATGATGATGCTAGTGATGCAATATGATATTTTGTGACGATACTTGGTTTCTTTTGTACTTGGACATGGATTATGGTTTATATCTTATCAGATGAATGTTACTAGATCCTTCCTAGTGATTTTTTTAAGTTGTGGATATCTATCTTTTACCTTCAATAGCCATATGCTTAAATGATGGATAATGATTGTTTAAATATTTTATTATGTGATTATATGTTGTTATGTTTTACTACAACACTGTTGTGTGTGGACTTCTCATTGGTGCTAGTATAAAGTGGAAATGGAGTTGTACTCACTTGCTTGCAAGACCCACATGGTGTTACATTCTCCTTCTTGTGATTATGTATCTTTATGTGCTTTGTCTATTTGTATATTGAACATTCACACTTTTTGTTTATTATTTATTGAATAGGTACCAAGTACATTCACCCTTTATTCAAGATTTGAGTGTGTACCTATTACCCATTTTACCTACCAGCTCAATCAAGTAGAGTCATGCTTGCTAGAAATTATTTAGTGATATAATTGTGCATGTTCAGTGCCTTTGATAATCAATTGTTTTATTCCATGCATATAAGAGTCGATTTTACAATGAAAATTAAAAGCAATATCTTATAAATAAAATTGATACACATATCAACTCTTCTAAAAATGTAAACCTTAATCGTCAAGTGTTTATTATGCATCATATAGGCCATAAAACTAACCAAGAAATCAATCAAAGCCTAATCTAATGAACATAAGTACAAATATGATATAATATAAAAGGAAATAGGAGGTTCCTGGGATTCAACCATTGCCTAGAATGACTAGCCATATTGATGGTTATCTACATCCTTGATCTCGTTCTCCCACTTTTCCACACTCTCGTGCCTATCTTTCAAGTGAAACAAAAGAGAGTTAGATCAAAATGATCTAAGAAATGACAAGATATCTCACCATTCTACCACTCAAATATGCATTCATATTCCTAATTCCTAGGCCCTAATTTATTTTTTAGCTGGTTTGTGTCATGTACAACAAAATGATCAATGCCACGTGGACATAATATGTGGCTCCATAAGGGTTTGAACCCAACATGTCATTAATCAATAAATATAGAAGAAAAAAAAATGATATTTAAGGGACATGTCAAATCATAATATGAAACCTACTATTATTGTATCATCTTAAAATGGATGTACTTTCCTTTTAAGACCTTTTAGCACCCTTTCCATAATTCCTTTATTAGACTATGGATGGACCTATACTCGATGTCCTCTTTTCCCTGTTGTCTTCTACTTTCTTCCATATTTCTTCTAGTAACTTCCTGACCTCTCTATGGCTCCCTTGAACCCTCTGTGGCTCCCCTAATCCGATCTATGGGACTAGGTCAACCCAAGTTGACCTGGTCTAGAATAGGTGGACCCAAGTTTACCTAGTGCCCAATGATTTTGAGGCTCGAGGCTTGAAAGGCCTCAGGGGTTTAATTACTTTTTCCCACCTCAAAATTCATATATAAGGAGGCTTGAAGATTTCCTTACCATATCTCAATTTACACACATTAAGTCTATACATTCTTGAAGACAAGCAAGCTATTTAAGGAGTTCAAACATTCAAGAAAGGGAGGTTTCTATCTAGCATTGAAGGATCCTTTGTGGGCATTTCCTCTTCGAGATCTAGCTTATAGTTGGTCATCAAGAGAGGAGATATACATTGAAGCATTTATTATCTTCTATATTGATGCACACTTACATACATGGCACCATGATAGGATTACGGTAGATCTGTTGCAAATTGTGGAGATAACCTATATTTCTATACCTAATTCAAGATCTACAACACATTACAAACAATATCCTTATTGACAAGGGTTTTAAGCAAGGTGAATCCTAACATTTATCTTGTTTTCAGTCATTTACATTTTCATTTATCATTTATGGTTAATTCCTTAACCTAGGACTTGACCAAGGCAAGTCCTCATCCAACCCAATAATAAAAACTCTTCATTTTTTTGTGTGTAGGAGTAAGATAGCAAAATATCACATGCAGATCCCAGAATAAATCTGCGGAAGCTTTCTACAGAAGTTGGATTGATTTCATTACATTGTTGTCGAACTACATAAACTTGCAAGAATCTATCCTTCCAAGTTGACCTAGTCCTTCTCCAGGTTGACCTTGTCCTTTCATATTTTTTGGACAAACAATTTTTGGGTTTTGTTCCTTTTGTCATTTCATTTGGGAATTCACAGTTGGATATTCAAAAATAGGGTCGAATCAATGAATTTTGGAGTTAAAACACATCTTCCTCTATGCATTTCAAGGTGAGTCTTTTATATTTTATTTCCTTTCATATCCATATCTTAGATCTATATCTTAATTGGGATGATTTTATACACATAACACCTAAATTTACATTATTTCAGCAATTGGTTCAATTTGGCATAAACATAATCCTATAAGGGCAAAAATTTCCTTGTATTGAATTCCCCTTTATAGTTATAATTTATTATTGGAAACCTATCTCCTTTGGGTTCTAGATAATCTAATTTGGATTATAAGAGGAATCATATTTGGAAATCCCCCTCTTTCCCTCACATACACATTTGAATGACTTAGTGGCCCGAATAAGTGGAGACCTACAATCCGATTAATGTGTCTCCCATTTCCCCCTAAACATTTTAGTTAACCCAATGTGTGTCCCCTTTTTCTTGGAGTTAGATTCTTTGGTTGAGGTGTTTTCCCTCTTTTTGGTGAACTCCTTTCTTTTTCTACTCATAGAGTTAGATTTCGCTATCTTGTGTGTCATTAAATCTCTCTTTTATGCTCTTTATTGCATTTATATGCTTATATATCATTAGATTCTTCTTTTGTGATCTTCTTTTATGAGCTTAATTACACTAAGTCCAACCTATAAAATTTCTATTAGGCAAAGTCGTAGACCTATGGGTTCCTTTGACCATGATTCATCTTTTCTTCCTAGGTATCATGATGACACTAACATATTTTCTCATCCTATAATAGAGTATAAATCTTCTCATTCATCCCATGATGAAGATGAAGCTTTAAGAGTTTTCCTTTTCAAGTTGATAAGCTTTGACATGAATTTGATAAATTGGAAACTTGGCTTATGCAAGAAAATTAGAATCTCGATAATGTTGTTGCAATTAAAGATCTTAAGAAGCTTGTTAATAATGATGATTATAATGTGTATATCTTGCATGGTATATATCACCTTATTAATACTCACATTAAGTCTTTGAAAAAATGTGCTCAAGGGTTAGGATATCCTCTTCTTTCCAGAACCATTGAACTTTCTATTCCAATTCCCACCACTCTTTCTAACACACCTACATATGCTCCACCTCTTATGACTACTTCTACACAAGTGTCCACTCCTTTAAGTATTGGTCTTCCTGACCTTTCACTTCCTGTGACTGTTCCTCCTAATTCCATTCCTTCTTCATTACCTTCATATAATGCAGTTCCTGTTACATATTGAAACTTTTTACTCGTTCCTTCTAATCCTTCATCAACATCCTTATATATTCATTTTTCTTCTTATAACTTTCCTAGTACATCTACCATACATATTCCTACTATTCCATCTTTGGATCCTACCATTAGTAGTTTGGTTCAAACTTTCACTGCATTGCAACAACAAGTGGCTCACTTCACTCAATTTAAGCACAACATTCCTATGTATGATGTTGCTAATCCCCTTTCCTTAGATATCCTTCATATTTTTATGCCAGACCATGTTGAGGTACCTCTTCTTGAGACTTATAATGGTAAGGGAGATCCTGTGATTTATCTTAAGAATTTCCAAACTATATGTAGTGATTTTTCTCATGATTATAGGCTTATGGCTAATTTTTTCCACGTACTTTTAGGGATAGAGCTTTGCAGTGGTATTTCTCTCTACCTCCTTATTCCATTAATTATTTTTAAACTATTGCTAATGCTTTCAATCAACAATTTTAGAATAATATTGGTACACAAATTTCTTTAATTTAATGCCCTGTAAGCAAAATGTTAAAGAGAAAGTTACTTATTTTATTGTAGATTTAAATATTTATATGCTCAGATTTCTTATCATGTGTCTGATCATGATATTCAACACATCTCATTAGAGATAAAACTATCCTTATTGAGTATACCTCCTTTTCACATCTATGTATAGTGCTTCACCATTACGAGTTACAAGTGAGTCAACTTAAGAGCTCTACTATGATGGCTCCCATTTCTAGTGATAAGAGTGACATATGATATTGCCATAAATTCAAAAAAGTTCTCTAAACCTAACAATTTCACCAAAATCAAGTCAACAAATATGAATTTTGTTCAAGTGACTATTACATCTAAAGGTATGGCTACTTTTTCCTTTTTATATCATCCTAATCATAAGTACACTCAATTATTTGAACGTTTTTCTAAGGTGACAACTAAATTGATTCATGCTGGAGTTCTTAAAATTCCTACTATTCATCCTATTGACACTACTAAACTATTGCCTAAATCCTTTGATTCAAATGCTTTATGTCGATACCACCATCAACTTGGTCATGATACTCAAAGGTGTTATGATTTGAAGAATGTTATTCATGACCTTATTGACTCTAATGCTATATCTACTAATGCTCAAGTTAATAATATGAATAAATTTGTTGCAATACTTAATCAAAATTTGTAGATTTACACTAACCATTTGCCTTCACACTCAAAGAATGTTATTAATTAACTTTCTTACTCTAAAAACCATATTAATTATGATGAAAAGATAGAAGAAGCAAATCACGTGGTTAATCATGTTGAGTTGGAACCTCAACTTATGTTTTTTGTCCACCTGAACCTAAACATACACCTCTTATTAGCTTTAGTTAGTTTGATATGTTTAAGGTACCTAATGGTCCTCTTTACATCACTTCTAGAGTTTCTCATATTCCTTCTTGTGGTGCTTTGGTTGATCCTTCTTCTACTATGAATGTTATCACCAAATAACACCTTTTTAATGAAGGGTTGCATAGAGATACATATGATACAACTCCTATATGGATTTAGACTTGTAATGGTTTTCTTTATCGTCCTCAATATTCTATCACTTTACCTATTTCTCTTTCAAGGAAATTTGTTTATACTACCTTTTTTTATTCCTATAGCTGACCAATTTCAAGTTAGGCTTGGTATTCCATGGCTTTTTTCCATGCAAGTTATACCTTCTCCTATCCATAAGTGCCTTAAGTTTCCCCATGATGGAGAAATTGTCACCATTAATCATTCCCTTTACAAGTTGTCACATCCTAGAGATTGCGCTGAGATTGATTTTTATTGGTCATCTCATCCTGAAAAACCACATACTCATCCCAATCATCTCTATAGTAACTGTAAAAAAAATAAAGTAGCCAAGATCATGAAATTTAGTCTTCTTAAGAATTATTCTCTTGTGCCTATCTTGCCTACTTCATATCTTCTTTCTACTTCTAAATTTATTTTACCTTCTACATCTATCCCCTCAACTACTATAACTCAACCTATTATTTTTCCCACTTTGGAACCTGTGGTAGTTGATCCTAATCCTTTTAGTTTATCTCATAAGACTATTCATAACCAACATGCCCATCAACGTCATAAGAATCGTCAAGCTAAAGCTCAGTCTCTTGCTTCCCAAACTGCATCTTCATCTCAGCCTTTACCTTCCTTTGATCAAATCATGTGTTAGCATACAATTTTCCCCTCTTTAAAATGCTAACTAATACTTGACTCTATTTTCAAATTAAGAGAAAAGCAAAAACACTAACAACTGAGTTATATGAGTAACAAACTCTCTACATTCACAGATATAATTCCCTAACTTCAAAAATATAGAAATATGAATCTTATTGTAAAATAATTGTTTCAACAATCACATTTTACCAAAAAGCGTAAGGCAAAACATTCTATTCACAATGATGAAAAGAATGTGCAGATTGAAAAGTAACTCAAATTTCACAATAATTATTATCTACAGGACTGCATATTATCATGAAACAACTTTAAAAAATAAAACTCAACCAAAATTAAGGCTACTTTAATTATTTGTATTCAAGATCAATACACAATGCAAAGAAAAAGAAGAATGCACACACATTTACTTCCATACAAAAATAAGAGCATGTTTCAAAAAAATTATACGATTTACCAGCCAAAACACATATATCAAATCACACAATTTCATATATTATTGTTAGAATGATTTAGAATAACTGAGAGGGTGGGGGTTAATCGGTTATCCTCAGGTCCAGATGTATCAATTAAACTTTTGAAATCATCAAATAACTTAGATCTAATATCTAATCCAGTCAGTCTCTATAACAACTTATTAGTACAATAAACTTGTAGTACACTATCCCAATAATAACAAACTTGTAGAATGTAGAAGATTAAACAATAAACAACTCAAATAACATCCACACAAGTAAGACACCAAGATTTAACATAGAAACCCAATTTGGGAAAAATCACCAGCAACATGTGACTAAGTTTTCACTCTTTCGAAGTGAGCTCTGTTAGGAGCCCACCCTATTAAAGGTTACAATAAACAATATTAGTGTGGCCTTGTTAAAGTATTTAATCACCTTATTAGGAGCGGCCTTGTCAAAGGACTTAAGAATATCCCATTATAATTTCACCTTGATTAAAGGATTTACAAATGACTGTTAGGTCAACCTTGATTAAAGGATTTCAAATGATACATTGGTTAGAAAGTAACAATAGGTTGATCTAAATAAATACAACTCACTTTGAAAATATAGATCACAATTTGGTTCAATAGTTGATTCATTAAATGGCCTCCATTATCATCTCCTTTACTAACTCTCTTGACAATACTTCAAGCAATCACTCTTCACCTCAACACTTCATTGTTTAGGCTTCTACTAAAGTTCACCAATCAACATAATCAATAACTACTCCAATTTTTTAGGTCTGCTAATCTCTTTAAGTTAATCCTTATACCTCCTTAAATAGGTAGCTTGGTCTTTTTCTTCTCAAAATCCACCATTGATCTTAGGTTTAGGTCAGATTCATTGAATCCTCCCATCATTTTGTTTCCTCCTCCTAGAAACTTCTCAAGACATCTCTCTGAATCCATGCCTATAAATGCACAAATACAATTTCTCTTGCAATAAATGTTCTAGCTCATCAATCCTTATCTTCAAAACACTTTACATATTCCAATAATTCACTATGTTAGCTAGGAATCTTGATTCCTTAACAATCTGTAAAATGCTAACACTCAACTAATACTATGTTCCTCGGCCTCGATCATCTGTAAACTATCTTGCTCAGCTTATATTGTCTTTGCTTTGTCCTTTTACTAGAACTCGATCTAACTTTTCTGATACTTTGTTTTTAATAGTGCGTGGTCGACACTAAATTTGTTCAGCTTCTACTATTCACTCAATCAACACTAGCACAACTTGGATTCAACTATTAGTTCCTTAATATTCTACTTTGAAGCTCAATTAAGCCTACGAGTTTGTACTTCATTGATCATCTCTTCTAGGATGAAACACAACTATCTTCTCCACTTAGTGTTATGGTTAAAAAACACATTATCTTGTCAAAGTCCAACTGATCAAGTACCCATTGTAATTCCACATAACCCAACCTTTCCACTAGGTCCTCATGTTATCTCTTCTTCTCAAATCCTCTTCATCAATCATCAAGATATGACATTCTGCTCAGGTAGCAATTGTCTCACCAATAAGGTTTGACATGAATGACAACATAACAATTCTTCCAATTGTAATTCCAACAATCTCCCTCTTTGTAATTAATGGCAACACCTCTAGCTACCATGCAATCCAAAAACCTTGATTTTCTTCAGCCAACTTCCTTTGTGTTTTGTATGAGATTTTCATTAATATCCCTAGTTTCATTTTGATTCTCATCTCAGTATTCAATAATCTCTCTCTGATCTCATATTTTAGTTTCATTCTAATTCTCATTTGTGCAACTCTAATATGCAACACCTCTAGTTATAACAACTCCCTCTTATCATACCATAACATAGTATCCCTCTTTGATATACATCTTCTAAACTTCTTCACTATCTCATAATAGAAACACCCCTTCCTCTTTTCTTTGTAATCTTTCCATCTTTACTGTGAGGTAACATACTCTCCCTTTTTGACTGATTAGACAATCTCTCCCTCTTTTCTTTTGCTTCTCATGGTAACTGATATGCAATTCTCTCCCTCTGATGGTAACTGCTTCATATCTCCTTCTTTACTCATGTTTCCATCGTAATTATATAATTTTTTAATTTTTTACACTATGTTGATGGTAACTGCATAGTATCTCCCTTTTTTACAACAATGCCAAAGAAAATTCCAACGATACTTCAACATCTTCAGTTAAATCCATCTCATACATCTTCAACATGTAGATCTCTCTTGATCAATTCTCTAAACTATATTCTTATTTTGTCATCTTGTTTCTAACTAATTCAACATCTTGTGCTTCTTTGTTCACAACTTTATACAAGTCCTAAAGTGTGATCTTTTGTGTCAACTTGTAAGATATTATGATCAACATATTTTATGTAGAGCACCATATCAACTTAGGTAGCTTCAATTAGGGGAATCACCCCCAATTTACCTCTTAGATATTCATGTGCATCTTTAGGTAAATATTTTGTGAATATATCATCTATATGTTGCTTTGTATTCAGATACTCCAATCTCACTTCTTTGTCTTGTACCAACTCTCTCAAGTAATGATAATAATAGAAATATTCTTGGTCTTAGTGTGCATGATAGGATTTTTAGATATGTTTATAGCACTTGTGTTATCACAAAATATGACAATAGGTGTAGTGATCTCTTCCTTTATTCCTTTCAACAATTGCTTGATCCAGACTATGTTAGAACAATTAAATGTCAATGCTACATATTCAGCTTCTGGTATATATTGGGAGATACAATTTTGCTTCTTGTTTGTCCATGAAACTAGTCTCTTTTCTAGATAGGAAGCTCCACCGCATGTACTCTTTCTGTCATCAACATTTCCAACCCAATTTGCATTAGTATAAACTTTTAGTTCAAACTTTTCATTTTCTTGTAATGCTATTCATAATCCTCTATTCCTTTCAGACATCTCAATATTATTTTAACAACCATCATGTGATTCTCTTTAGGATTTTCATAAAATCTTGCAACAATCCCAACTACTAGTGCAATATCTAGTTTTCTATGAATAACATATTGCAACTTTCCAATCATTGATGTATACAAGGTTTGGTTCAAAATCAGTAGAATCATCATTCTTTGAAAGTTTATGTCGAGTAGCCATGGGTGTTCCAATTGATCTTGAGTCTTCCATACCAATTTTTTTAGTATCTCCTTGATATATTTTGATTGAGTAATGTAGATATCTTTCTTCATTTGATATACTTGCAAAACAACAACAAAATTAATCTCTCCAAACATAGACATCTCAAACTCTTGCCTCATTTGATCTACAAATGACTTACACAATGCATCCTTTCCTCCAAATATGATATCATCAACAAATATCTCAGCTAATAGTATTCCTTTTTCAGATTTAGTCTTCGAGTATATATTTTCATTATCATTAGCCTTTGCAAAACCAATCTTCACTAAACATGCATGTAATCTTTCATATTGTGCTTTAAGGGCTTGCTTCGATCCATACAAAGCTTTTTGCAAATTACATACCATATTTATGTTGTTTGGGTTAACAAATCCTTCAGGTTGTTCAATGTAAACTTCTTCTTCCAGAATTCCATTCAGAAATATAGATTTGGCATATCTGGTATACTTTGAATCCTTTGTAAGCATAATATGCAAGCAAAGTTCTCACTCCTTCCAATCTTGCAATACGAGAAAATGTCTCCCCATAGTCAATAACTTCTTGTGCATATCCCTTACAAACTAGCCTTACTTTGTTTCTTGCGACTTCACCTTTCTCATTAAGCTTGTTTTTGAATACCCACTCTGTTCCAATAATATTCTTGTCTTTGATCTATCTACCAATTGCCAGGTTTTGTTCTTCTCTATGTGCTCAATATCTTCATTCATTTCTTGAATCTAGTGTTCATTATCCAAAGCATCCTTCATTGTTTTGAGCTCAAATTCACATAGTAGGCATGTATCATTCTCTAGTCTTTTTCTTCTCATAACTCTAGAGTCTATCTCCAATGATTTGATCAGAAGCATGATTTATTCTCACATATTTTGCTAATGCAGGCTCTTTTGTTCTTTATTCTTCTTCAAGTTCATCTTGTAGATTTCCTTTAACTTCATGTATTTCATCTTGTTCTTATGGTTGTTCAACAATCACTTATTGTTGCTCGAAAAACTTTGCCCAATACTTGGCATGCACTTCCTAATGCTTAGAATGCACTTTCTGATGCTTAGCATCAATTACCTAATACATGGCACATTATTGCTATAAGCCAATATGTATTGGTTGCTTTTGCTCGACAACTTTCTTCTCAAGTTCAGGTAAGGTGTTGGGCTCACCTTCATCAATGTATGTGAAAATTCTATAATCTTCAGATTATTTCTTACATTCAACTTCATTATTTTCTACATATTCATCAAATTTTATATTTGCACTTTCCACAACTTTGTTAGTGTTAGAATTCAAACACTTATATGTTTTTCTCTTAGTAGAATAACCTAAGAATATGCGTTCATCACTTTTAGCATCCAATTTTCCATTTCTATTTTCCTTTAATATATAACATTTACTTCTAGAAACTTTGAAATATTTCACATTAGGTACATAACCATACCATAATTCAAAAGGTGTAATATTTGTACCTTTACTAACTTGTACCTTGTTTAAGGTATAAACAATTGTACTTACAACTTCTCTCTAGTGTTTTGGTGCAACATTCTTTTCTATCATCAATGTCCTAGCATAGTCCATGATTGATCTATTCATCCTTACAAATTTACAATTTTGTGGAGGGGTTCTAGGAGTAGACATTTATCTCTTGATTCCTTTGTCATTGTAAAATGTGTTGAATTCCCCAGATATGAATTCACCACCTCTATCAGATCTCGAGCACTTCATGCTCTTAACTGTTTCCTTTTCAACTCTAGCCAAATACTACTTAAACATTTGAAATATATAAGATTTTTCTTTCAGAAACATCACAGTCATCATTCTAGAGTATTCATCAACAAATAAAATTAAGTATTTGTCACCACAGTAGCTTTGCACTTTAATAGGTCCACAAATATCAGTATGAACCAACTCTAAAATAACATAAGAAGTATAGGTATTGCTCTTGAAACTAGACTTTGTCATTTTTCCCAACTAACATTGTTTACACATCATATTATCAGGTTTCTTCAATCTAGGTGACCCTCTTACTTTCCACATTTTACTAATGCTTACCAAATTATCAAAGTTCACATGACATAGCCTCTTATTCCATAACCATTTAGCATCATATTGTGAAAAAAAAATGTATCATCAGATAGGCCTATATAGAACAAGTTACCTCTTGTTCATTCTCCACTTCCAATCAGTTCACTAGAACTACGGTAGATCTTAGCCTTCTTGTGCTAAAATTCAACTTTGTAGCCTGAACTGTTCAACTATACCACAACCAACAAATTGTATCTAAGTCCTTTAACCCAATAAGCATTATCACATCTGATCTTGTTAGTCAATTTTATTGATCCTTTACCTTTCACAAGACATCATGTATCATTACCAAACTTAATACTACCTCCTTATTATGTTCTAAGGTTTCAAACTTACTTCTATCACTAGTCATGTGATGTGAACAACCACTATCAATTATCTATATACAAATTTACTCATATATGAAATAAGTACAATTTTCTCATCTTAATCATAATCATCTTTCATAGCAACATAAACAACTTCTTCATCATTACTATAATAATTATCACCACTCTCTTCTTTAGCAATATAACAAGACTTATTACCTTTGCCTGTGTAATCTGTGTATCCATTGTTTTCTTTTTTATCTCTTCTTCCTTTGAACTTGTTGTCTTTCTTTTCATCCTTGTCATCCCTATTAGGACATCTTGCAACAATATGACCAAATTTATTACATGAAAAATAGATTATAGGGAGTGTACCTTTGTATTTTCTTTTTCCTCTTGGAAGTCTCCTAACCATTAATACTTCAAGATCCTCAAGATCATTATTAGAAGATTCACTCTTACTAACTTCATACTTTCCTTTCTTCTTCTTAGACTTGTGTAAAACCAATTGTGACATTAAAGAAAATCCAATAGCAGGGGCATTCAAATTATCAAAATTTAACAATTCAAAAGTAGTAAGTCTACCAATCATACTATCCAATGTTAGATCATTACTAGGAGTACATCTCAGTTCTTGTATTGCAGAAAATCAAATAGCATAAATAGGAAGTAATGTTTTCAATACCTTATTGATCACAGTCTCATCAATAATCTTTCCATCAGCTCCTTTGATAGCATTCAAAACTTCTTTGATTTTTCCAACATATTGAGAAATGTTCTCACCTTCTACCACCTTCATGTCATCAAAATTTCCTCTCAAAATTTTTGATTTGTCTCTTAGTACATTCTTATCTCCTCCGTGGATCTTTTCCAACTTTTCCCATATCTTCTTTGTAGTATCATTGTCCTTTATATCATCAAACTATGAATAGCTTGGAGTAGATGCAATCTCCAACATTACATTATTGTGTTCTTGTTTCTTCTTTATCTACTAGGCTGTCAAGGGTGTAGGTACAATTACATATTCATGCTCTAAGTAAAATACTATCGAATGTCCAATTTCAATAATGTAAAGCTTCATCAAAATTTTCCATGTAGGGAAGTTCTTCTTGTTCAACTTGGGTATCTCCTTCATGTACATCTTTGATCTTTAGATGTACCTTCAAAATTTACTCTACAAGCACCAAATCTCCGATACCGATTGTTAGAATGATTTAGAATAACTGGAGGGGGGTGAATAAGTTATCCTCAAGTTTAGATATACCACTTAAACTTTTGAACTCATTAAACAACTTATATCTAATATCTAATCGACCCAGTCTCTATAACAACTTATTAGTAACATAAAATTGTAGTCCATTATCCCAATAATAAAAAACTTGCATAATGTAAAACATTAAACACTAAAAATCTCAAATAACATCCACACAAGTAAGACAACAAGATTTAATGTGGAAAGCCAATTTAGGAAAAACTACTAGTAACATGTCACCAATTTTTCACTCTTTTGAAGTGAGCTCTATTAGAATCCAACCCTATTAAAGGTTACGATAGACACTATTAGGTGTGACCCTATTAAAGGATTGAATCACTCTATTAGGAGTGCCCTTGTTAGAGGACTTAAGAATATTCCATTAGAATTTCAACTTGATATGAATAAGTACCACTCTCTTTGCAAATATAGATCACAATTTGGTTCAAGAGTTGATTCATTGACTAGCCTCCATTATCACCTCCTTAACTGATACACTTGGAAATGTTGGTCATAGAATGGTCTTGACATTCGAGTGTCAACACACTTAACCAACTCCACCATATATGCTGAGTACACTATGTATGTCAAGTGAGTTATAGTAGTTATTGAGTCTAAGTTTTAACAAGTGTCGAGCAAGTAATAGATGTCAAGTAGTATACATGTGCTGAGTCATAGTTCATGTCGAGAAAGACGGAGTATAGTATGTGTCAAGGAATACTCATGTGTTGAGCAACACAGAGTGTAATAGGTGTCAAGCAATCCAAAAATGTAACATGTGCCAAGAAATATAGGAACATTCATGTGCTGAGCACCAGTAATATAGTATGTGCCGAGTAACACAGAATCAACATATGAGTTTGTGCCCTCACAAATTCAGATGTAAACCATTTTTGGAGGCGACATGGAGAGATTTTGAAAAGGAAAAAGGATAAGGATGAATCATTTACATTCTCTATGCAATCTACATGCAACCAATCAGAAAAATGGAGAAGGCATGCAACCAATGAGAAAAATGTAAGGTATGAGTAGGATTTTGAGATTCAATATGGATCGTAGATCCATACCTAACCCTAAGTTTTCACAATATTTAAAAGTCCATACCTAACCCTAAGTTTTAACAATCTTTAAAAGGAGCTTGAAAACTCCATTAGATATATGGATGAGAATAGTGTATGGGGAGATTATAGTGGAATTTCAGTGTGAAGAAGGAAAGACTTAGAGGAATAGAGCAGCATTTTCATATGTAGTTGATCAGAATAGAACAGTGGATACATACAAAGATCAGATCAAGCAAGGATCAAAATAGGAAGAATGGATCTAGTACCTGAACCAACAATTGAAGATTGCACTCTATCAGGTCAAATGTTCTAATACTTTCTTACCATTGTATTAGATGCTAAAATCTTATGTTGATAGGTTAGCTTAACAAGCAGGTAGGAGAACCTTGTGAAAAGGTTATTGAAAATCCTATGTATTAGGTGGATTTAACAGACTATTATAAATCCTTTAACAGGGTGACACTTCTTGTAAAGTGTTTGTAAATCCTCTAACTAGGTCACTATTGACACAGTGTAAAGCCTTTAACAGGGCAGGCCTCTAATAGAGCAGACCATTAGAAGTGGTTGAACATATTGCTACGGTAATTTATGTGGGTGTCATCCCCACTCCAGCTTTACTTTCTTATTCCTGGAGGGTTTCTGGGTTACCAAATCTCTTGTGTCATGTGTTGATGCATGCTTTCATTTCATGTTTGCTTATATGTTTACATGCATGTACTTTACTTTCAGTTATGTGTTAATGAGGGTTTAAAAGGTTAAAAGTGTGATACTTTTGATTCACCCCTCCTCTCAGAAGTACTCTTCCCATTTGAACATTCCAACAATTGGTATCAGAGCATTGGTTCTCACAAGGAGAAGCCTAATAGCTTGGAGAAAAAGATCAGAAGATGGAAGTCTTCAAACTTGGAAAGATTATTGACAATCAAGTGATTGATGTGCATCTTGCTCTACACAAGGTAGAGGAAGCCAGAGAGGAACTGAGAAAATCTTTGAAAAGAAGAAAGGAGATAGCCATAGTTGAGAATGACACACACTACAAGGAGATTGATACCACACAAGTGTTTGCCAATGGAGATTCCAAGGAATTTGATGCAGCAATAACAGAATTGATGGAGAAAAATAGAGCTCAAGTAGAAGAGATAAGATCTTTTAAAATGGAACAAGAATCACAAGCCATAATGCTTTGTGAAATACCTGAAAAAAAGAAGAGAGCAATTGAGGATAGAGCCATGCTTGAGGATGATAAAAGAAACCTTACAAACAAACTTGAGGAGAAGTCCACAGAACTCACAAAGATCTCAAACATGCAGCTAGACACCTTAAGGCAGATGATGAATGCTCAACATGAGCTAAACATGAAGGACATTGAGATATTTACCCTGAAAATGCAGAATGAACAATTGCAAAATGAGTTGAAAAGAGAAAAAGAGATAGAAAAGAGCTTCAACAAGTCAAGTGAAGCCATCAAGCACTTTGAATAATTACCGAAATCACCAAGGGATAGTAATGATACTTCAGGACTTGGTTACACTAGCACTAAACAAGGAGAATCATCCAAGACTGTAGTAGAAAGGACCAACAAAGGTAAGAACACTAAGCTCACTTGTCATTTTTGTAATAAAAAGGGGCACACTGCTAATGTTTGCAGGAGTAGAAAGACCAACCAACAGGACACATCCAACAACAAAGGTTATTGTCACAAGTGTAACATGCAAGGACACTCAACACAAGACTATAGAACCAAGACCATGAGGACACCAAGATTTGAAGGTCACTGCTACAACTACAAAAAGTATGGACATAGAGCCTTTAAGTGCATATCAAAGCCTATGTGGACACCTAATTAGCCTGCAAGAAGAAACAACTATGCACACCACTACAATTGGGATCACAACACCAGGCAAAGTTGTCACTATTGTCAAGAATATGCTCATGTTACTCATAACTACATAAGAACACACTTCAAAGGAAATTATAGTAGGTGGTTAAGCCAAACCACATGTTTTAGTTGCTTGAAGACAAGACATGTAAACAGGTATTGCCCAACAAAGGCCAAGGCACCCAAGTTAGAAGTTAACAAGGGTAAAGAAAAAGTTGATGTGGAGCACATCAGGGTAGAAATGAAAAAGACATGGAAAAGAAGAGATGGATCAAGTACATCCAATGGAGGGATTACTTCACCCAAGAGGTCAAGTGATCACACTTCATCCAATTAAGCACAAGACAAGTATATGGGGCTAATATATATAAAGATGTATCATACATCAACCCAAAAGAACAAAGAAGTGTTGCTAATAAAAAATCTGCATGAGAAAAGATGTGAAGTCAAAATTGAAAATTTTGTAGAAGATGGCAAGCTACCCTTGGATGCCGAGTGAAACTCTAGTATATGCCGAGCTGGAAAGTCTAGTTGATGCCGAATGAGATATGGAAGTCAAGTAAATGAATTACAATGGAAGCCAAGTTATAATAAATCCTTCAAGTGCTGAGTGTAAAGTTGTAAGCACTATGCAATAAATGCTAGGTTTTGAGCCTAATAAAGTTGAAAATCATTCATTTTCAAGTCATTCAAACACAGTGAAAATGAGAAGAGCAAAGAGGTGATCAAACACAAATTTGCACCGATCTCAATAACAATTGAACTCAAACTCTTCAATTCAAAGGTATTTCATCAAGTGCTGAGCTACGCAGTATTTGAAAGTTTATTTAAATAATAAACCCTAGTTTGATCAAGATGGCATTTGGGTCTAAAACCACAAAGGGAAAGGATAGTCATGAAGTCCAACTTGTCAGTAATGAGGTTAAGCAACCATAATTCAAATCCATTCCCGAGGTCGTGTATAAAAATGACCTAGCTGGTGCTTTGTCAGTCATTCTAGACAACGTAGTAATGGTCCAAGACATCAGGAAATGTTATAACTATAAGATTGGAGCCATAGGTGACCTAGAAATTTTCAATGCCCATGATAAGCTGTGACAAGGGTATATTGAAGAATGAGTTTCAAATTGTTGAGAAGAAGGGTTTAACTAAAGCCCTAGTTTTCCCCATTGTATTCAAGACTGAATGGATTCATATAGTGTTGAGCCAAATTCATGATGGATCATTTTGGTTAGAGACAAAGCTAGTGAAGATCACAAAGAAAATTGTTCATAGGGTTACTAGATTTCCAGCCCTAGATCGGCCTAAGATCCTAAGAAGTGACAAAAAGGAGGCCATAGAGAAAACCACTGGTGTCAAATAAAATAACAAGGGAATGACCATTGACACCATCACTGAACCCCTACTTGATTTCACCGTCAGAGTCATATCTCACAAATTCTATTAATCAAGCAGATTGAATAGCATGCCATGTATAGCAGTAGATGTTGCATACAAACTTGTCAAGAAGGACCATACTTATGGCCTAGTAGAGCTCATGCTACAAAAAATCAATGAAAATTTGGGAGCCATAAGGAAATCTAAAGGAGCTTAATGCAAATTTGGATCAATGTTGGTCTGCATATTTTTCTATGTCATGAAAGAATTTCCTCTAGTTGGAAAGGTAAATTGGGATCCTAACAAGACAATTGTCACACAAATCAATGAGATTATTGAGAAAATGGGAGACAATTTTGATACTCAGATGACAAGCTACTTTGAGGACTTCAAGAAGTCCATGAAACAAAGGATGAGGATACTAGTATCACTGGTTGAGTAGCATGTAAATAACATTTGTTTCATGGTTGACATAGATTACACCTACATAGAAGCCGTGGTACCCAAAGTAAGATGGCTTAGGCCACTTGGATATGAGCTTGATGTAGACCAAGCTTCAGCTGCAATCACTGCTTTAGTTGTTGAAGAGATAGACAAGAATGCTCCTCACGTTGGGACTTATGATGTTGTTAAGTCCAAAGTTGAGATTGAATTGAAAATAGCTTCTATCATCAAGAAGAAGGATAAAATGGTAAGAAAAATAAAGAATACTTTTGGGGCAAACATTGAAGGAGAAGTAGGAGAAGAAGAAGTAGAAGAAGTAGAAGGAGATAGTGAGGAAGAAGGTGAGCAAGGGCAAGAGCCAGAAGAGTTGACACAGGGCCTAGGAGAGGACAAAGAAGAAAGTGTTGAGGAAGAAGAAGCTGATAAAGCACCCACTAAAGCCAAAGCCACCAAAAGGAAAGTCAAAACTTAGCCTGCATCCCAACCCAAGGAAAAGAAGGGGACAAAGCCCACTGCAGTCAAAACAAAGAAGCCTACTACAAGGGCTACTGCTAGGGCTACAACTCGAAAGGCAAAAGATGAAGCCAAAGAGAAGAAGAAAGCCACAAAGTAGACTGGTGAAGAACCAAGGAAGAGAAGGAAATATGTTGCCCAACCAGACTTAGATGAAGAAAGAATGGAGTGAGATGACAACAACCAATTTAGAGTGGTAAGTCATCCCTCCAAGTCTGCCATTGATAAGTTATGTGTAAATATTAGAAAAGAAAACTTGAATGGTTTAAAAATTGTAGACTTTAATAAGCTCAATAAAGAAGAGCAAAATAAAATAGAGGAATCAGTGTATGTAATGATGGCTGAATACAAACACACACCTCTAGAGTTAGATAGTACAATGCCCAAGGAACTATACAAGATAGTTGAAGATAAGTGGCATTTTTGTTTACAAATGGAAAAGGAGATAAGAGAATCAACCTTAGCTACAGTGCTGCCAGACCTGACTAAAGGTCAAATAGCTAAGGAAAATAAAAGGCATAATAATAAATTTTCTCCTAAATATAGAGCATTTTGCATCCTCCAAAATAAGATAGAGGATGTTGTAAATAAATCCACAAAATTGTGGAAGTCAATATACAAGAAAATTGATGATGTATTTGATGAGGAATATAAGGCAGAAGCCAGTGCCAAGAGAAAAGAAGCAAAAGCGATAACAGAGAAAGTAGAGAAGAAGAAAGAAGAGGAGAAGAAAAGTGAAGAGGAAAAGAAAGGTGAGGAAGGAAGAGTAGAAGAAGAAGTAAATAAGGAGGAGGAAGAAGAAAATATAGCTAAAGGATAAGAAAATGCATTAGATGAATAGGAAGAACAAAGTGTGCAAGAGACACAAATGCCACCTCCTAGGCCTCCTCATGCCACCATCACACCTACAGAGATCATAAAAATAAAGGATGTTATTGACACTTCATGTCAAAACATCAATCCTTTAACTGCAGAGGATCTCTCAAAGATCCTTCACCAATCTACCCTACAAGCATAGTTGTGTAAAAGACCTGTATTGGTGAGTGTAGATGAATTAAAAAGAGTAGTAGTAGCACCTCAAAGAGAAAAGGTGAAGCCAAAGGAACAACCTTTTACATACACTACTACTAAACTCCTACTACTTCCACCACTATCTCCACCAAAAGCAGCAAGTGATGCACTTCAGATGTCAAGTGCAACAACAGGAGAAGATACAGGAAAACAAGAATAGTGAATAGGTTCACCCCCAATAATTGTCAGTAATAAAGGGAAATCAAAAGAAAAAAAGGAAGAAACAAGAGATGAGGAGCAAGCTACAATACAAACACTGGTTGAATTACCAAAAATTGGTACTCCCACTTAGACTCTTCATAACCTGAGCACTGATATGATATCAATACAAGTTCAAACACTAGGCTTGAGCTCTAGAAAGGTAGCTAAGATACTTCATTATGGAGATCCTGAACTTGATGAAGAAATCATCATCCCCTCCTATGAATCCAACACCCTTACCATAGAAAAGATAAATGAAATACAAGATGCACTGGATAGGAGAAAGAGACAAGAAGTATTGAGAAGAGAATACAAGTATAGGCAAGCATTGAATGAGATAAAGGACATCTTCATGGATGCCTTTAGCTTGTAGTCACCAAATGAAACAAGGCCTGTAGTAGAACAACTATCATATATAGTTGACCAGGTGACTAATGCAGACCATAATACAAATGTAAAATTAATGGAATGGCCAAAAAGAAAATTCTAGGGCAAAGTAAATGAGGAAAAGATCAAATGATATAGCACTAGCACAAGTTGAATTGGCTAAGAAACTAGAAAGAGTGAAAATTGTACTTGGGAACACTTTCTCATTGCACAACAAACTGTGTGATTTTTCCAACTTCACACAAGAGACTAGCCAAAGAATAATGAGCTTGGAAAGAAATCTCAAGATTTCTAACATGCAACTTCCAACAAATCCAGCTCAGAGTGAGAAGCATTTTACATAGATGCTTCACACACAAAGGGAATTAGCTGTATTAACAACAAAGGAGGTAAACATAAAGGCAAAACTGATGCAAATCCAATCCTCCATAACCCCACACTTAGAGGTCCTCCACAAGGAGCAAGCATATGCAGAAACAATTCTAAAGAAAGATCCAAATCTTTCTACCCTAGATGGACTTGTACATCTTGTTGTAGAGACTGCCATCCAACACAAGTCATTGGACATTGCATTGGAAAATTGGGATGCAGCTCTGAAGATACTCTTGGAGGTAAATAGTACATTTTTGGCTAAGTATGGTATTACTCCTTAGAACCCTTTGACATCAGTATCAAAAAGGGGGAGGTATATATATTAGGGGGAGATATGTATATATGGAGATATATGAAGATATATGGAGAATACCAAATTTTGATAATTTTGATTACATTCTTTCGTTCATTTTGAGAATAAAGTGGAAAGTCTGTAGATAGCCAAAAAAGGGGGAGACAAGAAATAAGACAAAGTGAGGGTGAGATGCAAAATTTTGACAAGCATGTAAAAGGATAGAGAGAATCAGGCACATCAACACAAAATTTCAATTTCAAGAATGGACTAGGCATAATCAAATTAGGGGAGTCATAAGGTATATTGTTGCTCACAAAATTTTGAACAATTTTTGAAATTTTGCATGTATGCCAAGCAAGAATAAAGAATGTACTCAATCAGATCAGTTCATTAATGCATAGTTAAGTGTTTTTGACACTCATGTCAAAGGGGAAGATTGTTGGTCTTAGAATGGTCTTGACATTCGAGTGTCAACACACTTAACCAACTCCACCATATATGCCGAGTACACTATGTATGCCAAGTGAGTTATAGTAGTTGCCGAGTCAAAATTTTAACAGGTGTCAAGCAAGTAATAGATGTTGAGCAATATATAGATGCCGAGCCATAGTTCATGTCGAGCAAGATAGAGTATAGTATGTGTCGAGTGATTCAGGAATTTTTCATGTGCCAAGCAACACAGAGTGTAATAGGTGCCAAGAAATCCAAAAATGTAACATGTGCCAAGCAATACAAGAACATTCATGTGCCAAGCACCAGTAATATAGTATGTGCTGAGTAACACAGAATCAACATATGAGTTTGTGCCCTCACAAACTCAGATGTAAACCATTTTTGGAGTAGACATAGAGAGATTTTGAAAAGGAAAAAGGATAAGGACGAATCATTTACATTCCCTATGTGATCTGCATGCAGCCAATCAGAAAAATGGAGAAGGCATACAACCAATGAGAAAAATTTAAGGTATGAGCAGGAATTTGAGATTCAATATGGATCATAGATCCATACCTAACCCTAAGTTTTCACAATATTTAAAAGGAGGTTGAAAACTCCATTAGATATATGGATGAGAATAGTGTATGGGGAGATTATAGCAAAATTTTAGTGTCAAGAAGGAAAGACTTAGAGGAATAGAGCAACATTTTCATATCTAGTTGATCAGAATAGAACAAGGGATACATACAGAGATCAGATCAAGCAAGGATCAAAACAGGAAGAACAGATCTAGTACTTGAACCCAACAATTGAAGATTGCACTCTATCAGGTCAAATGTTCTAATACTTTCTTACCATTGTATTAGATGCTGAAATCCTATGTTGATATGTTAGTTTAACAGCTAGGTAGGAGAACCTTGTGAAAAGGTGATTGAAAATCCTATGTATTAGGTGGGTTTAACAAGCTATTGTAAATCCTTTAACAGGGTGACACTTCTTGTAAAGTGTTTGTAAATCTTCTAACTAGGTCACTATTGACACAATGTAAAGCCTTTAACAGGCAGGGCTCTAACAGAGCAGACCATCAGAAGTGGTTGAACATATTATTGTAGTAATTTTTGTGGGTGTCATCCCCACCCCAGTTTTACCTTCTTATTCCTAGAGGGTTTCTAGGTTACCAAATCTCTTGTGTCATGTGTTGATTCATGCTTTCATTTCATGTTTGCTTATATGTTTACATGCATGTACTTTACTTTCAGTTATGTGTTAATGAGGGTCTAAAGGTTAAAAGTGTAATACTTCTGATTCACGCTCCCCACCCCTCAGAAGTACTCTTCCCATTTGAAAATTCCAACAGGAAATCCTTCAAGTAATCACTCTTCACCTCAGCAATACATTGTTTAGCCTTTTTCTCAAGTTCACCAATAAAAAAAATCAATAATTGCTCTAACCTTTTTAGGTCTGCTAACCTCTTTAGGTTAATCCCTATACCTCGTTAAATAGGTATCTTGATCTTTTTCTACTTAAACACCACTATTGATATTAAGTTTAGGTCAGATTCATCAAATCCTCCCATCATTTTGTTTCCTTCTTCTCCTTCTAGAAATGTCTCAAAAATTCTCATTGAATCCATTCCTAGAAATTCACAAACATAGTTTCTCTAGCATTAAATGTTCTAGCTCATTAATCCTTATCTTCAACATGTTTTACATATTCCAAGAATTCAACTATGTCAGCCAAGAATCTTGATTCCTTCACAATCTTTAAAATATGAACACTCAATCAATATTGTGTTCCTTAGCCTCGGTCATCACTAAAATGTCTTTCTTGACTTATACTGTCTTCACTAGGTCCTTTTACCGGCACTCGGTTGGACTTTTCTAATACTTTTTCTTTACTAGAGCTCGATCAACGCTGAATTTTCTTAGCTTCTACTAGTCACCCGATCAACACTAGTACAAACCAAATTCAACTATAAGTTCCTTAATCCTTTTCTTTGAATCTCAATTAAGTCTATGAATTTGTACTTTATTGATCATCTCTTCTAGGCTTCAAGATGACTATCTTCTCCACTTAGTGTTATGATTAAAAAACACATTATCTTGTCAAAGACCAATTGATCAAGTGACCATTTTAATTCCACATAACTCAACCTTTCCACTAGGTCCTCTTGCTATCTCTTCTTTTCAACTCATCATCATCAATCATACTCATATGGAACTCTACTCAGGTAGCATTTGTCTCACTAATAAGGTTTGACATCAATTAAAACATAACAATTCTTCTAATTGTAGTTCCAAAAATTATTGTATTTAACAAATATGTATCAAAAATTCAAAATTAGATAAATAAATATGAAAGTATCAGTAACCAAAGTGCCAACCCTATCAGAGTCTCAAAATCCAACTTATATAACATGCAGGGCTTCAAGTAATAGTTTTTAAAAACTAACTCCCATGGGGAGTTGGAAACTAACTTCTTTAGATAGAGTCTTTTTGAAACTAATAAAAAATAATAATGCTAAGGAAAGTATCCCCTAAGTCCTATCTAATCAAATCCCAATTGCTACATTAGAAATGACTTGTTTTTCCTAATTTTTAGGAAGTTCGCCACCAATGTCCTTCGACTTTTTATATGTGGCAAAAAATCCAACTAACTCATTTTTTAGGGGCACTCCAATTAGCTCCAGCCTTAGCTTCTAGATGTTCTTAATCCTGTAAACATGATCCATCTTCTTCTCACGTGCTTCCAAATGATCCCTGCACAAAATCATTATAGATTTTGCATAGGCAATGGTGACAAAATCGTTTACTATCAACTCCTAGATTTCTTTCATTATCTTAATTCTATCATAAAAAGATGCCAACACCTCTTGAATTCCCCTATCATATTTATCTTAATTTTATATGATCCTAATATTAATGTACTTATTGTCATTGTCTAGGATCTATCCATCTCCCTCAACATCTCTAAAACTTCTTCTAGGTCTTGCTTGATGGTCATGTTCCTCTACTCTAGATTAGATTTCATAATGAATAAGAAATCAACATCTACAACAACATTGGGAACATCTTTAAAGAACTTGGGGGTACCATAAGTCTAGACTTCTATAGTCTGGATGATGTATTCATCCTACTTCACTTTCTCATTGTCCAAAGCATTCAATTAAAATTCTAGCTCTGTTACCATCTTAGTTGCCTCTTCTTAGTCTCAATGAATTTAGAGATGTAAGTGATCCCATTGGCCAATACATTATCTACCCAATCATTGAAAAATTTGGTGACTGACCTATCTCTCTTAAAATGATCAATAAATTTTTGATTGGTGGGACAAGTGACATCTATCTCTGAAGCACTACTTGGGATGGCTAATGCATGAGGGTTTAGGAGGATGTGGATATCTTCTACCATCAACTGTATGATTTTCTTCATTTCCTTTTTGTCTTTCCAATCCTTCCAAATTCTATGCTCATTATTCTTATTGCTAGCATTGAATATATTCATGTCCATAGCTCTAGTCACCATCTTAAGATTGGTTCTTTCTACCATGAGGTCTTGTGGCTAAACTTCTTCTTGAATTTTTTCATTGGCAAGTTTGAAAATGTTTGTTATCCAATAACCTATTTTATCATCTATGTCTAACATAACTTCAAATTTTGGTTTCTTAGTCTTGGGGATCCTCCCAAGGTATAGCTATGCTTCTCCTCTTATTGACTGAAAGATCAAATCGATTGGGAATGGAGACATAACCTTGAACTTGAGAGCTTTGAGGTCCAATAGGAGTCCCAACAACAAGAGTACCTATACTAGTGGTATTAATTCAAGCATCTACCTTTTGATTCTGATCCATTTGGTCTATCACCTTCATAAGACTCTGAGGAGTATATTTTGTGTTTGGTTCTCCTTCATTGGGCTTTTTGTCTAGAATTACTACAACCTTACACTTTTTTCCTTTTCTGACTCCAAGAGTGGGTGATACTTGCAGGTGCTTGATTTTGAACTTGAACTAACTCCTTTGTATGGGGTTCATCTTCTTATTCCAAAACTTGTTTACCTATAGGGGAACAGGGTGCAACCTTGCCAGTATTAGGGGTGGTATGTTTGGATTAGAACTAGCTGAGGTCATATGTGGGAGATACTTTATTTCTTCCAGCCTTAGGTACTTTTTCACCTTTAGCCAAGCTTTAGTTCTGTCAATTACAGGGATGGTTCTAGCATGAATATATTCCTCTTCTATCTTACTCCAATCCAAGTTGGGCATAGGTAGATCTTCAACTTGTTCTATGAACATAGGGTCCATGACCTCTTCATTTTCTACATCTTAAATTCCTAATACATTCAATGGGAGTTTGAACTCCAAAATATGCTTGATTGTGAATTGGGACCACAATCTCTTCCTTACTTCCAGATCATCCTCACATTTTTCCCAATAATCCTCGACATAGGGCTCATGAATAGTTGAAGAGTGTAATTCAAATTGTGAACTAGCAAAGTTATTGCTATCAAAATTAGGTTGGGAATAATATGGTTGCAAATTCATGGTTTTAAGTTCTTCTTTGAAGCCAAGGAAATCTTGGATACTTTTTGCAATGGTAGTGGCCTAGTTCACTAGGAAAAACATAACCTAAACCCTTTCTAGCCTTGTAATTCTTATCAACTTCAGCAACTTGGCGACATACCTCAATTAAAGTGTATCTGACTAAACAATATCTATGTAACTTTAAAGGCTTCCATTGAAAACCTCTAGATCTTAGATAAGTAAATTTGGGGAATAAAATAGATACCATAGATTGTAATTAGTAGCATGGCCTCTTCTAACAATCTTTTATTTTCTTTGCCTTGTAATTCAAACATGAATCTACCTAGGAAAGTATCCTGAACTTTGTAAAAATCATCTTTCTCTATAATAGGGGGTAGAAATATTAAATGGAGTAACAAAAATTTGGCTCAGATAGATATTTAATGTTGTCATTTATGGTAACATATCTTTAGTACAAAAAAAGAAAACCTTGAAGATGAATATTAATATTGATACTTAGAAAATTGTCTAAGTATCAGTTTCAATAGATAAAGTTGAATAAGGAATTATTGGCATGTTTCTAGTTAGGTATGGATAGGACAAGATGTCAAGATGACATGTTCAATTGCATGAGCTAGTACAAAAGAAGATATAACAATTTTACCAGTTGCGGCAATAGATAGACAAAATAGAGTATGATAGGAAATGGTTAATTGTGAGTTAAGGAATTTTTTTTAAGGAAATAATTATTTGAATAATTAGGGATGAAATTATATATGTTAACTCTAAGAAGGCAAGAATTAATTTAGTATTTTGTAAAGCGTGTGAAATCTTGAAGTTCGAATGGACAATGTTTTGAGAATTACAAAGTTATAAAGGAAAGATTGTAAATACAAAGTTAAGTGTGCTTATAAGGAAGACTATGAAAAGTTTATGTGCTATGAATTCTGATGTATGATCAGAGGATTGAAAGTTTTGTGAAGAGAAACAAGTGTTATATCAGATATTAAAGAAATCAGTAGCAAGCAAGATGTTTTTGTATCTATCTTTTTGTACCAAGGAATTACATTGTAAGTTACATGTTTGGGTAGTGGGCTCAGCTTGTACAACATTTTTTGTATGTATATGTACCAACTCCTAATAGGGTTGAGGCTTCTAAGAGGCCTAAGTCTTCTAAAAAGGACTGAGACACTATATGCATGTAATAGGCTCCTAACGGGGTCAATATCTTTAACTAGATACTTTTGATTAGTGGATCATTTTGTGGGTACCATCTCCACTGGGGTTTTCGCCTAGCCAGGGTTTCCCTAGTTAACAAAATATGGTGTTATGAGTTCTCTTATTGTATGGTTAAGTTTATTGTTCAACATAATTAGTTTTCTTTCATATGTAAGTTATAAGGAAATTAATAATATCCAATTTTGGGCTAAAGTTTGTAGAATACTAATTCACCCCACCTCTTAGTATTCCCTATTTCTAACAATTGGTATCGGAGCCTAGTTACTCAGAAGAGGCTTAATAGCTTTATTAAGATCCCTATGGATATGAAATAGTTACAGATAAACCTAGAAGAAGCTCTTGAGTAGATTGACATTCTTACTAGAGACAAAGATAATCTGAAAGAAAGATGTGAAGATGCAAAAGACTACATTGGAAAGTTGAAAGACAAGATTGATCATCTCAAATCCAAGAAGGAATCTAAAGATCAAATTAAGGATAGTGATGAAGTCTCAAGATTGATGAAAAAAAATGAGATTCTAAAACATGAGTTGAAGATCATTGAACCAATGCTAAGTTTGAAGAAAGATGATAGCAAAATTGAGTCAGATCTAAAATCTAAGAATCTAAATCTAAGATCCCATCTTACAAAAGCTACATCTAAAATTAAATCCACCAAATTAGAATATGTAGAACTTGATAAATACAACACTATTGTGAAAGAAAAGTTAACCTAGACTAAGCAACAATCAGAGAAGGTATATTCCAATAGTGAGAAAATTGACGAGAAACTATATTTTCATAGACCTTCATATGATAAGACCAGTCTTGGATACTTTAATGGAGAAAAGTCAGCCAAAAAAATCTGAAAAAGAAAGGAACCAAATCTAGTTATTGAGCAACTTGAACATAAGAAAGATGATTGGAATAACATTGAATCAAGTCAATATGAAGATACATCAAAATAAGTTGAGTAAACAAATCAACTTGAAAATATTGATGAATCTAAGCAAACTAAGCAAGATCAATCACCCAAGGTAATAAGGTTTGAATTTAAAGGTATATGTTATGCATGCAATGAAATTGGTCATATCAAAATGAATTTTATAGGTAAGTCATTCAAACCTATCTCTAATTTCTATTATTATAATTGTCATGGTTTTGGTCACAAAGCAATTAATTGTAAGAAATCTAAATTTGATAGTAATAATAGCAATGGTAGAATGTTTAGAGGTACTAACCTTGTAGGAGAAAGAAAGAGATCCAATGAAGGAGCTAATGGAGCAAGGAGTAATATTGTGTGTTACAAATGTAACAACTTTGGACACATTTCTAGAAATTATAGAGCACCTGTTAACCAACCTGGATCTAATTACATAAATAATCCACTAGTATATCAGCTATGCAATAACTTCAGTCATATGGTAATATTTTTCATAATAGATATGAGGAACATCAACAAGAACCCAAATTTTAGAAGGAACAACAAAAAAAATGTCAGAAGGAATGATAGCAACAATAAAAGTTAGAAAGATGACTTAAGAGAGCATGTGAAAGAATTCAAAGAAGTATTTTTCAAAGTAAAAGATCCATAAATCTCACATATAGAATTGCAAGAATAGTCATTTTATGTACCTGAGGAAAAACTAAAGTCAAAAATTATATGTGATTCATCCTATTTGAATTGAGCATCTTTTATAACTAAATCCACATTAGAAAGGTAGAAAAGGTAGCAGAAGGTGAATTATGACTTGCGTAGTTAGTATGAGGTAGTTCATGATTAGTGGAAGCTATGCTTAAGAGTTCATGTGATTTAGAGATCGTATGCGTGTGTGCAAAAGAAAATAAGTCGAGTGGTAATTAGAAACAACCTTTTATGAATTATGTACTTGTACAATTAATGCAAAGATCAATTTGGTAAGATTTAAAGGATGTAAATGAGATCTTGTGTATCATTTGAGCATGTGAAGAGTCAAGGAGTAGTAAAGAAAAGATTGAAAGCAAGTTGACATAAAATTGAAGTCATTTTGAAGTGCAAAGTTCAGAAAACCCTACATTCTACGTAATCAAGGTATTTACCTTTTTGAGAGTTTATCTGTGAAATTGAAGTAAGAGTTTGTGTCAACCATGGAAAAGTATTTAATTCATAATTTTGAGGAAGAAGCAAGACCTAAGTTGAAATTTAATCCAACAAAACCCTTAGTGGATGACCCTAGTGTTGGAATTTACAAGTGGGAAGATATACTCCTAAGGGGGGGGGGGTGTGAATCAGAAGTAACAAACTTTAATCTTTAAAACATTTTAACTAAGATTATTCACATGCATCTAACTCATCTAATAAACATGAAAGTAAAGACATGCATGAAAATAGATAACACAAGATTTGGTCACCTAGAAACCCTCCAAAATGAGAAGGTAAAACTGGAGTGGGGATGACACCCACAAATTATCACTGCAACAATATGTAACTGATTAAGGTTATAAAGTTTGACCACTTCCAATGGTCTGCCCTATGAAAGGCCTACCCTGTTAAAGGCTTTACACTCTGTTAAAAGTGACCTATCTAAAGGATTTACAAATACTCGCTTGGAATGTTACCCTATTAAAGGATTTAGCACCTTGTTGAAAGGCTTACAACATGGCTATTAGACCAACCTATTTACATAGAATTTTCATTATAATACAATGGCTATAGAGTATTAGAATGCATTGACCTGATGACTTACAATCTTCAATTGCTGATTCCAGATCCTTGTTCTACTCAATCTGATCTGATCCTTCCTAATCTGATGTCTCTGCTCAAAGTGCTTAATGCTTTGTTCTAACCAACTAAATTTTGCAATGCTACTTTTATTTCTCTAAGTCTTTATACCACTCTAAAATTCACTAGCATTCTCCCATATAACTCACTTACACATACAAATTATGGGTATCGACCTCCTTATAAAGGCTTCGAAGACTTAGGGTTAGGTATGAATCTACGATCAATATTCATTCTTCTCTTCCCACTCAAATCTTTATACTTTTCCTATTGGTTGTATGCTTTCTCCATTTTTCTTATTGGTTGCATGTTGATTACATAGGGAATGTAAAAGATTCGATCTTATCTTTAAAATCCTTGGAGATTCATCTTGAGTCTGCTCAAAAATGATTTACATCTAAGTTTTTGAAGGCACAAACTCATATGTTGATTCTATGTTACTCGACACTTACTAATTGCTAATGCTTGGCACATATAGGATTTCTATCTTGCTCAACTCCTATAGTAATTATGTCTCTCTTGGCATCTATACATTTCTCAACACCTATAGTGACTTGGCACTTGAAACTTACTCGACACCTGAAGTTTACTCAGCACCTATTGAATCTCTGGCTCGACACATACTGTAGCTCGACATCTATATCATACTTGGCATCATCTTAGAAATTGGTTAAGTGAGTTGACACTCAATTGTCAAAACCAATATGAGACCAACAATCTCCCCCTTTGACATGAGTGTCAAAAATATTTAACTAAACATTATGAATCTGATCTTTATGAGTATAATACACATTATGCTCGACATATGTACAAAACTTCAAAAACTTGTTCCAAATTTTGTAGAAGACTATATACCTCAAAAAATTGTAACTCCCCCTAAGCTGATGTGCCATTTCTATATCCAAAATCCCTTATGTTGGATTTGTCTCATGTTGATGTTTCTGAAACTCTTTGCCTTGTTTGCTCTGTTTGTACTTCCCCTTTGTTTTTGCTCCCCCTTTCACACATTTCCTTGCAATTTTTGTATCCTTTTGGCTTTATCCTTATCACTCCTCAAAATTCAAAATTTGATTATCTCCCCCTAAATTATTATATCTCCCCCATTCTTATTATCTCCTATCTTTATTATATCTCCCCCCTTTTTTGACACTTATGTCAAAGGGGCCTAAGAATGAATGGAATACTTAGCCAAAAAGGTTTTATTTACCTCCATGATAATATTTAAAGAAGCACCCCAATTGTCCAATGCTATTTCTAGTGCTTTGAGCTAGATGACTGTCTCTGCTGCAAGATGTACCAGGCCTTCTAATGTAGAAAGATTAGGATCTTTCCTCAAAACATTCTCTGCATAGGCCATCTCTTTGTGCAATACTTTCATATGTGGGGTTATTGTAGACTGTATCTGTATCAATTTGGCCTTAATATTAGCCTCGTCTACTATTAATACAGTGAACTCCTTTTGAGTGTGAAGCATTATGGAAAAATGCTTCTCACTTTGAGTTGGATCCTTGGATAGTTGTGTACTTGATACCTTAAGGTTCCTTTCCAAGCTCAATATCCTCTGGCTAGTCTCTTGTGTGAAATATGAAGAGTCACATAGTTTGGAGTACAATAAGAATATGTTCTCAAGTACCATTTTCACATTTTCTACCCTTTTAGCTAGTTCAACCTATGATAGTGCTATCTCACCATATATTTTCTCATTTACCTTCATTTGAAATTTCTTCTCAGACCATTCTAGCAATTTGACATTGGTATCAAGGTCTTGATTTTGTACATGGTCCACTATGTTGGATAGTTGCTCCATAATGGGCTTTGTTTCATCAGGTACTGGTAGGCTGAAAGCATTAAGAAAGATATCTTTGATTTCTATCAATGCTTGCCTTTGTCTATACTCATTTCTAAGTATCTCCTACCTCTTCTTCTTCTCTAGTGCCTCTTGCACTTCATTAATATGTGCTAAGTTCATTTTTTTGTAGTCATAACTTGGTATGACTATTTCTTCATCAAGTGCAGGGTCTCCATAGTGAAGTACCCTTGCTACCTTGGTAGAGCTCGAGCCTGGTGCTGATATTTGTAGTGGTATTGCATCAGTGCTTGTTTGCTTCGTAGAAGTTCTTATAGTAGGAAAATTGACTAATTTTTGTATTGCCTCTTGCTCTTTCTCCTTAAGGGTTTTCTCCTCTTCCTTGTCTTCTTTAGTTCTACCTTGACCAATTATAGTGATCAGAGGAGGTGCACCTTGACTCTGTGCTTTAGGATTAGTGGTATCTTTCTGTCCTATTCTCTCCTTTGTTTGCTTCTCAGCAGTTACTGTGACTGTAATGTCAACCTTAGTAGATGCATCTTGTGCTTGTTTCTCTTGTGGTTGATCACTTGTAGCTATAGGAGTTTGTGAAGGTGGTTCTTGTGTATTCACCTTCCCCTTGGTAATTTTAGCTACAGCCTTTTGAAGTTCCTCTACACTCACTAGAATTGGATTTGTGCACAATTGTGCTTGTAGAGTAGTCTGGTGAAGGATCTTTTTGAGTAGAGTCAATGGATTAATGTTCTGACTTGAAGTATTAGGAACATCCTTCACAATTAAAGTTTTTAAAGATGTAGGTGCTACGTGTGGAGGAATAGGTGGTGGTAATTGTGTGTCTTGGATACTCTGTTCCTATTGTTGGTCTTCAGCTGTTGCCTCATCACTTTTTTGTGTCTCCTTCTCCACTGTTACCTCTTCCTTCTCTTTCTCTCCTTCTTCCTTTTCTTTCTCTACTTCTTCATTGTCATTCCTTCCCTCAAAGGGATCTTCTTGTGCTTCCTTGACTATTTGGAGACCATATATAACTTTCCACATAAGAGTGGATTTCTTTACAACATCATCAATCTTGTTTTGTAGAATGCCGAAGGCTCTGTATTTGGGTGCAAACTTGCTCCCATGTTTCTTGCTAGCCTTACTTATTTGACCTTTAGTGAGGTTAGGCATTACATGAGACAAAGTTGACTCTCTTATTTCTTTCTCCATGTTTAGGAAACAATGCCATTTATTTTCAGCAATGAAGTATAGCTCCTTAGGCATTGTATTGTCTAGTTCAAGTGGAGTAGTCTTGAACTTCGCCATCATAGTGTAGATAGATTCTTCCACTATGTTATGCTCCTCTCTAATCTACTTATTAAAATCAATGGTTTTCAATCCAGTTAAATCTGCATTATCCCTAATGTTATCACCAACATTTTCAAGGTCAGATTTAGTGGTGTGACTTACCACTTTGAATTGTTCATTATCTAATTTTGTTCTCTCCTTATCTGACTCTGAAGGTGCCACATATTTTCTTCTCTTTTTCTCTATTGGCCCTCCCTGCTTAGTAGCTTTCTACTTCTCTTGTTCTTTTTCCATTTTTGTCATTGCCCTTGTGTCTACCCTTCTGGTAGGTTGGTTGGGCTTGGCTTAGCCCTCTTTTTTCCTTTTGGCTATGTAGCAGGCTATTTTTGTGCCTTTCTCTTCTTGGGCTCTGCCTTTAGTGCTTCTTGCTTGGCATCTTCTTCCTAAGCATCCTTACCCATGCCTTGGGTTAATGCTAGTGGCTCTTTCCCTTGTTCTTATTCATCATCATCTACCTCTTCATCTTCTTCTGCCTCCTCTACCTCTGTTTTGCCTTCTCCAAATTTGGCCTTGAGCTTTTTCACCAATTTATCCTTTTTCTTTAATGTGGAAGTAGTTTTCTTCTGCATATCTACCTTTGATCTTACCACATCATAAGTGCCAAAATGTGGTGCACTCTTGTCCACTTCTTCTGCTAGCAATGTTGTAATTACTACAGATGCCTCATCAATTTTTATTTCGTAACCAAGAGGTCTTAGCCATATAACTCTTGGTATAGCTACTTGAATGTAAGTATAATCAATATCCACAAGAAAACAAACATCATTTACATGTTGTTCAACTAATGAAATAGGTATCCTTAGTCTCTGTTTCATGGATTTCTTGAAATCTTCAAAATAACTTGTCATAAGTGTTTCAAAATTAGCTCCCATTTGTTCAATGTATTCATTTATCTAAGCTAAAATGGACCTATTGGTTTTCTAGCTAACTTTTCCAAAGAATGGAAATTCATTTTGTACATAGAAAAATATACAAGTCAAAATTGCACCAAATTTACATTGTTCTCCCTTGGTTCTCCTTATAGCTCCTAAGTTTTCATTGATTTGTTGCAATTGCAATTCTGCAAGATCATAAGTATGATCATTTTTAACTAATTTGTAGCCAACATCTACTGCAATGCATGGTATGTTGTTTAGTCTACTAGATTGGTAAAACTTGTGAGAAATGACTCTAACAAAAAAGTCAACAAGAGGATCTTGAATGGTATCTATGGTCATGCCTCTCTTGTTCCATTTGGCTCCTATATTTTTCTCAATGACTTCCTTAGAGTCACTTCTGAGGGTCTTGGGCCGATCTAGGGTTCGATACCTTGTTACTCTATGAACAATCCTCTTTGATATCTTGATTGGGTTATCTTCCGACCATAAACTTCCATCATGAATCCTACTCAACACTATTCTAATCCATTCGGTTTTGAAGACAATAGGGAATTGAACTCTAGGGCACAAGTTAAACCCTTCCTTTCAATGATTTGGAACTCTTCTTTCAAGACTCTATTTTCACACAACCTATCATAAGCTTCCCTCATCTCCATGTCTCCAATAGCACCAATCTTACATTTATAACATCTCCTAACATCCTGGACCATAACTACCTCAGGAGGAATTACAGATAGGGCTCTAGATGGGTCATTTTTGTATGCAACTTCAAGGATAGGCTAAAAATATGGTTGTTTCACTTCATTCAACACTAGTTGGACTTCAAACAACTCTTTCTCTTGAGGTTTCCTAGAACTAGAGGCCATTTCTTCTGTCTAGGGTTTAAACACAAAGAAAATTTGAAACTGCGTAACTTGACACAAGTATAAATACCTTGAATTTGAAGAATCTGTGTTGAATTTGCGTAGAAATTTGTTTGATTCTCTTCTTTGAAATTTTTTTGCACTCTTCTTCATCTTTTCTTTTTTTTTTCAATGAGGAAAAATGATTCAAAATGTGATCATATACCCTTATTTTGTAGCATTTAATGCTTAGTGCATTTACAACTATCCACTCGACTCTTTAAGCATTTTTGCATAACTTGGCTTCCATTGGTTTTCAAACACTCGACATAAACTAGAATTTCCCTTACTCAGCTTTAACTAAAATTTCCCTTCAGTCTGCTTCTACTACCAACTCGGCTGCAACTAACCACTTAGCTTCTACTGATTTTAGCAAACAACTTAGCATGTACTGGAATTTTACTAGGCATCTGAAAGCAACTCAGCAACACTTATGAAATCTTGAAATTTTGACTTTGCATCTCTATTCATGCTAATCTATCCTTTTCAATACTTACTTGTCTTAGAACTGATGTATGATAAAGCTTTGTATATTAGTCCCACATACCTTCTTTTTCTTAGTTAGATGAAGTGTGACCGCTTGACCTTTTAGGTGAAGTGATCCCTTCATTGGATGTACTGCTTCCATCTTTCTTTTTCCATGTCTTATTCATCTCTTCTTTGATGTATTTAAAATCTACTTTCTCTTTTCCTTTGTTGAACTTTGAGTTGGGTGCCTTTGACCTTGTTGGACAATTTCTACTGATATGACTAGTCTTCAAGCAACTGAAACATGTGGTTTGGCTCAACCATCTGTTGTAGTTTTTACTGAAATGTGTTCTTATGCAATTTTCTTTGATGTGTCCATGTTCTTGATAGTAGTGACAGCTATGCCTAGTGTTGTAGTCCCAATTGTAGTGATGTCCATGATTATTTTCCCTTGCTAGTTGATTTGGTACCTAGATGGGCTTTGATTTGCACTCAAAAGCTCTATGTACACACTTCTTGCAATTGTAGCAGTGACCTTCAAATCTTGGTGTCCTGATAGTCCTAGTCCTACAATCATGTGCTTGATGTCCTTGCTTGTTGCACTTGTGACAGTGACCCATATTCTTAGGTTTGTCATGTTGATGGGTGTTCTTACTCTTGCACACATTACAAGTATGTCCCTTTTTACCACAAAAGTGACAAGTGGGTTTAGTGTTCTTACCTTTATTACTTCTTTCTTCTATAGTCTTGGATGACTCTCCTTTTTTAATGCTGGTGTATCTTAGTCCTGAAGTATCATTGATGGCTCTTGGTGATTTTAGTAGTTGTTCAAAGTACTTGATGGCCTCATTAAGTTTGTTGAAGCTCTCTGCAATCTCCTTCTCTCTTTTCAGGTCATTTTGTAGTTGTTCATTTTGCATCTTCAATGTGGAGATCTCAATATCCTTGACATTCAGCTCATGATGTGCATTTGTCATCTAACTTAAGGTGTCTAGCTGCATGTTGGAAATTCTTGCAAGCTCAATTGACTTTTCTTCCAATCTATTGGCAAGGTTTCTCTTGGCTTCTTCTAGCATAGCCTTATCTTCAATGGCTCTTTTCTTTTGTTCAGTCACTTCACAAAGCATCATGGCTTGTGATTCTTGTTCAATCTTGAGAGTTCTGATCTTATCTGCTTGAGCTCTATTCTTTTCCATTAGATCTACTATTGTTGCATCAAACTCTTTAGAATCTCCATTTGCAAACACTTTTGAGGTGTCAATCTCCTTGTATGATGTATCATTCTCATCTATGACAATCTCTCTTCTTCTCTTTAAGGATTTTCTCAGTTCTTCTCTAGCTTCTTCCAAGTTGTGTAGAATGAGTTGAATATTAATCACTTGATTTTCTATGATCTTCCCAGGTTTTTAGACTTCCATTTCTAGATCTTTTCTCCAAGTTGTAAGGCTTCTCCTTATGAGAACTAGGCTTTGATACCAATTGTTAGAATTTACAAGTGGGAAGATATACTTCTGAGGGGGGGGTGAATTAGAAGTAACAAACTTTAATCTTTAAAACCTTTTAGCTGAGATTATTCACAAGCATCTAACTCATCTAATAAACATGAAAGTAAAGACATGCATGAAAATAGATAACACAAGATTTGGTCACCCAAAAACCCTCCAAAATGAGAAGGTAAAACTGGGGTGGGGATGACACCCACAAATTATCACTACAACAATATGTAATTGATTAAGGTTATAGAGTTTGACCACTTCCAATGGTCTACCCTATGAAAGGCCTACCATATTAAAGGCTTTACACTCTATTAAAAGTGACCTGTCTAAAGGACTTACAAACACTCACTTGGAATGTTACCCTGTTAAAGGATTTAGCACCTTGTTGAAAGGCTTACAACATGGCTATTAGACCAACCTATCTCCATAGGATTTTCATTCCTAATACAATGGCTAGAGAGTATTAGAATGTGTTGACCCGATGATTTACAAATTGCTGATTCCATATCCTTCTTCCACTCAATCTAATCTAATCCTTCCTGATCTAATATGTCTCTACTTGAAGTTCTTAATGCTCTATTCTAACCAACTGAATTCTACAATGTTGTTCTTATTTCTCTAAGTTTTTATACCCCTATGAACTTCACTAGAATTCTCCCATATAACTCTCTTACACACACAAATTATGGGTATCAACCTCCTTATAAAGGCTTCAAAGACTTAGGATTAGTTATGAATCTAAAATCAATATTCATCCCTCTCTTCCCGCTCAAATCTTTATATTTTTCCTATTGGTTGCATGATTTCTCCATTTTTCTTATTTGCTACATGTTGATTACATAGGGAATGTAAAAGATTCGATCTTACCTTTAAAATCCTTGGAGATTCATCTTGAGTCAACTCAAAAATGGTTTACATTTGAGTTTGTGAAGGCACAAAGTCATATGTTGATTATGTGTTACTTGACACTTACTGATTGATGATGCTCGACACATATAGGATTTCTATCATGCTCTACTCCTATAGTAATTCTGTCTCTCTCAGCATCTATACATGGCTCGGTACCTATAGTGACTTGGCACCTATAGTGACTCAACACTTGAAACTTACTCGGCACCTGTTGAATCTCTAGCTCGACACATACTATAGCTTGGCATCTATATCATACTTGGCATCATCTTAGAAATTGGTTAAGTGTGTTGACACTCAATTGTCAAAACCAACATGAGACCAACACCTAGTAGCACATTTTCAAAAGTTCTAGAGATATTTATTCACCTAGAAGATGTAAGTAGCTATACTAGAAGAAAATTTAAAACTATAGGAGAAGAATATGTTTCGAAGGAATTCAACCTAATCTATAACTTGTATATGAGTCTTAGGCAAGAGTTTAAATATCTGAAGAACAATGGCTAATGAGCCTCTAAAAGGCCATTATTTTGAGAACCTTTTATCTTGTTTTTAGACAATTATCTTGCAAAAACATTTTATGACTCTATGGTTTAAGCAAAAGAACTTATGTTTTTATGAATATGTTATCTATACGTTAAGACATGAAGATTGAAGTATAGATAGTTCATATATGCTATGTTTTCTTGAATTTATTGACTTCTATTGTTTAATGAAGGAATATTACATGCTGATAAATGTTTCCTCATCCATGCTATGTTTGGATAGATTCCTTACTATAGCCATAGGATTTGCAAAGAGTGATATTTTGAACATTATACCTTTTCTAACATTGATAATGAAATGAATATATATGTATGTGGAATTTGTTGTGTTCAAATGTTTTGTAGGTACTTGTCATGCATATTTAAAGTCAGCATTTCAACGCTGAGTCAAAGTTGACCAAATTGATGAATCATCGCAACAAGCATATTATTGTGTGATTTTTGTTATGGAAGCACATGAATATTACTTACTCAACCTGCTATATTCTTGGAGGAGTTACATTATAGTTAATGATATTTCTCTTGTAAACTTTATGATTTGTAATTGATCCTCATTGATGGAGTGATCGTAGAAGTAGGAAGTTGTTATAGCTTTCCTTTAAATAATGCCTGTTGTAGCTTTGAAAGAAGTTTTTTATTGGAAGGAAGATAGAATATATTGTTTGTTCATATCAGCAATGTGTAATCTTGTTTTTATATGCAATCTCTTATCATGAATGAATATAATAAAAAGTTCAAGTTTTCACTTTCTATCTTGACTGTCTTTTTTGTTCACTCATCCAAGGGGGCCCACTTGGTGAGTGAACTACTTTGTCAGAATAGATTTCATTTCCTTGTTTGTTTCTTTAGAAAGTATACTTCTATTGTTCTTGTAGCCATTGATAATAGAATCATTGAATTGTTCTTGCAGTATAGATACATAGATAGAATTACTATTTGTAGCATTACTCTAAGCTTTAAGACAAGATGGCATTTCAGTTCCTAGCTTAGTTTCCTTCAACATTTCTTTTCTGTTTTAGTTGTAATGGCTTAAAGAGGAATCAAAACATATACTTTGTAGCCACACTCTCAAGCTTATGCTCTCGGGTTGACAAAATAAAATGAAGTTAATATGTTATTCTTAGGAAAACACTTTATTCTGTCTAATCACAGAGTCAATGTGAAAGGATGTCCAATCCTTTGTTACTAAGGTATTTAGTTAATCGGCCAATGACCTAGTGAAATTTATATTTTATTATGAGTTTGAAAATGAAGAATGGAGTAAGGTTATACTTAGCATAATTCATGATGAGAATTTTTGGTTAGGAGATAATGTAATAGAAATCTTAGCTAACCTAATTCATTAAGTTATTGGTTTATGCAATGAAGGAAATCTACTTGTAAATGAGAAAAATGTTAAGAAGTTAGTACTTGAAAACACAAAATCTATTTATAATGGAAGAGGAATAGTGATAAGCAAAATCAAACAAGATGATGTAAGATTTATGAGTAGTATCACTACAACTAAGATATTTTCTAGAAGTGATGACATGGCAGCTAGATTCATTCAAGTAGCCTACAGAGTTTGCATTGACAAAGAAAAAGTTAACTAGAGCAAAATTCTAAGAGTGTAGTTGGTTGAGAACCTTGAAAGGATCAAGAAGGTCAATAATGATCAATTCATATTCCAATCTTTGATAACACACATGTTTTTCCATTTGATCAAAAGATTTCCTTTTGGGCTAGTAGTTGAATTACTTAGCAGTGATAAGTGCACCATGGAGAAGATACCAAAAATGCATATTAAGCATCCTATTGATAAGATTAAAGACAAAGTAAACCTTATTATGAAGACCTTTCAAAATTAAATGAAGGAAAGATACAAAGTACCACCCTCTGTGGTAGAGAAGTTCAAAAATGAAATTTATTTTATGATTGATACCGATTTCACATATTGAGGCAGTTGAGCCTAGAATGTTGTATGTTGAGCCACTTAGCTATGAGGTTACAAAAGAAGAAATTAAGGGATATGAAGAGATAATCCTTAAATCTAATAAGGATGAAGAGTTTGACAGGCTTGGACCCTATGATGAATAAATAAAATCAACAAGTCAAGCATCATTGGAGAAGTCAACTCAAAAGAAAGTTGATTCAGTGTTAAAGAAGTCAATGCTAGAAGCAGACATGATTGAAGAAGAAGTAAGTGTTGTAAATAAAACCATAATAGGGATAAAGCAAGTAGGTCATAAATGGATGATGTATGTTCCACCCTTTGCATCAATAGGACCATATGAAGGTGTTACCATTGTAGTTCCATCTGCGGTTACACCCATAACACCTTATGAAGTAGTGTCACATGATCAACGACCTATTACACCTACCATTCCACTATCTAATCCACCATAAGAAGAAAAAAAAGTGGAGGTAGTTGAGGTTAAAATAAACTCAATTAGATTGGTTGAGGTAAAACAAGAATCTCTTGATTCCCCAAGGAAGAGAAGAATGAAGCCTATGATAGTAGGACTTGGGAAGAGGCATAAGGAGATAATGCTAAACATACCCAAGAAGAAGATGAGAGGACAAAAAAAGACTAAAAAGAAAACAAAGAAGCAACATGAAGATGAAAGCACAGGAAGAAAGGCATGGAAGCCTAAAATTGAGAAGCCAAACAATGCAATCATTGATGAAGGTAATTTTGTGATATTTTCTTATCATTCACTAAGTATTTGAAAAACTCATTGAAAAGATTTTATTTTGATTTCTAAACATGTTGGTACACCTATGGTAACTAGTCACAAGTTATCTAGTAAAGATGAGGCACCTACTGTTGAATAGAAGAAGTATAGGTCTATGATTGGAGGTTTACAATATTTAATATACAAACGATTTGATATAGATAATGCAGTTAGAATTGTGAAAAGTTTTCAAGCTAACCCTAAAGAATCACATCATGCAATAGTAAAAAGGATTTTCATATATTTGAAGGGTACACCTGATTTTGGACTATGGCATGACAGATCAAATGACTTTACCTTATGTGCATACACTGATGTGGATTGGACAGGCAATGTGGATGACATAAAGAGTATAAGTGGTGGAGCATTTTTCTTAGGAGGAAGATTGGTTTCTTGGCTAAGCAAGAAATATGATTATATTTCACAGAGTACGATAGAAGCAAAGTATATAACAATACCAAATAATTGTAATCAAATCATTTGGATGAAGCCGATGTTGAAGGACATTGGACTTGAGTTTACAGAGCATGTTATCATACATTTTGATAACAAAAGTACATTGAGTATGTCTAAGAATCTTGTTTTACATTTAAAGACAAAACACATATCTATTAAGTATCATGTTTTGAGAGAGAAAGTTGTAGAGAAGGAGATCAGATTGGAGTATATCAATACAAAGGACCAAATTGAATATATATATTTACAAAGCCTTTTTGAAAGGATACTTTTGAGTACTTGAGAGGTATGCTTGGGGTTATGCCCCTACCTACTTCTAAGTATTTGATGTAGATATTGCATCAGTCTAGTGGTAAAAGAGCACTTTTCATTGTCTAGACTAGATGCTTGATGCTTCCTCTATGGGGGAGTATATGTATTTAAGCTAAGTCATGAAGGAATCTTGGTAATTGATATTAAATAGTGTCTTTGGAGACTTGAGCATATTGAAGATCTTATGTGACAAAATTGACATAATGATGCCTTTGTCATTGATGTCAATGGGGGAGAGTAGCATATGAAAAACATCCTTTGGTATATGTTTGAGGGAAAGTACAAGATATCTTATGGGATAGAATATTGATGTTAATTGGGAAGAATATAAATGGAGGAGAGATATTCATAAACAAGAGAATTGATTGATGAAGAGGATTTGCAATACAATGGACATTCATGGGTAGCATGAATGGTAGAGTACTTGCAGCTAAGTATTTGGTATTATGGAACTTAGATGTTTTTCATCTATGTTATCATCAATTCCAAAGGGGGAAATTTTTAGCATGAATGTTGATGATATTCCTATGGGGGAGTATCCTAGAATTGTTAGAGAGATGATATAGTCATTAAATGATGCATTAATGATTGTGTTTATCATTGATGTTAACGCACATGTTATTTTGTGAGATTGGCAAAGTCGTAGACATGGATTGAGGTCCCACAGTTTGAGGATTAAAGATAAAGATGTGTGCAGTTAAAGAATTATTTTACAAAGTGTCTTGATGATGTGGCTAAGATTGCATGTAGAAATATGAAGACAATAGATAATTCTTTAAGATTGATTGAAGAAAAAATTCGGTCAAAAGAAGTTGATGATATTTTGATTATATCTTCTAATAGAGATAGAATATGGTTAAGTGATTTTGTATAGAGGTAGAAGACATAATGAAGACATGGTGGCCAAATGCACACATCTAGATGAGCATCGTGTGAAGAGTTATAAAGACTGTGAGCTAATAGTTTGGTTGTAATTATGAAAAGTTCAAATATTGTAATGTAACGTGTATTGTAATATCTTAAGGTGGTCCTAAATTGTAATTATAAATTGGGAAAGCCTTAAGGTTGCCTCAATAATTAATTTTGGGACTTGGTATAAAGGAAAGATTATTTCCTTGCAATAGTAATGCAAAAAGTGTGATTATGAGATCTAGTGCAGATATCTGTGTAATGCGAGTATGCAAACTTATATTTGAGATCAAGTGAAACTGATATTGAATATATTTTTGATAAGCAAAGTGTTTGGTGCGAGTAAGGCATGGTGTGTTGAAAAAGAGATTTTATTTGGAAAAGAGGTTATTGTGGATAGTTATTTGTTGGTAATATTTTGAGAAGGATAGTACTAAAACTAGTTGGATAGTGAGTTCAGTGGCCTTACCCCTAAAGCTATTTGGAAAGTGGCTCCTAACAGGGTTGGAATATCCTAACAGAGATTCAAAGTCTCCTAAAAAGGACTGATATGTACTGAATGTAATTTATTGACTCCTAACAAGGTCCATTATCTTACAAGGAATTTATACAGTAGTACATCATTTTGTGGGTACCATATGCATAAGGATTTTCCTTTCTGATCAAGGGTTTCCCTAGCTAACAAAATTTGGTGTTATTGTGTATTGTTGTCTTTTTATGATGGTTGCACTTTTTGATTACATGTTTTAGAATTAATAAGGTTAACAAGAGTTATTTTAATCTAATAACTGATTCACCCCCCCACCCCCCTTAGTTATCTTGGTGGGCTTTACTTTCTAACAGGTGTAGACAAAACATCGAGATAAATATCCCTAGGCATACACAACTAAGAAATCTTTCAACATTTATGAGCTTGATAAGTGTGAAAAATATAATCCAAATGAGAAGGAGATGTAGTAGGAATAGAAAGCCAAAAGAAATCGAGAGTAACACAATGTCAAGATTTAGAAGGATGGTAATAGACTATGATTGATCAACTCAATTTCACCATCATAAGGAAATTTAATGCACTGATGAATTAGAGAAGCAATGAATTGCATGAAAGTCAACCAATGTAAACCAAGATTCACTTGGAATTGATTAGAAATAGGAATAGAAACAAAGGTACTATTCACCACTTTACGAAAAAGCTCAACATGCAAATAAATGGAACCTTGAGGAGGATACAAGAAACCATTACAAGTTTGAATCCAAGTATCAATTGAATCATAAAAATCACAATGTTTTTTCTTAGCATATAAATGTTCCTTGGTAATAATGTTAAACATAGAAGTAGAAACAACAAAACACACATAAGAAGGATATGTATCAATCCAAGTAGTAATATAAAGAGGGAAATCAAGAGCCGTAAAGATATAAGCATCAATAAATGAAATAGAAAGGGATCTATTATGCTTACGATTAGGTTTAGGTTTAGGTGTTTTTAGATGTAGAAAAAAAATATTTCTTAGGTAGAGGTGGAGATTGAACTAAACATTCCACAATATTAACAATATTATCATTCTCTCATCGTAAGGTATCAGGAGCAACATTCACTTTAGGATAAGAAGAAGAAGGATGTTGAATAATAGTATTAGTAATGTGTTGAGGTAAAGGATTGGTATAGAGGTGAAGGTTTTGATTAGGAGGTGCCAAAAATTTATTTCTAGTATCATGACTATCAATAGATAAAGTATTACAAGCAATAAAAAATTTAATCTCATGCTTCAAAGAATAACATGCCTCAGTATAATGCTTGGGTTGATGATGTTATGAAAAAAAGGATTTAGGATTAAAGTGTGGACTTGATGTAGTAGAAGGAAGAAGTAGTTTAATAGAAGGAAGTGTAATTATATTAGCACTAACCAACCCACCTATAATAGAATGTAAATCCTCAGAAAAAGGAGTAAACTTATGATTCATCCAAAAAATAGAGGAAGAAGTAGTGACACCTTGAGATGCAACAACTACTTGTTCATCAAATATTTTTGTGGCTTTGTTAATCTTGAAATAGTTTTTAGGTTTCTAGAATTTGTTATGATTAGGTGCAACATCATTGTTATCAACATGTCTAGGAGCCATTAGAGTGGTGATCTCAAATCAACTCGCTTGTAATTGATAATGATGAAGCATTGGACAAAGTTGTGAAAAGGAAGTAAACTCAATAAGAAAAATCTTATCTCTAATGTCTTTTTGTATATTCACAATAAATATATGCTAAATATAAATATCAAGCACAATATAAGAAATCTGAGCATGCAAATACTTAAATCTATCAATAAAATCAGTCACTTTCTCCTTAGGACCTTGTTTGCAATGCATCAAATCAGTCAAAGAGATAGAAGGACCGATATTATTCAAAAATGTTGTGTAAAGGCATTAGCAAGTTTATGAAATGAATCAATAGAATAGGGAGTAAAAAAGAAATAACATTACAAAGCTTTATCACGGAAGGTATGAACAAAAAACTTAGCTAAAATACTATGGCCATGAGCATAGTCACTGCATCAAACTCAAAAAGTCTTAAGATGCATCACAAGATCACCTTTACCATTATAAGTGTCAAGGCAAGGCATATTAGCTTGTTGAGGAGCAACAATACGGATAATGTAAAGGACAAAGGACTACCCATGTCACATGTAGGAACATTAAACTTAGATTGACTAAAATAAGCAAGTTGTTATTGTAAAGAGGAAATAACCTGAGCAAGATTGAGGATAGTGGAATCATTAGAGGAAATAGGTGGCACAACCACATTTGATATGCTAGAAAGTGTAGGAATTATATGGAATAAAAGAAACTATGGATGGAACACTAGGAACAACAATAGGAGGATTAGGATAATTGAAAAGAACACTATTGTATGAAGGTTGTGAAGTCAACAAGGAAACATGCAGAACACTCACATGCAAAGAAGGAATAGGAAGACTACTAGTAGGATTAGATGGCTAAACATAAGTAATCACAATAGGAGGAACATAAGTAGAAATTTTAGAGATAGGTATAAAGATAAGCAACGTAGGTTCAAGGGTAGAAACAGGCAAAGCCATTCCTTGTTCAAACATAGCTTGAGTCAAAGGCTTAACGTGAGTGTGGACAAGGCGAGTAAGACCATGCAAAAGAATAACACCATGTTCATCATTAGAGATCATTTTCTTAAGAGCATAAAAATTAGAAATAGTCTCAGTATTGCAATTTTCTTGAAGAAGCAAATCATGCATTTTATCAAACTTTGTAGCAATTATATCAAATTTTTTAGGAGGAACCCTTAAAGCCTCATCCTCACAATGAGATGAGTGGGAAGATTCATGGTCCATAGAAGGATTATGATTATGAGAAAACATAGGGTCACTAAGGTTCCTAAGGCAAGGAGAAGAGAAATACAGATCAAAGAGATCCATGAGTCTACAACTTCTTCTAACAAGAATACTATAAGTAGGATTTAAGGTAGTAAAGCTCATACACCAAACAAGGCAAGAAGACAAAAAATAAGTCTAGCCTTATTATATGAAATAAAACCCAATGTTACATAAAGAATATATAAAGCATGCAAATATATATCACAAGAAAATACAAGGAAATACAAAGAGCTAACTTTGAATAAGAAATCTAACACCAAATCAAAAGTGAAAATGTCAACAATTGGGTTGGTTGGAAATATAATAGGGAAAGTAAGAAGCTGAGAGGGGAGGGTGAATTAGGATTTATAAAACTTTTAACAACTCTAAACATAAACCATATTTGATATCTTTACCATAAACCCTTGTCCCAACTTAACATTATATCAAATCAAATATTGACTACAATGTAATATCAAATCTAGTATCTACTTGCATGAATAAAATATAAAAAAAATAGATCAACACATAACACAAAGATTTGGTAACACAAAAACCCTCCAAGGTGAAAGTAAAACTATGGTGGGGATGACACCCACAAAATATTCACTATTGTAGCAATAAAGTCTGCCCATTAGGGCTGCAAAGTTTGATCACTTCCAATGATCTACCTTGTGAGGGGTCTTCCCTATTAAGAGCTTACAAGAATTATTAAATGTACCTTGATTAAAGGATTTTAAGCACATAATTAAGTGAGCACTCTAGTAGGATATTTATATAGGCCTATTATGACCACTTTGTTAAGAGATTCATGCTAAAATACATATTAGAATGTATGAGTACCTTGATCTTTTGGTATGCATTCTAAATGCTGATGACATATCACCTCATTGTGATAGATCTTCAATAGCTTCTCTCTACACTATTTGATCACCTTACTAATCCTTAACACTTAACTCTATTGAATTCACCTTTAGCTTCGCATCCAAACTTCTAACTTGCAACAACCAGAATTTGATCTAAAACCATCCTTAAATAGTTTTTTGGTGAAGCTTCTAGATTATGGTAAATGATCTAGATTCAACTTTTTTTTTTTCATTTAGTCCTAGTTTTATGATTGGTTGATCACCTCACATAGGGATTGATGATCCTTAATTACATGTGTAATTGAATCCTAGATTAACTCCTTAATCTCTAAAACATGCTTCTAGCTAGGGAAAAATGGTTTACATTAATGTTTATGCCATTCCAAACATTTATACAAGTTGTGTTACTCAACATTAATAGCTTCCTAATGCTTAGCACATACTAATTATTCATGTTGTCCCTCAATCTTAATTGTACTCAACTTCAATTATTTTTCTCAACCTCCGTATCACTTAGATTATATGTTGCCTCTTAAGAAACTTGGCAACTAATAGAGTACTTGGAAATTCTTGGATTGCTTGGCAGTAACTACTGCTCGGCAGTAACTACTGCTCGGCAGTAACTGATTATTCATTCTTCTCCTTTACATGACTTACTCAGCTTGTGTAGAATCACTCGGTTGCAGTGTTGACCAAATAACTTTGTCTTGTAAATGACTAAGTGTTTTGCACTAATTAACAATACTAGATTGCCTTTAGGGTCAACAATCTCCCCCTTTGGAATTAGTGGAAAAAACACTTTGTCATGATCAAAACTTGAAATTCCAAAACTTTAAACTAAGTACTCCCCCTTAGGATGTAATCCATCCTTGTGGCTCATTCTATACATGTATACTGTTATTCTAGCATTTTAAAAATATTTTTCAAAATTGTTTATTCTCACATGCTAAGCATTTGAAGAACTCCTTGTTACTCCAAAACAAATTATGAAAGTTTTAAATCAAAATTTGATAACATACATACATGATCATAAATTTTCATATACACATAAACTTTGTTACTTGATCATGCACATTCTCATTTCCCCCTTATTTTTGTCACTTATAACTTTGACCAAATTTTTAGTTGGGTTTCTTGTAGGATTTCAAATGCCTTTAGAAACAAATGGTGTAATTTGATAATAATTGATATTGTGTTGTCCCAATTGGCCTTCAAAGTATGTAGTACTTAATTTTCTATTTTAATCTTGAGTACCATAGTCACCATATTATTTGCAATGGATAAGTGTTGGTCCTTCACAAGATCCTTAGTAGTTTTTATGTGCCTTTGCATGAATTCCATACGAGGTAGAAACCTTGATTAAATTTCATTCACCTCATTTCTTATATGGAAATATTCTTGTAAAAGTTCTAACTGCTTCCCTTGTAAGAATTTGATCTATTAATAGTAAATTGAGTCGGAGTTGGGATCCATGCTCAACTCTTTGTTTTCTTTCTATAGATCTATATCTATCTTATCCATTATATCTCTTATAGACTTGCAGTAAGAGGGACTATCATCACATAACTTTGCAAACAATGTATTTGCATTTGTGTTCAATTGTTCTAGCTTAGTGACAAGAGTGGAAAGCTCAACTTGCTTTATTATTATCTCAGTAGATACTTTTTCCATCACTCTGTTGTCATATTTCCTCTCTACTCTTTGCATCAACTTCTCTTGAATGTCTATATTAGGATCATTTATTTTCTTCATAATTTTGATCAACTACTCAATAATTGGAGCATTTTCATCCAAATCATCAACAATAATTGTATCAAGAAAATATCCTTGATGTCATACAATACTTGCCTCTTTTGGCATTCTCTTCTTAGCTCGAATTTCTTAACCTTCCTTGAAAAAAGTTCACTTAATACTATCATATGCTCCTCACTCAAATTAGATTTATCCCAATCAGGAATAAAAATGTCTCCATCTAGAGTGACATGTTTACCTCTTATGGCTTGAGGTGAGTGTTTCACCTTCTTCTTCAACTTCTTGCCCTTGGAGTTTGGTGTGCTAGTGCTCAACACATTTAGTTGTAAGATTTGTGTTGAAACCTCTAGACTCATCTTATGTGATTCTTGTATTACCTCAACTTTATTTGATTCATTTTCTATCTTATTCTTCTCCTCCTAGCTCTTAGCTTTATTCGTCTGTTGTACAGACACATCCTGTTTATTCTTATCTTGAACTATTTGGAGTTCACTGGCTGAACTCTGATGTCTTGCCTCCTTACTTCTTTCAATATGAGGTCCTAAGGCTATTGGTCTTTGACTTGTAACAGACTAATCTACTTTATCAATGTGAATCTTATCTTCTTTCTCATTTCCATATTTTCCCTTAGCAAATTTATTTTTCTATGTAGGCACTTGTGTGATTTCTCTTGTATTGGTCGACAAATTCTATTGCTCAACATCACCAACTTTTACATTTTCTTGGCTATCAACTAGAATTAATCTAGTAAAAATAATAGATTAAATTTCAATTAGTTAAGTAGCCACCTGTGTATTAATCTTTGGGTAATCCTTTACTTGCACTAATACAAGCTTAGGGTCCATCAACTTTACATGAACTAGCAATTGTATAGGCTAAGTCTAAACTATATGTTGGTTAACAATTTGTCTTCCTTATCTTTTTAGTTTATACATTGACTCTTAAACTTCCTAATGGCTTATGGAGGACAAAGAAGTTAACAATAGAATGGGTTAGTGTAGTAATCTATCAAAGACCCCTAAATTGAAAGGTACAACTCCCTTTTGAATGCAAGATTTATAATGAATTTTATTTTTTTGGGTTTTGGGGGCATGCTCTTAACCAAAGAGAATAAGAGGCAAATACTAGATTGTTCAACACTTTAAATAACCTAAATAAGTGAAAATGCAAGAGCTAACTCACAACATGAAGCTAACTCACAACATGAAATCTATTCTAACCGTAATGCAAGAAATGGAAACATGCATAACCAACTACGATAACAGGAGAAAAGGAACATATGGCAGAATGGGCAATTCCTGAATTACAAAGTTAACTGATGTTTTGACAATACTAGGGCTATCTACCTCTCAACCACTCCATCAACCAATTTTTGGCCTCCTCATGCAATGAACTACACTACACACATAAACTACAACGTACATCATAAAGAACAAAAAGATGCTTATTCTGAAGAAACTAAGGCATACAATCTATTGAATGGAAGAAATAAAACCAAATTTGTATTCATTCAATTTTCAAAAATAGTGCATTCATTTCACATACTATACTTAAAGTAAATGAACAACAAAATTAAAATTGGACATAAAGTCACACACAGTAGTCCCAGCTATAGGGGTTTGCCCCAAAGTAGATTTGTTGATCTTATTAACTTCTCAAAAAGTTACATATATAGGCCTTCTCAAAAAGTTACATATATTAGATGATTGCATCATAGAGCATCTCTGAATAAAATAAGCTAAAAATAGGATAAGCTTGAATCATTATCTATTAGAAATATTGACAAAGTGCCATGAATGGCTACAAAAAGAAAGAAGAGAGAGAATGAAAGATGTCTTGAAGAACAATAGAACATCATGGCTTTTTAGAACTAACTGACTTGGTTTTGTAAGATTTCATAGCATCAGTTACTTTGTCTAGTTCCTTGATATTTGGAATGATGATGTTGTCAACTTGAATCATATAGTAGTCATGCATCTCAGTCAATTCATCAATTTTGGCTACCTTTGACTGGAACTTTTCTGAAGCTCTTCTTATGACCAAATCTATAGATGAGAGTTCTTAAACCTTTGACATTTGGAAGTTGAGTGGATCAAAAACTTCATCAACAAATGCCAAGAATTTTGACTTCATTCTCTCAACAACCACAAGTTCACAATTTGCAGACACGTAGGACTCTATGTGTAATATCTTCAGATATTCAAACAATTTCTCAATGACCTTCTGCACTAGGTCATGTACATCCTTGAGCTTATTTACAAACCTAATAGAGATCTCTATAATAAAATCCAAGGATTTTTCCCATTGAAATAATGACTCTTTTCCCATCTTGAGGATCCCATAGGTAATAGAAACATTGGTCTTCATGTTAATAACTTCTTGCAGTAGGGCCAGCTAATTTTTCAGTTAATTTGCTGCCTTTTGTATGGTGGTCTAATGATTAAAATATTCCTCTCTTAGCTTGTGAGCATCTAAAACTAGACTTCCCAAACTTTCAATTAATGGGGGACCTTGAGCCTTCAATCTGGTCTACCCATGTTTGACTAATCTACCCGAATCACCTCTCTTGTTATAGCTTTAGGAGTATATTTTTGTTCTCCTCTGCATTTGGGTCAAATTGGCTTGATGAAGTTCTCCCAAGTGTAGACCTAATGTACTCCATCAATTCTCTATTCGAGGCCTTCAGGACCTCCTTTTCTTCTCTAAGCTCTTCCAACTTATCTTCAATCTTCTCGTTGGTGGACTTCTATATGTTCACCATGGAGTCATGAACAGGGATACCAAGATCTACCATTTTGATTTGGAAGTCATCTTTGGAAATATCATGAAAATTTTCTTCCTTTTGTGGCTTGACAATATCTACCAGTATGTAGCCAGTAGTTGAATCAGTGGCCAATGCAATAATTATTTTCTGCTTCTTTATTTTCTTGGATGGCTGAGAAGAGGTAGCTTGTGTGATCAGGTCCTTTGATGGAGCTTCTTCTTCATATCTCCTCTTCTTCTTATCAATGGTCTCCTTGATCCATGACTTAGTAGAGAGCACATTGATAGCAGATTGCAAGGCAATAGGATTGAATAACCTCCTTGGTACTATGGGAGTTTTTTTGCACTAGGAAGTAGTAGGGAAGGCAACAACCTTAGTCACTAAGAAGGCCAAGTTATTTCCTTCTTGAGATGTGTCTTATTCTTGGTCATCCATGGATTTGGTGTCAACATCCAAATTGATGATTTGGATAGGGAAGGTAGGATTGGCCACTAATTTATCTTGTTATTTATTGTTTCCTTGTCTCCTCCCTTCTCCCCAATTTTTCTGGTGTCTAGAAGAGAGCCACCTCTATAGGTAGGAGAGATTGGCACATTCTTCTCCAGAGGCTGGTCTCCACCTTGACTAATATACTATAATGGGCTTGTAAATGTTGAAGTAGTGGCTATGGTGGTGGTTGTTGCAGTTGACTGAGAGGCTCTAGAAGATACTCCACCCATTGAACCAATACTCATGGTCCTCTTCTTCCTTGCTCAGGTCCACTCTACCCACTTATATGCTCTTCTAATTATCCCATGTATGAGGACCTCCATGGTGTCTATGATAGGACCTAAAGATGGGGTAGACAAAATTGGGTTGCCTTTGATCTTCTCATAGGATGTCGGGTGCATGTAGGCTTCATCATTTGCAAGGTCAGAAACATCAACAAAATCATTATATAACTGAATCTCGTCAATTGTTAGTCATGACCAAAATTTCTCTTGTGTCTGATATTTTTTGAGACACCTGGCCCATAAGTCCTTGATATCTATAATATGCCTGTAGGCATATCCCAACTTCAAGTGATCTCTTCAAAATTTGACTGGATCATATTGAGGCCTGAGTACCTCATAGTCCACTAATTTGATTTTTTTCTAAAAAATCTTCACCAAATTTTGAGCATCAAATCCAGAAGAACAAGAATAGGGTCCAACCACTGTGGGGAAGGAAATCTTGGCTATTTTCCTCATGTTTGAACACAAGGTGTTCACTTTAAGAATTTGTTGATATAACTTGACTAAACCACCTTGTCCTCTGAGTACCTGGGAAACCTCTTGGGAAAACCATAAAAGATACCTATCTATAGATATGAGAAGCTCAAATATTGGATGAATGATCATCTAAATTAGCTAATAGTTGAGATTTCTTCTCATGAGAATCTCCTTTCAGGTCATCCTTGCAGTTCCTGACATAAACTCATTGTGAAGGCATCATTTACTGCCACATACTCCTTGAAACTTCTCTACAACTGCAGATGTAGTTAGAAATCATATAGCTTCATGCGCTCATCATAATTTTGGATGCTAGGAAGGCTAGGCCACAAGTGGTGAGTAGCCAAGGCATAAATTAGATAGGAGAACATGTAAAATTATTTAAATCCTCTGGACAAATTCATCCAAGAGGCAAGCTCATCACAAATGATCTACGCCCAATCAATTTGTGTACCCTTAGTATAGATATCTTGCACCAAGAAGAAATGGTGCTCAATAAACTCTAGAATTTTCTAGTTTCCTTTGAGTCTGAGCAACAGAGCAAGAATATGTACTATCTCTCTTTTCAAATTTGTGCCAAACAGGGTCTTGGGCAATTTTCTCTTCTTTGAGTGAGGAGTCTAGAACCATGTCCTTTGCATGTCTTCTTCTCTAAGGGTCTTCTTCTCATTGAACGTAGACACATAAGAGTCAAAGTCAATATCATAGTACTCCTATTTTATAGGAATGTTGAATATGGACTGCATCAGTGCCTTGTTGATCAAGATGAGGATGTATTGATTAGGAAACAAAATCTTCTTTGTTTATGGGTCATATCTCTTGATACATTCCCTCACAAGATCTAGTGCATGTACTATCATTGAAAAACCAACTGCCTCAACTAGTCTACTCTCTTTAATCTTTTGAGCAATCAGTGAATTGGCTGAGAATTGAGTCTCCTATGGAGATCACCCGAATCATAGAATTTGAATGAGACATCTATTAGCTCTTTCAATTCACTCTCCAGACCTATTAACTTATCATAACCCATAGCTCTAATTTCCATTCGTTATGATTGCATAGGATACAGTTCTTGATAAATAGCCATTTTAATATGCTTGAAGAAATCAATTTCAAGAAATTTTGATGAAATAGGTATAGGAATTAGAACGTTGGCACCACACAAACAAAATTAAGTTTGGCCAATGATTATAACGATAGGATTTGCATTTAATTTCATGATCAATGACTATTTAAACTTTTTATTTACTTGCACATAAAAACTTGTATTTCTAGAAGCCCTATTACTTTACTTAGAGTAAAGTGAAATTACTAAAAATGACTTAACAAAACAAGTGCTTAAGCTCCACGGGGAGTGCCTTATTTCACATTAGAATTTGGAATGCATAAATACTTAATAATATTAACATATGCAAGGGAGAGAGAGAAACTTACCTTTTCTGCAAACCCACTTTCCTTCTATTTGAAATCACAAAATGGGGACTGATCCTTTTTTATCTTGTGCACTTCATTCTTTCACTTTCTACCTTAAGCATTTAACGCTTCCTTTCCTTTATATTGGGGTCGCATTCTCATCACTGACTTTTTTGAAAGTATCTATTGATAATATTTAAAGAATATTCACACTTTAAGGTGGTTTTATTTCTATTTTCAAAGCTTGTGGAGAAGTGGCTTTTTTAATTACCTAGGGATAGAAAACCCCTCTCTAAGTAGCATTTTCTAGAATGAAATAAACTAATAACACTTTCCCCTTTAACCTCAATTTGATGGCTTCAAAGTGGGATGTTGAGCATGCCTCATTGATTAAGAGCTCAAAATAGTTCATTCAACATCATAATTTTACTTCTTATATGTAAAGGCTTGGATTTCACATAAATCATTATAGCTTTAGAAGCAGAACAAAACACTTTCACTTCCATTAGTGCGCAACGAAATACTCATAGACTCACTTTTCTTTGTGAAAGTAGATTTTACCTTTGCAACATGAATGGACTTCTTTCTAACTTTGATTCATGGCTTCATGGGTTTTTCTATCATGACATAATAAAAAAAATGGCTTGTTAATCACTATCATGGCTTCATTCTTTAGATACACACTTGATTAAGTTTGTCAAAGGGGAAAACTAGCTCGATTGCTCAAAATCTATAGGAAAAAGGATGCTGGGGAAAGGTAGCAAATGGTTAAACACAAATATTTTACTTCTCATTAGGAAGATACCAAAACACATCCCAACCATACGTAGATCACCTAGACCTTATGTGCATCAGAAAAACAAAAAATCTACATAGAAGAATTACGTAAAGGTAATGCAAGGGAGACTCAGAAAACAAAGAAAGTGAGGTACTCAGGAAAGATGAGAAGTAAGTAACCTAAAGGATACTTAGACATCACAATTGAACACAAACTCACTTAAATTCCAATAAATTTAAGTTTTACAAGGTTAGGACTAAAACTTGGCAACACTATACCTTCACTTTGTTGTTCTAGATTAGTCATGACATTCTTAACATGACTAGTTTCAAGTTCATCATCGATCACCACAGTCTCTATCTATCCTTCACTTAGCTATACCAAATTGTTGAAATTATAAACAATACTATCTTTCCCATCATCAAAATATTTAGTGTTATGTAGTTCAAAATTTCCATGTTCATCATTTTCTTCCTCGTTCCTTTGATCATCATTAGGCATCACACCATAAATCTTTTTCTATGATACCTTGATCTCTTCAAAAATATGTTATATATTATTTTTCAGTATGGAAAATTCTCTCCTCTTAGGTAAAAACCTATTAGTATAATCTCTCAAATCTAAACAGATCTGACTTTTGTCTAGTTCTATCATAACCTGGGCCAATGTTGTTTCTTTTATTTGCCTTTCATTGGATAGTGCAAATTTCCACTTCCCATCAATCTTATTATATAATTCCTTAGAAATAATTTTTCCTAACTCTATAGGTGTGTACTTGAAATTCACCATCATGTCAATTACAACCTCTTCTACTTTAATCTTGCCTTTCTTATTCAATTTATTATATTTTATTAAATTAAAACTAGATAATCCTACAGTGTTCCTAAGGTTTTCACATACCTCATCAATGTTTTGGGACTTTTAATGTACTTCCACCTTGAATTGACTTTAGTCCTCTGACTCAGTCATATCTACTTCATCCTCCTTCTCATCCTTTTTCATAATGAGATTTCTCCTTGTTCAGTTTTAGGGACCTCCATTAGATCATAGTTACTCAAAGAAGATCAAACAACTTGAGTAAGATCTCTATGGATATGGATTAGTTACAGAAGAACTTAGAAGAAGCTCTTGAAAAAATTGATGTACTTTGAAAGAAAAGTATGCAGATGCTAAAGACTACATTGAAAATCTAAAGGAAACATTGAACACATCAAATCTAAGAAAGAGTCAAAACATTAGACCAAGGATTGAAATGAAGTTTAAAGTCTTAAGAAAGAGAATGAGATCCTGAAACATGAGCTAGAAATTAAAAATATAAAGTTGAGCTTGAATTATGATGATAAGAAGATTGAATTAGATTTGAGGTTTGAGAATGCAGATCTGAGATCTAAACTTGCAAAGATGACATCTGAACTTGAATCATCAATATTGTAGTATGTAGAACTTGAGAAGTATAATGCAATTGTGAAAGGAGAGTTAACATAGTATAAGCTACATCTTGAGAAGTTGTACTCTGTCACTAAGAAGCTTGATGAGAAAATCTATGTACAGAGGCCTTCTTATGACAAGACTAGTCTTGGATATTTTGAAGGAGAATCATCTAAGAAAAATGAGGTTACAAAGGAACCAGATATTGTGATCCAAGAACCTAAGCATGAAAATATGAACAAGGTTGAGTCAAATCAGTCTAAAGATGTACCTAAGCAACCTAAACAAGTTGAATCACCGAAATAAGTAAGGAACCAATTTAGAGGAAGATGTTATGCTTGAAATGAATTCGGTCACGTGAAGAAGGATTGTACAGATAAGTCATTTAAACCCCTTTCAATTTATTGCTATAATTGTCATGGTTTTAGTCATAGAGCTATTGAATGTAAGAAATCTAAATTCAATAATGATAATAGTAGAATGTTTAGAGGTAATAACCCTGTAGCTAATAGACCTACAAGAGAAACCAATGTTATAAGTGAAATAGCTTTGGGCATATAGCTAGAGATTACAAAGCACATATAAATTAGTCATGACCTAGATACATAAAAAATGTTATAGTTTACCAAATTTGTAACAACATGGGACATACGTCAAGATTTTGCAGGATGAACAATATGAGAATGCCTAAAAACATTACGAATAACATGAGAAACCCACATCCTAGAAGGAACATAAACAACAATAGAATAAATGAGATTAACAATAACATTTATAAAGAGAATGTGAAAGATATTATAGGAAACCTTGATGAAACATTTGTTAAAGTTAAGGAACCAATGAGTTCATATGTTGTGCTGGAAATTTAGTCAAGTGAAGCACTTGAAAAGAATATCAGATGGAAGAAACATGAAGTTGGATATGATCAAGGAAGATGATGTTAGACTTGTACGAAAGATAATTGGATACAATATGAATTACAATTCTAGATTGAACTCTATTCTAGCAAAATGCATTCATGCAACATACATTATGATAGTTGAAAAGGAAAAAGTCAATATGTGTGAGATTTTGAAGCAACAAATACTAGACAACATACACAGAATAAAGAAGACTAAGAATGCAATATTCATATTTGAATCCTTATTGACACATTTATTTTTCCAAGTAATAGAAAAGTCCTTAGTATGCCAAGTTTTTAATGGAATTCTTATAGATGCACAATTGACCTCATCACACATTATTACATAAAATAACTAGAGTATAGAATGATAGAAGATATAACTAGGCTGATGAAGAGTTTCCAACTAGAAATGAAGCAAATATTTAGAATACCACCATCCATAGTTGATAAGTACAAGGATGAAATTTGTTTTATGGTTGAAATTAATGTTACTTGAATGGAAGCAGTAGAACCAAGAGTGAATTTCATTGATCCTATGGGACATGAGATGACATAGTAATTAATTCAAGGTTATGCAAAAATAATTCTAGAATCAAAGAAGGATAAGGAGTGTCTTAGATGGGCCACCTACGAAGAAAAGGTCAAAGAAATTGACACTGAACTACATAGGAAGGATATCAATAAGAGAGTTGATAAGAAGATAGACAACATACTGAAGGAATAAGGTATGAAAAAAGAATGATTTAGATAAGTCATGGGAATTACAATGAAAATGAAATCAAGTGAGAAATCTGATAATCTTATTGTCAAGCCATTAGCCATTGATGGAGTAGTAGAGGGAGTAATGGTAGAAGTACCATCCATGTAGACAGCTATTGCACCTTATGCAATAGTTGCACCTATGCAACCAACATTTTTTCTACCAGTTAAGTCAAAATATATAGAAGATGTTAGTATAATTAATGTTCAATCAGCTACTCCACCTAGCACTAGAAGATCAACCAAATTTGAAGAATTTAAATAGGAATTAGTTGAACCACCTAAGCACAAGAGAGTAAAAGAAATGGCCAATGGTCCAAGGAAAAGGAGAAAGACATTGGATACTTCCATGGGTAAGCAAAAGAAGAAAGTCACTGAACAAGAGATAGAGAATACATATTCTGAGTCTGAGAACATAGAGGAAGAACCTAAGAGAGAAACAAAGAAAAGAAAATTAGAAGTAACTATTGAAAAAAAAAGAAGTGGAAACCAAAAGTTGAGAGGTTGAATCGTATGATAATTAATAATTGAGGTTTTGCACAATGAACAAATTTTATGACTTATACAAATTTTTTGATAATTTTGAGCTAGAGAATGTGGTCATTAGACATATCATATTATCTAATAAGAAAATTAGAGACTTACAAGGACTGATCCCCAAATATCTACATGAGAGTTTAGTGAACATGAAAAAGAGAGTTGTAGAAGATGATAAGGGAATACGAGAAAGATTGGTAAGGAAATTATGTGAAGTAAAGGATGATGAGAACCTTGCAAAAATAATGAAGAGTATTGAACTGTTACTGAGAAATAAGAAAAGAGCCATATTGATAATGGGAGGAAACTATGAAGAGGTTAACAAAGAAATAGAAGAGGCTATTGTGAAAGTTATGACTTATATGGAACCAAGAAAAAGAAAGGAAGCCAAAGTGATACGGGGAGAAATCCCTATAATAGTGGTACAAGTAGAGCATCAAGATAGATAGGTATATACACTAGTAGTAGAAGAGACCACAAAGGATACATAAATGAAAGAGGCATAAGAGATATTAGAGATGCCACAAGTAACAATTGGCATAGACACAATGCATGTGGGTAGCACAAGCATCATAGTGGATACATTAGAAGATCCTTTTAAGGATTTTATCCCCTCTATTATTGAAAATTTGGTAGATTACACAAGCTCAGAAGATGAAGAGAAGGAAGAAGAAGAAAGGAAGATGAGAGAATAAGAAAGGAAGAAGAAAGAACAAGAAAATATGGGAGAAGAAGAAAGGAAAAAGAAATAAAAAGAAAAGAAGAGAGAAGATAAGGAAGAAAAACTTAAGAAAGCGACTGAGACAATGAAATCAATTGGCAAAATAGTTCAAGAATTCTAACTTCAAACCTTAGCTAAAGTGTCTTGAATAAGATGAAACACCCATGCAAATAGAGGAGGGAAGGTAAGAAGCAGAAGTCAGTGCACCTATTCAGAAAAATTTCTCAAAGGGCAAGTAAACCAAGATCTTCAAGGTCATCACTTGAATCATCTTTGGCAAATCTATCTATAGAGGATGATGATCAAATTGAGTTCATATCATCTCTAAAAGGTCTAGATGTCTAATTAAAATGTGAACTCATATCCATAAAACATTTTCATCATGCATGCATCTATTATATTACACAATCATTTAAACTTGTAGGTTACTGTCAAATCAACTTTGCATAAATGTAAACATGAAAAATAGAAAATTCAATAACACATTTGACACAATGATTTAATGTGGAAATCCAATTTTGAAAAAACCACCAGTAACATGCTACTCATTCTCACTCTTCTGAAGTGATGCCCTATGAAAGGCCAACTCTATTCAAGGTTACAATGCACACTGTTAAATGTGACCTGGTCAAAGGATTTTAATCAACCTATTAGGAGTGAGCCTTGTTAAAGGACTTTAGATCATTCACTTGGAATGTCACATAGTTAAAGGATTTATAAATGACTTTTAGGTCAACCCTAATCCAAAGGATTTACCCTAGATTGGTGCAATGATTAGAAAGTAATAGTAAGGCTTGATCTGATAACAACTTACAACACACTTGCAAATAACAGATCTCTATTTTCAATCCTCCATTTTTCTTGGCTTTCACACACTTCAGCTCTAACAACTTGTTCACCCTTCAAGCATCCATACCCTTAAGCCTTCTTGCTTTTCTTGCCAATGTAATCTCTTCTCTTAGATCACTGAATGAAGTAATATCATAGACTCTTTACCTTCCTTAGGTTCTCACACATGACAACCTTTACTTCTGACCAACCATCTCTATAAATAGAGAATTAAGATCTTTTATTGTTCATCCTCCTTTTTCCATTTTAGGGTTAGGTTAGATTAGGTAGGATTCAATTAATCTACCCATAATTTCATTTCATTCCCTTCTAGAAACTTGTCCTTTAATCCTCTTTGAATTCACCTCAAAATGGTTCATCATGAATTATGTATCACCAACTCATCAAGCTTATCTTCCACACGGTTCACACAATTCATCAACTTAGATTCATCAAATTCTCAATCTTTCTTATAATGCTGACACTCAACATTAACTAGCTTCTGGTGCTCAACACATACTATGTTGCTCGACATCCACTATCAAAACACTTGGAATGAACTAAAGTTTACTAGTGCTCGACATTAGCTAAACTCTACTCAGCTTACACGGTATCACTCAGCTTACACTCAAATTAACTTTTCTTAGCTCCAAATGATTTTTTGCTTGACTTACACTAACTTGCTCAACACCTACTATGCATAATGTTAAGCTTGGCAGACATACTTCATTTAACTTGTTCTTCAAAACTTAATTAGTGTATCCATCCTTTGCAACCTTAAGTAGATTATCAATACACTATAATACCATTATCTTAACTGATATTTGTACTCCTTTTCCATATCATAACTCAACCTTTACTATTGTTACCTCATTTGATCAAATCCTCTTCATCAATCAAACAAATGATAGTACTCAAATCATATAAGCAATTGTCTTACTAGCAAGAAGTAGGTTTGACATCAGTGACAAAACAATGATTGAAACACATATTCATACTCGTATCAATCTATTTTCAATAGTCTCCCTCTTTGGCATTGATGGAAAACCAAACTTACCAAAATAAATCAGTACAACCAACAAAATAACAAAAAGAAAAGAAGTTCATGTATTGAAATCTCTCCCTCTATCAACAACTTTCTTCTTCTAAATTAGGTTACAAAAATGTGTATTCTATTATGATCAACAGACAATCAATCAACTCATCCTTATGACTTCCTCTGGATTACTTCTTATATCACCTTTGATATTAACTCCCTGTTACCAGGTATTCATGTTTCTTCTATGTTTTCTTTCATCTCCCCCTATAGTCATAATTTCTCCCTCAGTAGAATCAGGCAGATCAAGATTTCTCCCTCTTTAACAATAATGCCAAATACTTTCTATCTTAACATGTACATATGAACATTTATGATTTCTCCCTTGGTCACCTAGCTTGTGACTGATTTGTAACTCTAGCTCTTTGATTAATTTAGGTAGCTCCTAAAGTAAGATCCACTGCATCAATGTGTAACATGTGTTAATCAACTTGTTTGATGCAGGGCACTCCTCATGCTTCTTAGATAGCCTTTGATAGGGGTATCACCCCTAGTTTACCTCTTAGATACTCATGAGAATCCTTAGGTAATGCTTTTGTGAAGATATCAACTATTTTCTCTTTTGTGTTAACATATTCCATCTTCACCTCTTTATCTTGAACTAACTATCTCAAGTAATGATACTTGATTTCAATGTGCTTAGTCTTTGTATGCATCACATGATTCTTTGATATATTTATAACACTTGTATTATCATAATAAAGTATCACAGGTTCACTAATTTCCTCCTTCATACCTTTGTGTAGTTGTTTGATCCATACAATATTTGTACAATTTACTACAACAACAACATATTTAGCTTCAACAATAGATTGAGAGATGTAGTTTTATTTCTTGCTAATCCATGTAACCAACCTTTTGCCTAAGAAAAATGCTCCTCCACTAGTGCTCTTCCTGTCATCGATATTTTCAGGCCAATCAACATCAATTTACAATCTCAATTCAAATTTTTCATTTTTCTTATAGTATAGACCATAGTCTTTTGTTCCTTTCAAATATCACATTATTCTATTAATTGCCATCAAATGATTCTCCTTGGGATTAGTAGAGAATCTTGTGACTATTCCAACAAATAATGTAATATTAGGTCTATTGTGTACTACATATTGTAGTAATTTTTCAAACATAGACCTATATAATGTTTGATTCACCTTAGCTAAATCATCATTCTTTGACAATTTATGTCCTGTCACCATAGGTGTGCTTACTGGCTTGGAATCCTCCAATCTAAATTTTTTTAATATCTCCTTTACATACTCTGATTGAGTAATGTATATACCATATTTCATCTGATGTACTTGCAAACCCACAAAGAAATTGATCTCTCCAAACAATGACATCTCAAATTAATTCTTCATTTCATTTGCAAAATCCTTACATAAAGTATCTTGACCTCCAAATATGATATCATCAACAAAAATTTTAGATAGTAAAATACCTTTACCTTTCTCTGTCTTCAAGTACAGATTGTTGTTATCATCAGTCCTCTCAAATCTAATCTTCACAAGATAATTATGAAGCCTTTCATACAATGCTCTTGGTACTTTTTTCAAACTATATAAAGCTTTGTGTGGTCTACATACCATGTTTTTGTTGTTGTCAGCATTAATAAATCCTTCTAGCTATTCTATATAAACCTCTTCCTCCAATATACCATTCATAAATGCAGACTTAACATGTATTTGGTAAACTTTGAAACCTTTGTATGCAAAGTAAGAAAGTGGAGTTCTTACTCCTTCCAATGTTGCAACAGGAGCAAATGTTGCTCCATAGTCAATCTCTTCTTCTTGTGCATATCCTTTACAAACTAATCTTTCCTTGTTCCTTGTGACTTCACCATTTTCATCTAACTTGTTTCTATATGCCCACTTAGTACCAATCACATTTTTGTCTTTTAGCTTAGGAACTAGAGTCCATGTCTTATTTTTCTCAATTTGTTCAATCTCTTCTTCCATGGCTTTACTCTAGTCCACATCCTCTAAGGCATCTTTCACTATTTTAGGTTCTTGCATGCTCAACAAACATGTATCATTTCTCAACTTGTTCCTTGTCATTGGTCTAGCATCTTTATCTCCAATGATTTGTGTAGTAGGGTGATGTCTCTTGACATACTTAGATAATCTTGGTTCTTCTTTTTCTTCACTTGGTCTTTCAATTTTTGAATCACTGTGTACATCTCTATCATGTAGTTCAAGATCTCTTTCATGTACATTAAACTTAGAATTAGAATGTGCCTCAACTTCATTCTATAACTCGACACCTGAATGTAACTTAGCTCTTGAATGCAACTCGACATTCATAGTATGTGACTCGGCAGTCATTGAAAGTTGTTGTTGATTTGCAACTTGATTTACATCATCTTCATTACTAGACATGCCTTCATAAAAGTATACAAATAATTTGTATTCTTCTAGTTCTTTCATAGGTTCAACCTCATGTACTTCTATATATTTATCAAATTTCACATTTTCACTTTTCACAACTTTGTTAGTGTTAATATTAAAACACTTATAAGCTTTACTTTTTGCATCTAGTTTACCATTCCTAAAATCTTTGAGAATATAACACTTGCTTGAAAATACCTTAAAATATTTTACATTTGGTGAATATCCATACCAGAGTTCAAAAAATGTTGAATGAGTACCTTTCTTGACTTGCACACGGTTCAAGGTATAGAAATCTGTACTTACAACTTCTCTCCATTATTTCAAAACTACACTTTTCTCCATCATGAGTGTCCTAGCACAGTCCATTATAGACCTATTCCTCCTTTCAACAATTCCATTTTGTGGAGGGGTCCTAGGAGCAGATGTTTGTCTTTTGATTCCTCTGTCATTACAAAATATCTCAAACTCATTTGATGTAAAATCTCCTCTTTTGTCAGATCTCAAACATTACCTATTTCCTTCTCAACTCTTGCTAAGTACCATTTAAACATTTGGAAAGCATCAGATTTCTATTCCAGAAATATAATTGTCACCATTCTAGAATAATCATCAAAAAGTAGCATAATATACTTATCTCCTTTGTAGCTTTGTACTTCAATTGGTCCACACAAGTCAATATGAACAATCTCTAATATTCCTTTAGAGGTATGAGTCTTACTCTTAAAACTTGATTTTGTCATTTTGTTTAACTGACATTGTTTGCAAATTATATTGTCAAGTTTCTTCAACTTAGGAAAACCTCTGACTCTTTTCATGTTACTAATACTAACCAAGTTATCAAAATTAACATGAAATAACCTCTTGTTCCATAGCTATACATCATCAAATTGTACAATTAAACAAGTAGCATCCTCTATATCAAGGTAGAATAGATTACCTCTAGTTTGATCACCTTTTCCAATTAGTTTTCCATAATCATCATATATCTTAGCAATCTTGTTTTTAAACTCAACCTTACAACCTGAATTATTTAGTTGTGACACACTCAACAAATTATAGTTAAGTGCTTCAACATAATAAGCATTATCACATAAAATATTTTTTGTGAGTTTGATAGAACCTTTTCCTTTTATTAGACAGGGTACATCATTACCAAACCTTACACTATTTCGATCATAATAATTCAAGATAATGAACTTACTTTTATCTCTAGTCATGTAATGTGAACAACCACTGTCAATGATCCATCTGTCATTCTTGTTCACACAAGACACTAGTGCAATTACCTCATCCTCATCATATTCATCCTTCATTGCAACATACACCACTTCATCATCATGATCGTCAGATCCATCTTTTGTTTCCTCTTTAGCAATGTAGAAAGACTTCTTGCCTTTGTCTTTGTAATCTTTGTTGTCTTCATCTCTTCTACTTTTGTACTTGTCTCCACCTTTTTAATTATTCTTCTCTAAACATCTACCAACAATATGACCAACCTCATTTCAATTCAAACACATTATATCTAACTTACCTTTGAACTTGCCTTTACCTCTATGAAATCTTCTTGCTAGTAGTACTTCAAGTTGATCTACATCTTCCTCATTTGTATCACTATCATTGGACACATATTTTGCCCTTTACTTCTTCTTCTCATTGGGTTAATTCAATGACAACTTAGCTTTGAAAGTAGATTCAACATTCTCAAGTTTTTAATTATCAAAATTAGATAGCTCAAAAGTAGTGAGCCTACCTACCAGACCTTCAAGAGTTAGACCATTCCGTAGTATACATCTCAGTTCTTGTATTGCAGAAACTCTAATAGCATAAATGGACAATAGTGTTCTCAAAACTTTGCTTAGTATAGTCTCATCATCTATTTTACCAGTAGCTCCTCTTATTGCATTAACAAAATCTTTTATTCTAGAGCAATATTGGGCAATATTCTCACCTTCTTGTGTTCTCATATCATCAAAATTACCTCTAAGATTCTTAGATTTGGCTCTTAGAATATTTTTGTCACCTCCATAGATAGTGTGTAGAGCATCCCACATTTTTTTTGTACTATCACAACCCTTGATATCATCAAACTTGGCATAACTTAGGGCAGAGGCAATTTCCAACATTGCTTTTCTTCTTTTTTAGATCTTTAGCAGTTAGGACCCCAGCAAGATCAACATGCTCAACAAAAATGGTAGACTGTTCATGATCTCCAAGACCTCCTAAGTGTAGCTTCATTAGAATTTTCCTTGTAGGAAACTTATCTCTATTAAGCTTGGGTACCTCTCTTTTTGACATCTTGATCTTTTTGCTTCTAGTACCTTCAAACTAGTCCTCTTAAGAAAATGGGCTCTGATACCAATTGTTGGAATTCTTTAGAATAACTGAGAGGGGGGGTGAATCAATTATCCAAGGTCCATATGTACAATTAATTTTTTTTACAATTTAGTGAACCCATATCCATAAAACATTTTCATCATGCATGCATCCATTAGATCATATGATCACTTAAACTTGTAGGTTATTGTCAAATCAACTTTGCAGAAATGTAAACATGAAATATAATAGATTCAATAACACATTTCACACAATGATTTAATATGGAAACCCAATTTGGGAAAAACCACTAGTAACATGCTACTCATTCTCACTCTTCTAAAGTGATGCCCTATGAAAGGCCAACCCTGTTAAAGGTTACAATGCACACTATTAAATGTGACCTGGTTAAAAGATTTCAATCACTCTGTTAGGAGTGAGCCTTGTTAGAAGACTTTAGATTATTCACTTGTAATGTAATGCAGTTCAAGGATATACAAATGAATGTTAGGTCAACCTTATTCCAAAGGATTTACCCTAGACTAGTACAATGATTAGAAAGTAACAATAGGGCTTGATCTAATAACAACTTACAACACACTTGCAAATTCAAGAACTCTATTTTCAGTCCTCCATTCTACTTGGCTTTCAAACACTTCAACTCTAATAGCTTTTTCACCCTTCAAGAATCCATGTTGTTAAACCTTCTTGCTTTGCATGTCAATGCGATCTCTTCTCTTGGATCACTAAATGAAGCAATACCCTAGACTCCTTGTCTTCCTTAGGTTCTCACACATGACAACCTTTGCTTCTAACTAACCATCTCTATAAATAGAGAATTAAGATCTTTTATTGTTCATCCTCCTTAGCCCATTTTAGGGTTAGGTTAGATTAGGTAGGATTTAATAAATCTACCCATCATTTCATTTCATTCCCTTCTAGAAACTTATCCTTCAATCCTCTTTGAATTCACCTCAAAATTGTTCATCATGAATTTTGTGCTACCAACTCATCAAACTTATCTTCCACACGGTTCACACAATTCAAGAAATCAAACTTGTCATCTCAGATTCATTGAATTCTTGATCTTTCTCATAATGTTGACATTCAACATTAAATAGCTTCTAGTGCTCGGCATATACTGCATTGCTCAACATCCACTGTCAAAATACTCAGCATGAACTAAAGTTTACTAGAGCTCAACATCAACTAAACCTTACTTGGCTTACATTGTATTACTCAACTTACACTGAAATTTAATTTTCTTGGCTCCAACTGATTTTTTTCTTGGCTTACACTAACTTTACTCGGCACCTACTGTGAAGAATGTTAAGCTTGGAAGACATACTTCATTAAACTTGTTCTTCTAAACTTAATTAGTGTATCCATCCTTTGCAACCTTAAGTAGATTATCAATGCACTATAATACCATTGTCTTAACTAATCCTCTTACTCCTTTTCCATATCATAACTCAACCTTTCCTCTAGGTGCTATTGTTACCTCATTTGTTAAAATCCTCTTCAATCAAACAAATTATAGTACTCAAATCATATAAGAAATTGTCTTACTAGCAAGTAGTAGGTTTGACATCAGTGACAAAAAAATGATTGAAACACATATTCATACTTGTATTAATCTATTTTCAAGAAGCATTATATGGAAAATGAATTTTTTCACATGATTTTGTCAAAGATATATCAGATGAGCTAATAGTAAAATTGGCAGAGTTGAAGACCTTTGTTACTAAATTACAAAGTCTTAATATATAGATCATGGACTTAGAGAGCAGAATTAGCAAAATTCATGATGACATTGGGCTATTAGAGCTAAAAAAGGAAAGGATATTGAAAATATTCTCGCTATTGATAGAGCACCTTAACTTATAGATTGACTATGTGGAGAAACAAATCGTTGAATGCCTTTCGGCTAAAGCATCCTATGACAAGTTTCTGTATTCAAAATTGAAAGTAGAGTTTGCATCATATGGGCTATGCGTACTAATCAACAATTTTGAAGTAGTTAAGGAAAGGTTTGACAAGGAATTCTCTATCTTGAAGAAGAATTTTGTGGATTGCATCACACTGATATCCACTCAGCAATGTTAAAGGTAGAAATTCAAAATTTTGATTTGTATATATGTTTTGACACCACCTTTGTCATTGATGTCAAGGGGGGAGAATAGTGAAGAAAATTGTATAAGGCATTTATAAGTAAGAGAATAGTCAAAGGGGGAGTATCCTTATGTAAAAATGATATAAATAAGATAATGATCCACAAGTTTTAAAAAAATTTGTAATGGCCATGTGAAGATTTTCAAGTTTTGTAATTTTGGTTTTATGTGTTGTATTACTTTGTGTTTGTGTTTATGGTTTTATAATGCAACATTGATTTCTATACTAATCTCATGCTAAGAGTAGAGCCTATTTATTGGGCACCTTACTGCATGACTACTTAAGAGTTGAGTGACTTTTGGTTGCAATCAAAGGATTTTTTGGCCAAGGTTCATATTCATCCTATTGTATCCCCATGGTGTGCACCATTCATCTTTGTTAAGAATAAGGATGGATCTTTGTGTTTGTGCATTGACTACTGACAATTGAATAAGGTGACAATGAAGAGATGCTATTTCTTGTTGAGGATTGATGACTTTTAATTAAATAAAGGGAGTGAGAATGTTCTCAAAGATCAATCTGAGGTGAAGATACTGTAGACACCTAAAAACCTTTAGAAAATAAAGTATTTTTATTTTCTGAAAAATTCTTGATGACATCATCATTTATTAATTAATTAATTTATTTATTTTTATGCCATTAAATCCCTTTATCTTAATTAAAAATATTTAATTAAGGAATCCCTCCCAAAAATGTTTAAATCTTATTTAAACATTATTTCCTTATTTATTAATTATTTAATTAATAAATTGACCAAAAAATCCAAAATAAATAAAAAATTTATTTTTTGCCCAAAACTTGGCCAATTTCCTTAAGACCACTAACCTCTTCCAAAATCTTCTAATCCTTATTTAATTTTGATTAAAGGCTAATCCCATCATTTCCTACCCCTAATCCCAACTCAAAATATTTAATTAAGATTAAATATTAATCCTCATGTTTATTAAAAAAGTTTTAATAAATATCTCCTCAACCCAAACCCTTGAAATAAATAAAACTTTATTTATTTCCTAAAAATCTAATTTATCCTCATCCTAAGAGGTTCTAGACTCTTCTAGAAAGTCTTCATCCTCATCCTAGGAAGTTCTAGACTATTCTAGAAAGTCTTTATCCTCATCCAAAGTCTAGACTCTTCTAGAAGATGTCTTTAAACTTAATCCTAATCCCCTCCTAACCTTGTCACATTCTCTAAACATGGGTTAAAACTTACTAACCCAAGCCAAAGTTAACAAATATCTCCTCCTTCACCCACCCTCATTAAATGCCATCCACTTGCCTATCCCTAAGCTAATCCTAAACCATCCTAATCCATCCTCTAATCATTTGCACAATCCTAAGAAAGCTTAAAACCCTCCTAATCAAGCCCAAGTCGAAATTGCTCTCATCTCCCTCAAAATATCTCAACCATAAAACTTTATGAAGCCCACTAGGCCATAAATGACTCTTCCAAGCCCTTTTATTGCTCTTACAAGCCATTATGAGGGTCTTTATGAAGATTTTATCCCTTGAGCCTCCTTTGTTGACTCATCCTTCCCCTTTTCTCCATCCTCTCACCCTGTGACATGTGTCACTCCCTGATTGGCTGTAAGGAAGCACAATCCATGTGCTCTCCTTTCATGCAATCTGAGCCCTCCATGAGCTTTTTCCCATCCTTACATCTTAGCCCTCAAACCCTCAAGCCTCTTGCCTATAAATTGGATCCTTCCCCTTTGCAAAATAACACAATCCATGAAGTAAAGTCATAATGCCATTTTAAGAAGCCATTTTACATCAAAACCATACACTCACACCCAAATTACAACTCCATTTGAAGCCCTTTTTGAAGCATAAGCTTGAGCATACATCCTATCTATTTAGACAAAGCCACTCAACAAAAGAGCTTCTTATTGAGAGAGCCCATTAATGACTCATATTCTCAATTGAGAGCTCATCTTAGTCTATCTTGAAGTTTATGAATTTTGTTTAGTTTGTAGAAGCTTTATTTAAATTTGGTTTCTATTAGCATACTAACATCAAATTTATATCAAGGAGGTTGATATTTATCATATAACTATTTGTACATGCTATGGTAATTATGAGTTCATGATGTTGAAGTTGATGAAAGATCAACCCCACAGCTCCTAAGAACCACCTACATGCAAACACCTATTACAGAAGAGAGAAGCAAAGAGCTATAGAGGCAAGAATTGCGAGATCCATAGATGAGACATTCTTGATGAGGAAAAAAGTAGACTGCTAATATAAACAATGAATTAATCTCAATTCTGAATTAATGTTTACAATGAGAGATCGTCCTTATAAAGGAGATCAAAACCATAAAAAGTTCTAACCTATGTTACATCATAATAATTAATAAAGAATTAAATATGAAATGCCTAAATTTTAGCTTAAGTAAACTAGAGTTAATTAGAAAATATATAATTACTCTATCAACCTCCCTTAAGATAAACTTAGGGAGTAGCTAAAAACCTAGAAACTACTATTAAAAGTAGAAATGGGTCTCAAAAAAAAAGCCTGATGAGGTACCCAAGCACAAACAAATCTTTGAAAAGAGGAGAAATAGAGAAAGAAACACTGGGAAAAACCTTACTCCAAAAAGAGATGGAAAACATCTTGAAAAGAAACTAGTGAAGGACTAAAGAAGCCTCCAAACTAGGGAATGTCCTAGAAGATAGGAACAAAAGATGATCATGAAGAACACCACTCAAGCATGTAGAAGCTACAAAGCTTTGTCAAAAGTAACTACTAATCTAAAGAACCTCCACTAAAATAGAACCTGACCAAGGAGAGAAGATTGTAATCTATATCAAGTTAGAAGGCACACAAATGAAAACAAATGAACTCGAAGATATAGATGGCATGAAACACCAAAGCCTAAAGAGTTAATTAATCAAACCAAGGAAGCATGAGAAACAACATAAGAACCCCCCCAATGTAGAAAGGGTTCTATGACAGGCAACTAGAAAATTGGGCCAAAAGAACTGCAAGTCAAGGAACCACGATCAACATGCACAAAAGAGTACATATGTGTGTACTAAGGTGATCAATCTCAAACATGTCATGAGGCTAATGTCATGAAAGGTACACTAATTGGATAGAGTAAGATGGAAAAAAAAGGCAAAACATCAACCCCCTCATGGCACTTTAATCATGAGTAGTGCATGTACGATAAGGCACAAGATATGATACCCAAGAATACAATAATCTACATGAGTGCCCTCAGATGACACTGCTCGAATCAAAAGGCAAAAGAAGGCAAACAACTAAAATGACAATATAGATGTAATATGGCACTTTATCTCAATGTGTTTTCAAGAATGCATACAAATGATGTCTAAATAGACCATAAGAGACATACGACTAGTACAATAGATAGTGCAAGTCATGATGAATCATCTAAAGCAAAGAAATTGATCCCCGAACCTGAAACAACCAAGGTATCCACCAAAATACAAAAAAGCAAAAGACTAAATAGAATATTCCTAGAGAATAATCTAGAAAACCAATCAACGTTACTGGAAATAACTTAGAAATACCTTTCCAATGATATAAATATTTCCCAAATCAAAGATTAGATGCTCAAGATATGTCTCCAAGAGTGCAAAAGGGAACTCTTGACTTTGATAGCAACAAAAGCCATAAAAAAAATCAAAACTAAAAATAACCTTATACTATTGTGATAGGCTTGAAACTCGCTTTTTGAAAATATCTCATTTTCAAAAAATGGAGTCCATATGCCCAAGATATGAGCAAAAATGTAAAAGTAGGTTACAACAGAGCTAGATAGGCATGCTGATGCAATGCTGATGTGGCATTGACATCAACAAGTGACAAGCCCAAATTTGATGGTCAAATGACCATTGAGGCAAAAAAATTTCATAAAAAGACCCCTATCAAAAAAAATCTATTCGCCAGAAACAAAACAAGATGTCAAAAAAATGACATTGTCACTAGATCAAAGGGTTGGTGCCGAATTAAAAACCAGTGGCCAAATTGCTAGAAATACTTGTCAAAAATATCTAGTCTGTAGGAAAAAGATAGGCGGTGCTAGAAAAAACTATCGATGCCCATAAGCATCTTGTGAGAAAAAAGTTTCATTGTTGCCAAATAAAACTTTACTGCTAGAAACCGCCAAAAAGAAGCCACATATGAAATGAACTCCACATGAAGACACCAAGAAAGGTCACATAAACTACCAACTACATGTCCATGTGAGTGAAACTGCCCAAAAGTAGATTTCCTTTGATTATGTAGCATTTCCTTGGGCTTTCTTATAGGCACGAAAGAGAGAGGCAATTCCTAATATGTCAACTGCAGGTTGAGGCCACACCATAAAAAATTAGCTAGCATTAACATGGGTCACTTGTGGGCTACGTGCGCATCCAAAAAATAAAGAGAAGCATAGTTGACTCAAGAGGTACTAATATGTTCACATGGCTCAACCAAAAAACAAGTGTTGGAGAGGCAGTACCTCCAACAAATCTGCTGCCGACCAAAACTCTCCCACACCATTTGCACTGATTTGAAATCTAAAGGTCTGTGAAATATTCATTCTGACTCCTCAAATCATGTACCACCAAAACAAAAAAGTGGAGAGACCACCAAATAGAACTCTAAGCATGGGCACTAAAAATTGCACTCCACCAATTGCAAAATCCCACTTACAATGAGAAAAGTAATAGTGGTAATACAAGACTCACTGGTCTCTAGCTTGAAATACCTCCCAACGAGGCAATCACTTTCGTAAATACATCACATGTGATTTGAATGGATGGATGGATAGGAGTGGTATAGTCCACATGGCCTTGGAGCCTTGCACTCCAAAATTAGTGATCCCTCAAATGTGTTGAATACAGGATCAAAGGCCTGGGTGCAGTTTCTAAGAAAGACATGTGGGTGCAGCTAAGAATAAACTTGCCAAGCAAGCCACCCAACAAATGATTCCACAAAAATTGCCTGTCTCAAGCCTCCAAATGAAACACAGCGGCCTTCCAAAAATGTTCCTTACCAAAACAAGATGCCTCCACAAAAGTCTCCAAATTCATTGACCAAGGATTGAAGGAGAACTGCCACTATAACTCCAAAGAAGTTGCAAGGTATGAGGTGGCTCAATTGAGAGAGACACCTCCAAAAATTGCTTGAAGGGTGTCACACAGGAAAGAGAACAACCTTGACAAGAAGACATCCTACTGTTGATATTGTCTCATTGGAGGTCGAGGACCTCCATGATGAAACCCAATAGCAGTACCATAAGGTCCATCAGCTAAACCACATTCAAAAATCTAGGATGTTTGCTAAGCTGAAGTATTCTGTGACAAAAAAAAACAAAATGCCCTTCCATCAAAAAAATCGTAGCACACAAGGCCCAATAAAATTTGCCATGCCAAAATTTCACAGTCAGCACTTCCAAAAGCTCATGCGCTTTCAAAATTTGCAAAAAAAAAAATTGATAACAGAAAAAATAAAAATTGTTACCTCATTTTGTGTGCCCAAGCTAAAAATGACCTGGGTGCTGAAACATTTTGCCTCAGATTTTAACTTCCAAACTGGATGTATTTTACATGGAAATGAGGGCTTTCGAGCACTTTAAGCTCAACAGTGGTGTTTGTTTAGGCTAATAGTACTCTGAAAAATAGTGACTCCCTAGATCCAATATAAAAAATTGCCCAAAGCTTAAATCTAAAAATCAATGCCAAATCTCTCAAGAACAAAACAAGGGCATGAATATCTTGAGCTCTAATACCATGTTGAAGTTGATGAAGAATCAACCCCACAGCTTCCAAGAATCATGTGCATGCAAACACCTATTATAGAGGAGAGAAGCAAAAAGAAACGAAGGCGAGAATTTCTAGATCCATAGATGAGACATTCTTGATGAGCAAAAAAGTAGATTTCTAATACATGAATGTACCTTTTGGGTTGACCAATGTGCCATCAGTGTTTATGAGTTTGAGAATGAGGTATTCTTCATGTACCTTGATCAATTTGTGCTTATTTTCCTTGATTACATACTGATATAATCTAAGACTATGTAAGAGCATGAGGTCTACTTGTGATAGGCATTATAATGCTTACATGACCATCAATTATATGGAAACTTGGACAAGTGCGAGTTCTTCTAAACTAAGGTGAAGTATTTGGAGCACATCATTATGGGTGATGGTATTGTAGTGGATCATTCTAAGATCTGATCTATCATGGAGTGGGTGTGGTGATGGTATTGTAGTGGATCATTCTAAGATTTGATCTATCATGGATTGGCCAACACCTACTCATGTTTTTGATATTTGTAAGCTTCATGGATTTTCTAGGTTACTATTCTTGATTTGTGAAGGATTTCTCTTACATGGACCATCCTATCACTTCTCTTTAGAGGAAAGGGAAGAAGTACATTTGGATGGAGCAATTAGAGAAAACTTTTGAGGCTCTTAAGGAGCAATTAACTAGTACACCTATCCTTGCAATGCTCAATCGTGCAGGTGAATTCATAGAATATACAAATGCATCTTTGGATAGTGTGGGGCCAATATACATAGATGTGTCATTAAGGGGTATGGGGGCAGTGTTGATATAGGAGGGACATGTGATTGCATACGAGTCTCAAAAGCTCAAGTATAAAACCCTGCCTCATGAAGGACTTTCAAGACCATTATTCTTAGGAGATCAAATCAACCTTAATTTTTTTATGAGGTTATAAAATTCATTGATTAGTTAATCTTACATGTGTTATGATAGTAATATATTCAATGACATTAGAAAATAATATTAGAGCTATGTATCTTTATTGAAGGGAGTATGTTTAGAGTTACTAAACTTATGCATGGTCTCTTATATTTTCATCTTGGAAAGTTAAGTGTTATTGTTATGTAATGCAAGTATGACTTCAAATATCTCTTTTATAAAATTGTTGTACCAAGTGGAATCTAATTTGTGATTAACAAGGCATTTGATTCACAATTGAGGTCATGCAAATTGCGCTATATTTTATTTTAGATTACTATTGTGGTTTAAATGTAAGTTATCACTATGATATGCGGGAACCTATAAAGGATAACAGGAAAATGAAGTAACTTTCATTACCAAACCAACTACCTCTTAGATAAGTAACAAGTTAGCCATTTAAAGGAAATAATATTTTATTATTCAATAAACATGTATTTATGAGGTTTATAATTGTAGTACCCTAATGAGAGTTTTGGGTTCATTGTCATGATAAATTTATAAAAATTAGACCCCTCAGGTCTATTCCCTTGAGGTAGGGACCTATTGGGAGTAAAATAAAGATCTTAGGACTTTATTTCACTTTCAAAATGTACCTAAGAAGATAAGTGATGAAACTATAGGATGGATGAATTGAGGGTACCAAGCCCACCTGCATGACTCACATTTATGAGGGAAGAGTTAGTGAATAGGATTCTCTCTTTTTTTGTCCCCTCTTGAATGAGTGAACTATGTCATGAAGAAGGCACTAGAGGGTGATAAGTTTTTTCTCCCCATCCAAGTTCTAATGGAGTCTACATTATATTAGGCTTCGGAGGGGTGGAGGAGATGTTACCCACTTCTCCATTTTTTTGGATAACTCTTATAGGATGTTGAGAAAGAAAGAGATTTTTTTTGGAGAAAATGAAGGAGCCTATAAATGGAGGAAAATTACTCATAGACTTTGGGAAATAGTATTTTTTACTACCTTTACCCTTTTTGTTTAGTTTTTTTTATGAAGGTACTTTGACAAGGCTCATATTTATTGTAATAGGAACATAATTTGATATGAGGTGTTGAAAGAGTGGTATGTATTGTTATGTGAATCTAGTAGTGATCATGTAAAAATTGAGATTTCATGTCTTCTTGAATAAAATATGGTATATGAGAAGACCCATAAGTCTTGATATGGAAGTATAATAGTTATCTTGCGCAAGACTGGATATAGCCCCAATGGTGTCATGATGCCAATATGGTAGGGTGGAGAGAAAGTCTTTTTTTCCATTAGTGTTTTAATCTAATGTAGATTTTATGTATTTTTTTAGAATAGAAACTTGAGGTACCCCATGGTGTTTTGGTTGATAAATTTGTCAAGTAATGAAATTTGATTTAGTCGTAGTACAATTTAATTTTAATTGGTATGCCTCAAAATAAGGTAGTGTATGTGTGTGTGTGTGTGTGTGTGTATATATATATATATATATATATATATATAGGTTTTGTTAGAAGTGATGAATTATTATGAACCATACAAGAGTCTCATTTTGTAATAGATGAATAATATTATTTTCTTTATATTTTAAATTTCTTTCTCCTTTTGTCTTTGAAAATATATGTTTGAATTATAAATTACATTAGCCCCTTATAGGAAGATAATTTGATAGTCTAATAAAAGAATAAAGTATATATTGCATTCGTAATATATTTTTGCCTGCTCAAATCCAAGGTAGGGGGAGATTTCATATGAGTGCTCTCAAAATTATATGCTCAACATTGAAAATTTAAACTACATATCCTAAAAGAAAATATCTTAGACTATGTGGTATATGTTTAGGAAATGAATCTAAATTCATTGCATAACTACTGGATGTATATCATGATCACATTCAATTATGAAAAATAGTAAAAATAGAAATAAATTGGGATAAATATATTCCTTCAAATCATAAATGAAATATGTTTCTTTCTACACATGCATTACATGATTCCTCGTGAATTTTGGTTCGTCGACATAGGAAACAAATCAAAGATGTAACTCTCTCTTATGAGGAACAAACTTTCAATGACACTTAGGTAATATCAAAGGTACTTGGGCCTAATCTTCTCTAATAACTATCTATGTATTATATATCTAGTAAAACATCATAGGTAAAGGATGTGGATCTATTGTTTTCTATCATCAAACAAATCGTTGAAGGTTAAATTGTTATGGCATACTGCAATTTTTGAACTACATATTATGGATTCCATCTTAGATACTAAAGAGCCTTCAAATTTTGTATGTAGTATTCACAAATATTTATCATATACTAACACATCATTTTATCTCAAATGAGAAATAAAAAGTAAAGATAAATTTAAAATGGAGTCGAATAGTTGAATAGAACAAATATCTCTATTAAGATAAACAATCTGGGTAATATCAAATATTTAAATTGCTTTAGTTTTTAAAGAGAGGGAATATTGTCTACAAGAATTTTATTTGAATAATTTTATGGAATACAAAATCTAAAAACATTTCTAAAGACCTTACTGGTTAGTTGATACACAGTATTGATTTTGGTTACTTTAGCTGCAAATAATAAGTTTGTACTACTACTTCATTCCTCATTTTCTTCCTTAAGTAGTTCTTTAATATAGTTGTGTTCAAGTAAATGTGATGGGGCTTGAGATAATTGTTGACACGAAATCTTGCACCCTTGCCTAAAGTCTTACCTAAAGGCAATCTTGTGTAACATGGAAACAATCTCAAAAGTGTGGGACTCTGCAATCAGAGATTGAATCTCTAGAGAAGGTTGGCTTCCTCATAATCTGGATGCACCTAATTAAGAATTAGAAGGAAAATGGAGAAGAAATTAGAAATTTAAAATGCTGAAAGGAAAATGTGGTGATTCACCAAACAGATTGTCAATCTACTTCCTTCCAAAAATTGCACTAAAATCCAATAGACTTCACAAGACATACCATTATCTATATTCTTTCAATCTTAACACCATAGAAAAGCCAAGAAATAACACAACCACACAAGGAATGCATAGATTCACTTAATAGGTTAATTAATTATAATGAACATATACATAAGGTGCTATAATTGTCAAAATACATCCAAGAAAATGAGGCATAACTTGTTGCACAAATTTAACTGGTTGAGAATGGATGAAATAGTAGCAATTTCTATTGAATAGGAGGCAAAATCATTTATAGAGGATAAAACTACAAAAATTCAAAAAAAGAGAGATCCTAAGAACAACAATAAAACTTGCCTTTATAGGGTGCAGGCATAACCCAAATACAACCTTGAGCTCAAACTCCAACAACAATAGAGTTGAGGTCACAATGAATATTAGAGTGAAATGTGAACTCAAGACCAACTAGCTATAGTGAAGTGACAGGAAGGACCAAACAAAGAATTTGGCGGCTGAAAATATCATCATTATTGCAAAACCATTAAATAGGCATGGAGGGGAATCATCATTGGTGTTACAAAGCCCAAAGAGCCACTTTGCATTAAATGAATAGTCCTAGTAATGTGTCATGGCCATAATAATTCCATTCATGTTGTTGTCAAAAAATGTAGGATGGGATAACATGCAATATTAACCCACCGCAAGAATCATAGAGTTGACCCATGTGGGATAAAATAGATCTGCCCAAAAAATATGATCGTAGATGTAGATCTCTTTGTTTGAATTGAATGGCTTAGGTGCTGCAAGAAAATCTCCAATGCATGATCAAAACACAACCCTTGATCAATATTTTCTTTATATCAAATGAACTACTGGGAGAAGCAAGTAATCTCCCAAAGATGCATCTAAATCTAATGGCCATCACATCTTCGCAAAAGGCCCAAGAAATGGTGTGAAAATACAAGCACCATTAGATCAAAAGCATCCAAGCAAGACAAAAAATTCGCCACAGGGAACTAATTTGTTGTCAACACATTTCCTAATATGTAGTTGAAGAGGCAACATGCAATTTTTTGGAACTAAGAAATGTTACTTCTCAAAATAGTAAAAATGGTTAACACAAGATGTTAACCCTTGTAGATACGCATATTAACTTGTAACTCGGTACATGAAGAAACCAAGCTCACTTGGCCAAAGAACAAACTAAACCAACTCGACCAATGAAGGAACCGAGCCAAGTCGACTTATGAAGAGACTGAGTTAACACAAAATGTTAACACCAACCAAATTGCATGTTATCCCACATCAAAGAAACTACCCATTGAAGGTCTCTCAGATCGGTTATCAATGATGGGCTGAATGGGGGCAAAAATGGCCAACAATAATCAAGTACCCTAACCATACTATAATTCACATAACTTTCCATTGTTTCAACATTATTTTGAAAACTTGTGATTCATAACATAAATGGGTTTGTTTTATTCACTGCCCCTACTCTTTAGAGGTATGGGATCTTATAACAAAGGATTGGAAAATTTTTTGGTGTAAACCAACCACCATAGTGGATTTCTACAGTCAATGGGATAGCCTGCACAGAGGCCTGAAATCTGAGGTCATCAGTTCCTAGTCTCTTCCTCACTTCTGTTGGGGTATTTGGAAGGAAAGGAATAATATAATTTTCAGAGAAAGGGCTACTCCTACCTTTGTCTTAGTTGATAAAATCTAGGGCATTATCAGAGAAAACTACACGGTCACAAAAGGGGGAAACCTTGAGGAAGGGGGGAACCAAATGCAGCAAAATAAGGATATGATGATAAAAAGATAGGATGCAAGGTGGTATTTCCCCCCGAAAGATTGGCACAAAGCCAATTTTGATGGTTTGGCCAAAGGGAATCTAAGGCCAACTAGATGCAGAGGAATCATTAGAAATACCCATGGGATTGGAATTGTTACTCTTTCCTACCTGATTGGAAATCATACTAACCATTTTGCTGAGGCCAATGCAACCTACCATATAGTTAAATTAGCTCTCAAGGCCTAGAATCAACAACTTATGGCTCGAAGGTGATTCGTTAAACATCATCAATTGTTTAAAAGGTATTGTGCCACCATCATGGACAATCCAAAACATAATAGAGAAAACTCATGCCAAGCTAGGAAAATTCAAAAGGGTACACATCAGACACATGTATAGAGAGGCAAATCCTATGGTCAATTGGTTTCCCAACAAAGTGGTGAGAAGAAATATGGCCATGAGTTGGAATTATCACGATATCTTTCCAGAAGTCGTGAATGAGATCTTACACTTGGAGCATATCTAGGGAAGTACATTTAAAATCTCGAGTTAATTATGCTAAGTTATGTGAGATGTCTTGCATGCCAATTCCTTAATGAAAATTATAGGATAATAATGAATCATAACTTCATCACATACCTCTGGCATGCTTTCTGGGTGTTATCCCTTCCATCAATCAAAACAAATATTAATGCAAAAGACAAGTTTACATGCGGTTTGCAGAGAAAGGAAAAATGTGAAGGGAAGGAGAAAGTGAGTTGTTTTTCTATAATTGAAAGAAAAATGGTGGGAGATCATAGCAAGAGGGAGCCTATGGGGGAGGTTGAGAAGTGGAAGAGCAGAATGAAGGTTTGGAAAAGGTTGGAGAAAGGGGGTGTTGCCTGGTATATCAAGAAATTGCATGGTTTCGATAAAGAGGTGACCAATATCATGATAAATTCATGGAAGGCAGGCTAAGTGAAAATTGATGGCATCTCACATCAACTCAATGTGGACACAATTGCCCAGGTCACTGAAATCCCCAATGTGGGATTCAATTTCTTTAGGGACAAAAAATTTTGGACAACGCTGTCAAGGATTTCACTAAGGATGCAGAAGAAATGAGGAGACTGGTAAAGGTGTAACCTATTATGAAATGGACTCTATTAAGAAGATATGGCAGTATATTCGGGGTGCAGTTATTGATTTTATCTCATTGAACACCAGATTCGACTGGATAAGGACTCACCATTTCATTTTATTGAATCATTTTTGACATGGGGTTAAAATTTCCTTTCCTTTCAACTTATTCTCTTCACTTAGTAAGAATATTGAGGGTTTTAAAAAGAAGCTGAGTGCAAACCCTACCCTCCATGAGGGTTTACTACTTCTTGTGTATGAGTTCTTTAAAGCCCAAACAAGGGCAAAGCTATTAGCATCATGGGGGGAGGTTCAGAAGATTCTAGAAGCTCTAATTTTTCTACTGACTCTAAATATGTTCAAAGCTTAGACTTAGAAGCAAGGGAAGACACCCCTTCTTTAGGAAAGAAAAAGAAAAATGGAGAAGTTGTTTCTCCATCTATGAGTAACATTCCCAATAGAAGGAGCCCTAGGATTTCAAACCCTAAACCCATAATCTAGGGTGAGGATGACTACTATCAGGAAGGAGATGAAATGGACTTGGAGGATGGGGATAAGGATGATGAAGTTAAAATTCTGTCTGAAAATCCTAAAAAGAGGAAAGTTGCGACGGAATTGATCCCAGAGAGTAGCTTTGAGAAATCCCTTGAAACCCCTGGTCCTCAGCCCCAAAGTCCCCAACGTCCCATGGCCCCTATTCTCTCCCCACCTCGACAAAAGAATTTAGAGGTTTTAGTGGATGTTAGCAGAGGGGAAGTGAAAATGGAGAGGAGAAGGACATTAAGAAGGTTCAATGCTAAAACGACCAAAATGGGGATAGTAAGAGAGGAAATGAATCCACAAATCCAGGAGGATAGCGAGGGGAATATAAATTGGGAGCAACTTATTGACACTACCCTAGTTTCCATTTCTGATAATGCTTGTGAACCTAGCCTTGACCTGCTTAATAATGCGAAGAATTGCATGATTGACAATTTCTGCTCAATCAAGTGAATTTTTCACGAGCTTGAGGAATTAAAAGCTAAAGTAGGCCAGACATATATTCAAGTTAGCGGTAGCGATTAGGCTTCTCTAGGGGACTAGGCGGGTTGCATCACTAGGGTGGAAAAGAGACTGTAGAGCTTAGAGGCCTTTAATTAGAATCACACCAACCATATGATTGACACCTTGGCCACTCTGAATGAGAACATCATTAGTCTGGGTGAATCCCTTAAAGTGACTGGTATTGGGAGGGTCTAGGAGGAAAAGGATAGGTGTGAGCTCGTGTAGACTGATGCTAATAAGGAGGAGACCAAGGACCTAGCTAGTCAACAGGATGATCAGAAGCAAGAGGCTATGGCTACGGAAACTCAAAGAGACATCGAGGCGGCCAAGACAATGTAGGATCTCGAAGGATAGATAGATCAATAGGGGTCTTTTGTCCTTTTGTCCTACCTATTTTCCTATATAGATCCCATGGCTTTTTGTTGTCTTTTTCTAAGTTATTTAGGCTGGCTTTTTCTTTCTGGTCATGGTTCTATGGTCTTTTGGTCTTATGTAGACAGCTTCACTTGGATTGGGCCTTTGTTTTTATGCCCATTTATATGTAAAAACTTTCGGGTTTCAGGATCCCTGTAAAACCTATTTTTCTTAATCTAATACATAAATGGGTTTGTATATCATCTTTACAAAAAGTGTACGTAATTAGATTTAAGGTAATCTATAAAATAACTTTAATGCATAAATGCACTTTAGGTATTATTATCCACAAGAAAGTTATCTAAAATATACCAAATCTATCATTTTTTCCCTTGAGTATTCCCCTTTAACATTTCAATATCTATAGACTCCATCCATCACCCTCCCATGAAATAAATAAATAGCAAAGTAATACATGTGCTTGGGTATGAACTCTCTTCCATTTCATACATCATGTTATTGTTGTGAAATGTGACCATTTTATAGCTATAAAGACTTTAATTTAGTAGTACATTCATAGCATTTAATTCCATATCTATCAAAACAATCATTATTATCATCATTGCACAATACAATACCTTCCCTGGAACTTGGGATCATGATAGAGTTGAGTCTCCATTGCAAATAGTAAGGTCGTGAATGTTCTCTAGAAAAATAATAAAGTAAAATAAATTCAAAATCAAATGAGGAAAAAAAATAGGATATGAATATTTTCTTTTATAATATATTTATTATAAGTGATGAAAGTTATCAGATATATCTAAGATCTGGCTTAGATGTTTCTAATTGTTTTAGGAAAACAAATTCTCAACTTCAAACTTTAAATTTCTTTCCTTTTATTTTACAATTTAAAATAGATATTTAATAGTAAAAGAAGAAAATAAAATATACCAATGAGATGTAAATATGTTATATAATAATTCTAACTTTACTATTTTACTTGAATTTTAATTCTTAAAGTATCAATGATGTTTTTTATTAAGTTAAACTAGGTTTTGAAGGGAACCCAAAACCCTTTACATCTTAGTACAACAAATATAAACTTTTACAGCTCAAAAACAAAACATTAATAGACAAAAAATAGGCATGGTAGCACAAAAGCCATCCAAACAAAGGGACAACAAAAATACAACCAACACCCCAAAACCAACCAAGATAGAAAAGGACTTAACACTACACAACTACCCCAAGCACTTCAACAACATTATTTCCTTGAGCTCTAGCTTCTCCATTTCCCCAACAAATGTTTTAACTCTTTGACTTTATTAAAGGGGGTGGAGTCTTTCTTCTTAGTAATTTCTCTAGTTCTTCTACTAGGCCCAACCTAAGAATCTCTGGGGATGTCTTTATCATCATCCACTTAATGATAGCCCTATCCATATTGGTATTCTCCATCTTTATCAAAAGGATCTTAATATTACCATTCAATGCCTTCAAGGTCTTGGAATTATGCTCGACAATGCTTTAAGGGAAAAATAATTGCTATTAACCTTAACTCCCAACACTAGCACCCTATCTTCCAAGGCTTTGAGACCCATAGAATCCTTCTCTTTTGCAATCACATCTACATTATCCTCCTCATTCAAGTGGACCTCACCCATTATCTCCTTGGAAGTGGCAATCACTTCCTGAATTTCAAATTTTCTCTCCATTGCTCTAAGCTTGAGATGAATGTCCTTTTATTTATGAAAAGACCATTTAATGGCTCTATGAAATCCAACACTATGTTAATAGTAGATAAAATAACATCAAGTCCACACTCACTACTAGCATCACTGAGAATGAGCATAAAGGGGTCAATCACCAATCCATATTCACATATTCCATCTCCTTACCATTCATAACCCAAATTATATTTTTCCTCGAGACCTTAATCTTTAGGATCTCCATATTTAGAAGCTTCCAATTCCCAAGACCATTTGACTAGGTAGTATTATCATTGGGGAAATAGTCCTAAATAAATACAATTTTCTCATTATCTGGAATATTGCGGGGGGGGGGGGGGAGGAGGATGAAGCTTCCTTGACTGAATTCTGTTGATCTTTACTAAAGTCCTAAGGAAGGGACTTCTTCTTCTTCTTCTTCTTCTTCTTTCTCTATGTTCTTGGCTCATCCCTATTTGTCTTCATATCAACATCATGTTCATTATAGTCATCATTAGATGAGGCTTCCCCTTTTATGACCTTCTTCTTCTTCTTCCCCATAGACTTTGGTGGGGTTTTTTCGAGGGCTTTCCCTTTACTTTTTTCTTAGTAGACTTTTGTCATCTCCTTCGAACTCTAAACCCCCACACATATCAGTGTCCAAGAAATTCTCATTACCAAAAGACTTATAATCTTTCATTTCCTTCCCAGACTAAGGATTATCTTGAATAGTCAACCCAACTAAATTAGCCATGAGATACTCATATATACAAACCATCAGTTTATCATACATAGGAAGGTTGGTGACCTCCTAAGACCAAATACCATTAATGTTGGTATTGAGAGAAGTGAATAGGTAATAAGGGATGAAGACTCTATTATTGTGCCTAAAATGGTTTAGGAGCTTAAAATGATAGGTGCAAATTCTAGAAAATTACTCATCCAAAGTAACACAATACATTATAGCCCTCAACACAATCCTCCAATTTTTCTTAATTAATCTCAGGGAGTAGTGATTTTTACCCATTTTAACCAGCGTGTCTTTCTCCTCGTCATTCTTAGGGAAGAGATTAACAACATACTCTAAATATTTCTTGTCCCAATATAATTTTTTCCCCACAACTGGGATGCCCATGACTTGATAAATCAATTCTTCATTAACAATGAATTTCTTATCTTGAAAGACCAATGAACCTTAATTCCAAATTTTGTGGAAGAATTTGGTGACCATAGGGTTTCCACCATGAGGCCTCTCCATAAACAAGGTCAGACCCCACTACTCCAAAATCTCCCAAACCCTCTTACATTTTTTCCACTTCTCATAGGAAACATATTCTCTATGATGTCTTTTCCCTCCCATGTTAGAAAAAAAAAAGTACAAATCTTAAGACCTCCCTCAAACATAGACTACAAAGAACATAGAAAGAGAAAATGCAAGAACCAAAATAAGTAGCCACAATAGGAAGAAAATAGCTAGGATCAATTCAAAATACCCACAAAACATGAGAATGAAAAAAAAAAAGTTACCACAACTGGCATCGAGTTCACTTGCTTGACTCATAATCATCAACACAATGCTTTGAAGTACTAAATAAATTATTTCATAAAATTCCATCTTTTCTATTAATTTTATCATATTCAACATATGATATGATCTCAGACAAAAGATTAGCCTCCCGTTTCCATCTCATATGCTAATTAGACTCGATCGCCGTGTTTATTAATCAATATATTAATATAAGAAATCAAATCATTTGCTAGACTTAAATATGTAAAACTAAATATGTTCAATAAATAAAATTGTGTTACTTTCGATTATTCTTTTTAGAAAATATATGAAATTAGTCCTTCATTATATTAATAAATTATAGAATTATGGAATAAGAAAGAATGTATATTAATAGAAATAAATGTGTTCCTAGGGTTATTTCTACTATGTAGATGGGTAGTAAATTAAGTTCTTGGGTGGGGTCATTATTAATATTAATATATAGAAATATAAAAATAGATTAAAATAATAAGAAGAGGATATTCAATCAAATAAAGATAAACAAATAAAAAATGATGTCAAGCCAATAGTTTTATTGGAATTAGCAACAATCTTTTCTTAGATACCATGTTGGAGTAAATTTCTGAATCACTCAACTTTAAGAGATTCAGACTCTCACACAAAATTCAATTAGCAATCTTAATACAATTTAAGTTATTTAAGTTAATAAAGTGCTCAAGGATCTCCTCTGTTTTGAAAATGCTAAGGAACAATCCAAAATATTTTAATTAAGTCTAGTTTTATATTTGTACATTAATGATTATCCTTCCTTAAAATAGTATGACAGAGTGTAGTTATAATTGACAATTAAGTTCCTTGAGTAGAATTAATGTCAATATAAGCTTTTGGAGGTTAATATTATCATTAGATTGATAGATGCCCTTCTTTACCCTCCTCATCTAGCATGGCATTTCTAGTTGCTCTTTTGTGATTGGATTGACAACAAATATATCATTTTGAATCTAGAATAAGTCAAGGAAATATGCTAAATCGGGAGGAAGAAGTAGAGGAAAATAAACTTTCATCTCCCCAAATCATGCCCGATCCTTTATTTATATACTTTTAGAGTTATAAGGCAAAGACACTTTGAAAGAACTTATTATATCAAAATGTGTTGGAAAAATGAGTATTTTAGATTTTAGTCAAATTCTTTAATAGGAAGATTTTTTGAAATCATGATTCTAATTATTTTAAAATATTACGTGAATCCTATAGCATTTTCTTTCTTATGTAGCGTAAATTTATCCTTTGCTGTTAGATCGAATCATTTCATCTATAAGGAAAACTAACAACAATAGAGTACAATTACATCTATGGGAATAATGTAGTAAATATAAACCTACAAAGTTCTCTCACTAAAGCATACTACAATGTATTTTAAAATTATTTAATTTTCTTACTAATATTGAGGTATACCCCTTTTAAATTTGTAATTTGTATAGGACTTAGGTCTTGGACTAGGCTAGATGTTTTTTTCTCCGTTCTTTCCTACCAGTGTTGGTTTGAATGAAGTTACTTGTAATTTAATTTATTTATTAATATAATTCAATAGGTTTCAATTGTTTACCAATACAAAATAAAAGAAAAAAATCAAGGCAAAACTCTAGAAAGAACAAAATGTAAAGGGTAAATATGGGAGCAATGAATTTTTTTCTTTCTAAAAAGTTACGACACACACACACACATAAAATCAACTAAATCAAACAAAATAGCAACAGTCTAAGGACACACTTTGGAACTACCAAATGTATTAATAGTTACAATTAGAAAGCCCAATTTAATCACATTTATTCAACCGCTTACACTACAACATCATAAGAAAGAAGATCAATGTTGATAAAGGAAGAGAGGAATCTTTATCTAACAAACAAAATAAAATAAAATCCAATTGTGAATCAACATAATTAGATCATATTACAAACAAAGGCTCAAACAAAAATGACTTCCTAAAAAACTCACAAATAATAAAATATAAACTTCTAAACTTGATACTACCAAAGAAGCTAAAATAATGTATACCAATTATAGAAACCTCGTTAATAAAGAAGCATAAAACACTAGTATAGTTAATAATGGAAACACAAATGGAAATGTAACAAAAATATTTATTCATTACTTTACCATTAAAGCAAGTAATTCCTAGTAATTGTATAAATCCTTAAAGAATGAGAGGCAAAGAAGCTATGAGTCCTATTCTATAGATTATTTTTTGAAGACTAACTTCTATATGTGAGCTTGAAGTGTTTGTAAAGCTACAGGGGTTCATGAAGGAATTTAGTAATAAATATAAAAAATAAACCAAAAAACTCGTTGTTCAGTTTGGAAAGAGGCTTCTAATAAAATCAAATATATCTTCAAAGATACAATCAAAGATGCATAAAGCTCTTTGCAAACCCATATTAAGGGATCTTTTAAATGTATAAATAATAATGTAAAGGAAGGAATTCCTTCCTAAGACCCCAACTATTTTAAGGGCACTTGTATAGAGACACAAAAATTACCAAAGGGAATAAATGATGGAAAGATGATAGTAATTGATTCAGATGTAAGGGAGGGTATGTCCTCTCAAAAACCTTTGTAATGACTCAAAGGTAGATGTACCAACATGTAGATAGGACATAGAATGTCTCGAGTAATAATGAGGGTTTTCTTCCCCGTTCTTTTTCCCTTGGTACCTACACTTTGAATGGGGATAAATATTTTGTAAATAATTTTGAAAAATAATATATAGGGCACTTAACCTTTTACTGATCAAAAAAATCATTAATGTAAAAATAAAATATTGATTTTAACATTAATCAAAATATTAGTTGATTTCATAGAAGGTTTAATTTAATTAAATAAACTTGATACTAAGTTTTCTTTCACACACACATCAAGTGAATTTTATTACGTCTATAGAATGATACTATCTTATCAAAAAATGGTGCTATTAGTACAACTAATTGAGATATAAATAATAATTATAATATTCATCGAAGTGCATATTTCATTTTTAAAAGAATTTAATGATAGAATAGATATAAGAGATAATAAACCTACTATTAGAGTGTAAAGCTAGTAGTGTATATATAGCAATTGTCAAGTTCAATCTATGGTGGCCATGGGGATGCTACCATGTATGCATAGTCTCCCATGCTCCTAACATAGATACATCATGATTATATGACCTTTTTGTGCAATACATTGTGATATAAGTAATGCATTTCTAATTATCAAACAAATGATTAGTTATTTATTTAATGTAAATTATTGGTTTTTTTGGATACAATTTTTTAATTGTGTGTTATCTTTGATGTTACACAAATGTCATATCAGTCATTAGACAGAGTCTACTAAGCTCAGTTGGTTAGTAAGGCAAAAGACAGAGTCTACCGAGCTCAAAAGGTTAGCAAAGAAGGTTTACAGTGTCTACCGAGCGTTCTCAGGCTTTACCTTGTGCAAACAGTTATTATCGAGCTTTCAAGGTTAATCAGGGAAATTTAGTTGTTACCGAGCTTACTCGGTCATCAAAGGGAAATATGGCAAAGACAGTTCTTACTGAGCACTCATGGTCAGTGAAGGAAATTTAGTTCTTACCGAGTTCACTTGGTAGCCAAAGGATTTTGCAGATTTTGTAGTATTAACCGAGCTAAGATGGTCAACTCAAGAAATTGTTTCTAGAAGTAGTGCTTACCAAGCAGGGTTGGCCAATGAAGGATTTCATTGTTTTGAGGAATAAAGTCTATTTTCTTAATGTAATATTTGTAGCCGATTGATGTATGAATTATTGGTAAATGTAACTTGTGAACGAGCTGACTTGATAATCTGAATGGTATGTATAAGAGGTCAAGTTGCAAATTCTAAGTTATATTGTGAGAGCAAATTTTGAAGGATGATCAGAGATCATTGAGGAGCAGAAAAGCTATATTTTATTGAGGAGGATCTAATGGTGTAGAATAGAGATTTTTAATCAACAAATTCAGTTGCATCATATTCAGGTCAATTCATTGTTACTTTCTAACCATTGTAGCCATGATTTCAAAATCTCTTAACAGAGTTGGTTTAACAACCATTTTGTAAATCCTTTAACAAGGTGATAGTTTAGTTTAATTGCTCTAAAGACCTCTAGCAAGGCCACTCCTAATAGGGTGATTAAATCCTCTGACAAGGTCACACCTAACAGTGTGTATTGTAACCTTTAACAGGGTTGGCTCCTAACAAGTCTCACTTCAGAAGAGTGAAAATTGGTAGCTAGTTACTTGGTGGTTTTTCCCATATTGGGTTTCCACATTAAATCTGGTGTCTCTTGTATTCATGTTATTTAATTTTGCATGTATGCTAATAATTATGAATGCTTAAAGATCAGTAACAAGTTAATCTATCGAGTTACAACATTTCTGTGATGTATTTATCGAGTGACAACAGTAACTTGTTATTTAAGACATCTAAGGGATCTAGATTTGTTTTTGTGGTAACTGATTCACCCCCCCTCTCAATTACTGCATCTATATTTCCAATAGGTTTGTCTTATCCACTGACATAAATTGAACTTTTTTTTAAAAAAAAAGGGTAAGTTTTCTTGTTCAAAAATATGTGCATTACAACTTGTATTATAGCTAGGTTATAACATTGAGGAATCATTTGGGTCCAAGTTATATGTAGAAAACTTACAAGTCATTATGATGGATTGGATTAAATAGTATAAGTTATTTCAAATGAAAGAGAGGTTCTTAGTATATCAAATTTGAATAAAAAGTACCCATGAACAAGATATGGAACATATTCATGATCAAGGTAAATAGTCTATATTAAAGAGTGATTAATTGGTTGATGGTAATGAAGGATTCTTGTGCTAATCATTTCAAAAATAAGAAAACAAGAAGAAAAAGGTGGCCAACTAGAGAAAAAATTAGCTCAACCAAGCAATGTAACATGATCTCTCAAGCCCTTTTTATACTATTGAAACCTTGTCATCATAGGTAAAAGTGAGTTATAGTTAGTAGAATTGATTTGATTAGGTCAAATGAATATTTGAAGAAGATTATTATTGAAATTTTATCAAAAAATTAATTCCATATTAACATGAAAAATAATGGGAGAACTAGAGAAATGAGAGAAATCTAAGCATGGACTATATTGGAAAAAAGTTATCAAATGAAATAATAATAGTGTTACTATAGATTTTTCTAACATATTTTAAGTCTTGGATAAATAATATAGATGCTTTGTTGTTTTTTATGATAGGGTTTTATTGTATGCAATCTAGAATCCTTATAAACCATGTTTTGGATAATTCAAGCCAATTTACTTCAATGCCAAGTTCTATGACGAGTGAGAATGATACCTTGTAAAGACATTTAATATCTTCTCCTAAGTCTCAAGATTTACACATAACTAGCCATGGTATTAAAAAAATTAATGCACTTATATCTTCAAAAGTTAGTTTGCTACAACAATTTCAAAATAAAATTGTTAAATTTGAGCAATACAAATCTTCTCAACCCATGAGCACCTGCATGCAAAATCTTGTCACAAGAGAAGAAAGGAGACCATACAAATTTCTCTCGGAGAGTAAAATGCATTAAGAGAGGATTAATTTAGGCATCACAACTTGTATTAGAGCTAGGTTGTAACATTGAGGCATCATTTGGGTCCAAGTTATATGTAGAAAACTTACAATTCATTATGTGGGATTGGATTAAATAGTACAAGTTATTTTAAATGAAAGAGAGGTTCTTAGTATATGAAATTTGAATAAAAAGTACTCGTGAACAAGATATGTAACATATTCATGATCAAGGTAAATAATCTATATTAAAGAGTGATTAGTTGGTTGATGGGAGTCTTGTGCTGATCATTTCAAAAATAAGAAAACAAGAACAAAAGGTACCCAACTAGATAAAACATTAGCTCAACCAAGAGATGTAACATGATCTCTCAAGCCCTTTTTATACTATTGAAACCTTGTCATCATAGGTAAAAGTGAGTCATAGTTAGTAGCATCAATTTGATTAGGTCAAATGAATATTTTAAGAAGATTATTATTGAAAATTTATCAATAACTTAATTCTATGTTAACATGAAAAATAATGGGAGAACTAAATAAATGAGAGAAATCTAAGCTTGGACTATATTGGAAAAAAATATTAAATGAAATAATAATAGTGTTACTATAGATTTTTCTAACATATTTTAAGTCTTGGATAAATAGTATAGATCCTTTGTTTTTTTTTATGATAGGTTTTTATTGTATGCAACCTAGGATCCTTATAAACTATGTTTTAGATAATGCAAACCAATTTACTTCAATGCCAAGTTCTATAAAGAGTGAGAATGATACCTTGTAAAGACATTTAATATATTCTCCTACTTCTCAAGAATTACCCATAACTAGCTATGGTATTAAACAAATTAATGCACTTGTATCTTCAAAAATTAGTTTTTCTACAATGATTTCAAAATAAAATTGTTAGATTTGAGCAATACAAATCTTCTCAACCCATGAACACCTACATGCAAAATCTTGTCGCGAGAGAAGAGTGGAGGCTAGAGAAATTTCTCTCAAAGAGTAATATGCAATAAGAGAGAATTAATTGAGGTATCACAACTTGTATTAGAGCTAGGCTGTAACATTGAGGCATCAGTTGGGTCTAAGTTATATGTAGAACATGTATTACAACTTCTATTAGAGTTAGGTTGTAAGATTAAAGCATCATTTGGGTCCAAGTTATATGTAGAAAATGTACAAGTCATTATGTGGGATTGGATTAAATAGTACAAGTTATTTCAAATGAAAGAGAGGTTCTTAGTATATCAAATTTGAATAAAAAGTACCCATGAACAAGATATGTAACATATTCATGATCAAGGTAAATAATCTATATTAAAGAGTGATTAGTCAGCTGATGATAATGAAGGAGTCTTGTGCTAATCATTTCAAAAATAAGAAAACAAGAAAAAAAGGTGACCAGCTAGAGCAAACATTAGCTCAACCAAGGGATGTAACATGATCTCTCAAGCCCTATTTATACTATTAAAACCTTGTCATCATAGGTAAAAGTGAGTTATAGTTAGTAGCATTGATTTGATTAGTCAAATGAATATTTGAAGAAGATTATTATTGAAATTTTATCAATAACTTAATTCTATATTAACATGAAAAATAATGGGAGAACTGGAGAAATGAGAGAAATCTAAGCATGGACTGTATTGGAAAAAAATTATTAAATGAAATAATAATAGTGTTATTATAGATTTTTCTAACATATTTAAGTCTTGAACAAATAATATAGATACTTTGTTGTTTTTTATGATAGGGTTTTATTGTATGCAACCTAGAATCCTTATAAACCATGTTTTGGATAATGCAAGCCAATTTACTTCAATGCCAAGTTCTATAAGAGTGAGAATGATACCTTGTAGAGACATTTAATATCTTCTCCTAATTCTCAAGATTTACTCATAACTAGCTATGGTATTAAATAAATTAATGCACTTATATATTCAAAAATTAGTTTTTCTACAATGATTTCATTAAAAAATTGTTAGATTTGAGCAATGCAAATCTTCTCAACCCATGAACACCTGCATGTAAAATCTTGTCATGAGAGAAGAATTGAGACGAAAAAAATTTCTCTCAAAGAGTAAAATGCATTAAGAGAGAATTAACTGATTTACAATTATAATCCTTATAAAAGGAGGAAGGTGAAAACCATAAAGGGAAACATCCTAGGTTGCATGATAATAATTAATAAAAGAATGAATTATTATATGCCTAGATTTTAGCTTAAGGAAACTAGAGATAATAAGTGACTTAATAATTAAATCACAATGATTTAATCAAATAAGATAATAGCTTAGTACTCTAAAACCTCCCCTTAAGATAAAATTAGGGAGTAGGTAAAAACCTAGAAAATACTATTGAAAGTAAATTTGGATCCTAACAACAAGGCCTGATGAGGTACCCAATCATAACCAAATATTTTGAGAAGAAATAGAAAATATCACATGGGAAAACCCCTAGTCCAAGAAGAGATGGAAATAATGTTGAAAGAACTAGTGGAGGACTATAGAAGCCTACAAACTAGAGAATGTCCTAGAAGACAAGAACAATAGGGTGATCATGAAGAACACCACTGAAGCATGAGGAAGCTACAAAGCTTTGTCAAAAAGTAACTACTAATATGAAGAATATCCATTGAAATAGAACTTGACTAGGTGGAGAAGACTATAATCTTCATGAGTGCCCTCAAATGACACTACTCAAATTAGGAGACACACAGAAGAAAATAATTGAACTTGAATATACATATGGCAAAAAACACCAAAGCCTAAAGAGAGTATCAATCAAACATAGAAGGTTGCATCCAAAATAGGAACAAAAAGATGAATGTCTATATGGTAAATGATCCATCTCGTTGAAATGCATAGGTACCCAGCCATTGCATCCATCTAGTACATAGGAATAAGTAATGAATACATATCTCACTCCATTGAACCAAGGAAGCATAACAACCGATAGAAGAACCCCCCTAATGCAAACAAGGGTGAGGTGACAAGCAACTAGAAAACTAGGCCAATAAGAACTGCATGTCAAGGAATCACAACCAAGATGCACAAAAGAATACATAATTTTGTACTAAGGTGATCAATCTTAGACACATCATAAGGCCAATGTCATGAAATATCATCAAAGGGACACTCACTGGACAAAAGGAGATGGCAAACAAGGCAATCAACCCATAAGGCCCAAGATATGGTAGATCCAAAGAATATAGTAATATGCATGAGTGTGCTCATATGAAAATGCTTGAATTAGAAGAAAAAACAAGGCAAACAACTAAATGAAAATACAAATGGAATATGACACTTTATCTCAGTGTGTTTGCAAAAATGCATACAATAGATTTCTATAAAGACCACAAGAGACATAAGACTAGTACAATAGAGAGTACATCCCATGATGAGTCATCTGAAGCAACAAAATTGATCCCTCAACATGAAACAACCAATATATCCACTGGAGTGCAAAAATACAAAAAAACTGAATAGGATGTATCTAGAGCATAATTTGGAAACAATTAGCATCGATGTAAATAGCATAGAACAAGCTTTCCAATGATATAAATTTTTTCCAAAATGGACTCCAGATGCTAAAGATATGTCTCTCAGAGTGCAAAAGTGAACTAATAACTTTGACTATAAAAAAATCTATGAAAAAGGCATCAAAATACAAACAGACTTGTATCATCATGACAGGCTTAGAACCAGGTTTCTGGTGATATCTTCTTCGTACAAAATGGAATTTGTATGCCAAGATATGAGTGAAAAATACTTGAAGGTCCAAACTGAGCCTAAAGGGAAAACATGTATGGTGATGCATGTGTTGATGCTGCTAAGTGATGAGCCCAAATTTGATAGTCAAATGATCGTCAAGGCAAAAAATGCTAGAGAAAATACCCAATAGCCAAAACAAATCACCATGGAACTAGAAACAAAGCAAAAAAAATAACATAGAGCCTCCCATTAAAGGTAAAATTGCCAACAAAATGTCTACTTGCATTGACGTGTTGTGTCAATATTGACTAGGTGGATTGACGAGTGTATGATGGGGCCCAAATCTGAGTTGATCACTAGCTGAGGTGGCGTAATCAAATCGCAAGGTGCAAGGACCAAGGAAGGGTCATGTGTGTGTAGGAAGATCAAGGAAAGATGGAGCGATAACCAAACAATAAGAGTAGCAATTCCAATAACCAAAAAAACTTGGGTCAACCTTACCTGCATGGTTGACGTGGGCTAACCTTTTTTAGGGCCTAATGCATGTGTGTCAGGCTGCATGTCAGCGGTTCCAGGAAAGGACATGCACCCTATACAATAAATTTACTTTGACCTTGGGTAGATACATACAAAAATAATGTGGGAGCCCTCCATAATCCCAACACATGCACATGCTTGGAGACTTCAAGGTGGAACCAGAGAGTTCAGGGGATGAATGTGCAGGGGTCCTCCTAGTATAGGAGCCTACATGTCACAAAAATGCCTTCCTTATTAAAAAAAAATGCTCCCCTATGCACCTTTCTCAAAACCTAAAAACACCTTCACATGTGCTATCTCCAAAGCGCGAGCGAGGGCCCAAAACTTCACACAATAAAAATCATGCAAAAGATTTTTTTTTAAAAATCACATCCACTTTTATTTATAAAAAAACAAAAAATTGTGATAATAATTTTTTTGATAAATAAAATTTTAAAAAAATTGTTGGCTCGATTTACATGCCCACATACAACCTAGGTGTAATCTTTTTTGCCTTAGATTGCAACTTTGTCTAAAATAGAAAAATTGTATATGCAAACACAATTTTTAGAGCACTCTAAGCTCAACGGTGATATCTATTTGGGCTCAAAGTGACTTGAAATGAAGGTCCCCCAAAATCCAATACAAAAAACACAGATCTAAAAACCAATGCAAAAATCTCATAAAGAGAACAAGGCATGAAAGTTAGAAGCTCTAATATCATGTTAGATTTGAGCAATACAAATCTACTCAACCCATGAACACCTGCATGCAAAAGCTTGTTGCAAGAAAATAATGGAGACCAAACAAATTGCTCTCAAAGAGTAAAATGCATTAAGAGATAATTAATTTATTTACAATTACAATCCTTATAAAAGGAGAAAGATAAAAGGTAAAAGGTAAAAACTCTAAAGGGAAATATCCTAGGTTGCATGATAATAATGAATTATTATATGCCTAAAGTATGGCTTAAGTAAACTAGAGATAATAGGTGACTTAATAATTAAATCAAGATGATTTAATCAATAAGACAATACCTTATTCATCTAAAAAAATCATGTCAATAATACATTTTCTTTCAATTTGTACTAAAAGAGCCTCATAGATAATATAGTCAATTATTGAATGAGACCTTTCTATGCATACAATTTCAACTTTAGTTTTGAGAGTACAATATGTCACATATCGAGAAACATGGAGGTTCTGATAATTGTTGAGAAACTTATAAACACCTAAGAGTATTGGATTTCTAAATTACTACCAAAGAAAAATTGCTTATTGTTATATCAGATCAAAATAAAAGTTGTAGAACATAGAAATAAAGAACCAATATTAGAAAAATCTATTAGGAGGAAATAAGTTTATTATAATGACAGAATTTAACAAATTTCATTTGTCATTTGTAAGGAAATTCATGTTTGTAAACAAAATTTGGTTAGTAATTTATATGATGAATCATTGAATTAGTGAAATGGAAATTAAACTTCTATTCAAAACTATTTGGGTATTATTGTGTTATAGGTTTAAAAGCATTATAAAATTATTAGTATAAATTCTATAACTAGTATCCTTATTCACTAATGGTGTTATCTTGAAATCATTAAATTTCTCATTAATTCCTAAGATTTAAGGCAAGAAAGATTTATTTCTATGATAATTGAGAATACAAAATCATATGTTTGTAAAAGCCAATTAGATGTATAGCCTCTATGTTATTAAGTGTGTGTACATTGATTTCTCCATGTTGTTAGGATTAAACCATAGAAAGCAATAACAATCACATGCAAATATAAACAATATCAGAAAATAATAGATCACACAAAAAAGAATACAAGACACCAAGATTTAATGTGGTTTACCCAATCCCTGGGCTACGTCCACCAAACAACAAGTCTGATATTATTACGATCTAGTGATTACAACTTGATTACAATCTGTAATCTCTTACAGCTCAATACCACCACAAGAACCAATTTTCACATCACCACAATGAAACAATCCCTAACCCTAAGCCCTTTTATACAAATTTTTTTACCACTTTAGGGTTATAATTAATAATTACATGTCGGCCCAAAATTGCAATAAAATAGGGCCCAACAAAAAATTGTGGAGTGTGTATAGTACTTCCCTGATCAGTCACCACAATCATCTCCCACTCGGGGACTAATCAGGCTCCACACTAAACAACAATCTCCCACTTGGAGACTAATCTTGTAGCTATGTCACTACTCCACGAGGCTCCCACTAGATCAAACCACCTTGGACTGTGTTGTTCATTGATAGTTGTTCAATCTACAAGACCAACTGAAGCTAAAGAGGAATGCAGTTTCTCCCTTATTAATACCTTTGTAAACATATCTGTTGGATTGTCATCTATATGTATCTTGTCCAATTTTAACTATCCATCATCTAAAATTGACCGAATGAAATGGTACCACAACTATATGTGTTTGGTCTTTGAATGAAAAGTTGAATTCTTTGCAAGATGAATGGCACTCTAACTCTCCGTAAACAAATAATTATCCTTCTAAGGGTGTCCCAATTCTTCCAAGAAGAATTGAAGCCATATCATTTCCTTGGCTGCCTCTGTAGCAGCAACATACTCTACCTATGTAGTGGATAAAGCATTAACCTTCTATAACCTAGAAACCCAGCTCACGGCTGCTCCATCAACAATAAATACATAACCTATAGTACTCCATTTGATATCAATATCCCCTACCAAATCTGAGTCAACATAGCCCTGTAAATCAGTAGTAGAGCCCCCAAAGTGTAAACACTTACTAGATGTTCCTCTTAGATATCTGAGAATCCATTTAACTGCATTCCAATGCTCAATTCCTGGATGACTCATACCTACTAATGAATCCCACTGCATGTGTAGTATTTGGCCTTGTATATACCATAGCATACATCAAGCTTCTTACAGCTAAAGTATAGGGTACCTTTGACATCTTATCCTCCTCTTCTTATGTCTTGGGACACATCTCCTTAGTCAACTTCAAATGACCAGATAAAGGTGTGCTAACAGCTTTAGCATTCTCCATAGAGAAACGTTGCAACATCTTCTCAACATAATCAACCTAAGATAGTGTCAATTTCCTGTTCTTCCTATCTTTGGAAATCTTCATACCAAGGATTTGTTTTTCTTCCCCCAAATCCTTCATAGAAAATGCATGTGCTAACTGGCATTTCAGCCCCTTAATATGATCCATGTTAGACCCAACTATAAGCATATCATCAACATATAAACATAAAATAATGTAGTTGTCATCATACAACCTCTTAAAATAAACAAAATGATCTAAATGACACCCCATGCTCATGCATAATACTGTCAAATTTCAGATACCATTGCCAAGGTGCTTTCTTCAAGCCATATAAAATTTTCTTCAATTTGCACACTAAGTTCTTCTTACCTTTGATCATAAATCCCTATGGCTGAGCCATATATAGCTCTTCATCAAAATCACCATGAAGGAAGGTTGTTTTAACATCAAGCTGCTCTAAATACAAATCTTCAGTAGCCACAATGCTTAAAATAGTACAAATAGAAGTCATTTTAACAATAGGAGAAATTATCTCATCAAAATCAGCCCTTTTTCTGTGCAAATCCTTTTACAACTAACCTGGCTTTAAATCTTTTGTTACCTCCATCCCCTTCTTTTAACCTATAAACCCACTTATTCTATTAAGCCCCTTTGCCTGTAGGAAACTTGCATAAATCCCAAGTCTTATTTTTCAGCAAAGTGTCAATTTCATCTTTCATTGCAGACTCCCACTAAATCTTAGTATCCACCTGCATAGCTTCATCATAACATTTAGGTTCACCAACATCAGTAAGTAAAATAGAATATAAAGAGGGAGAAAATCTTTCTAGAGGTCTAATTTTTCTTGTTGACCATCTAACATTCACTAGTGTGTGTGGTATTTTTTGTTGTGGTTGTTGCACATCACGAGGAATGGTTGGAAGATCATCTTTTGGAGTATCATCTAGCACTACATAATCATCTTCTTTCTTCTCATGTTGCTGCAACAAATTATTGTACAACACTTTCTCATTAAATATGACATCCATGTTTCTTATAATTTTATGATTTTCAAAATCCCAAAGCCTATAACCAAATCCATTAATACCATATCCAAAAAATACACATTTCTTTGACTTAGCTTCTAGCTTGGTTCTATTTTCAGAACCTATGTGAGCAAATGCTTCACAACCGAAGGTTTTGAGAAAAGAATAGCTCACCTTCTTACGAGTCCATGCTTCCTCTAGAATACCACAACCCAAAGGAGTAGAGGGACCTCTATTAATCAAATATATAGTAGAATCGACAACCTCCACCCACATGTGTAAGGGCAACCCAACGTGCAACTTCATGCTCCTTGCATGCTCCATTATAATCATGTTCATGCATTCAACCACTCCATTTTGCTGTGGAGACCTTGGAATAGTTTTCTATCTATGAATACCATTAATGGAGCAATAATCTTCAAATTCATGATTGCAATACTCACCACCATTATCAGATTTGAGACATTTTAATTTCTTACCAGTCTCATTTTCAACCAAGCATTTCCATTTCTTAAAAGTTTGGAATACATCCGATTTTTGTCTAAGGAAATAAACCCATAATTTTCTAGTTGCATCATCAATGAATGTAAAATAATAATGAGAGACACCAAGGAAATATACCCGAGCTGGTCCCCATACATTTGTATGCACAAGCTCTAATTTCTCCCTTTTATTTTCCTTCCTTGTCGTCACAAAACTCACTCTCTTTTGTTTTCCATACACACAACTTTCACAAAAATCCATATTAACACATTTTAGACCTAGTAAGATATTCTTTGAATGGAGTACTTTCATACCTTTCTCACTCATGTGCCCAAGTCTGTTGTGCCACAATGTTGTATCAGAATCTACAACAACTATTTGTTCTCCCTGCTCAACTGCAACAACTGTTCTTAAATATTCATTTTTCTCTGAAACAATTAAAGTCGAATGAACAATATGACCTATACAAAGATATAAGGTGCCTACTTTCACACATTTTTCTACTACAAGGGAACCTTTTGAAACCTTTTTTTTTTAATCATTAAAAGTAACTACACAACCCTCATCACCGAGTTGCCCTGCTAAAATTAAATTCCTACTTAGCCTTGGAACATGTCTTACATCATGTAGTAGCCAATGATTCCCTTTCCAACAATCTGACAGGGTTCATTATCCCCCAAATAAACAAGTCCAGAATCCCCTTAGATATAATCAATGAAATAACCTTTATGAGTTGTAGCATGAAATGAAGCATGAGAATCTAAAACCCATGAATCATCAACACTTTCTAAAGACAGAAGCAAAGCATTCTCTTCAGATTTGTTACTTACCACATTTGCCTCCTTGTCTCCATTTGGTTTATCTCCTTCATTTTTCTTTCAAGTCCAACAATCTTTCTTTTTATGCCCTAGTTTCCCACAGTACCAACAGTTGTTTTGTCCTCTCGATTGAGACCTCCTCTCCTTTGACTTTCCTCTTGATTTCCCATGATTTCTAAAATTACTTCCTCTCTCAATTGTTCTTCCTTGAATTTGTGCATTCAAAGCACTTCCTGATGTAGATCCACTTGAGGATTTCCTATGAGTTTCCTCACTCAAAAGAACACCTATCACATCATCATATTTTAGGGTACTAGATCTAGGAACAGAATTACTCACAACCATTACCAAGCCATTCTAGCTTTCAGGCAAAGGACACAAAATCAAGAGAGCCCTAATTTCTTCCTCAAAATTGATACCCACAAAAGATAACTGACTAGTAATAGTATTAAACTCATTTAAATGATCTGCAATAGATCCACCTTCTTCCATTTTCATATTAAATAAACACTTCATGAGAAATACCTTGTTTGAAGCGGAGGGCTTTTCATACAGTTTTGCTAGGGTTTGCATCAACTCTTTTGTTGTCTTCGCTTTTGTAATATTAAATGCCACTAATGGTGTTAGGCATAATCAAATGCTTCCAATTTCCTTTTTGTCCAAAAGATCTTAGTCGACATTTGACATAGATCCTTGATTCTTGGTTTTACCTTCCAATGAATTCCATAAATCCTTATGATAAAGATAGTCTTCCATTTGCATCTTCCATAACTGAAAGTTCTACCCATTAAACCTGTCAACCCTCAGCTTACCCTTATCTGCCATCGCTCCCACTCAGCCATGAGACTGCAACTCAACCGTGAGACTTTCTTGCAGAGGATAACTTAAAAACAACCTTGCTCTGATACCACTTGTTAGGATTAAACCATGGAAAGAAATAACAATTACATGCAAATATAAACAATATCAAAAAATAATAGATCACACAAAATAGAACTCAAGAATATGGAGTATGTACAATACTTCCCTAATCAGTCACCATAATCTAACACGTGTTAGAAATAGCTAACTTCTTATGAAATGATGTATAAAAATAGTGTAAAAATGCATATATTTTGTGCAAATTTAAACACACCAAACCTTGTTTATTAAACAACTCAATATGGACCATGTAGAAAGTCTAAGTAGTAATCTAGAGAGAGAGGATATAAATATGAGTAAGATACATCAATATCAAAATTATAAAAAGGGAAAACATGGAAAAACATAAGTAAAGGAACAAATATTTATTGAGAGAGAGAAATTTGTATACGAAAATAACTCTCATACTTGTATGCAAATGAACCTTGCAAAAACTTGTAAAATCCTATTTGTGTAGTAGTGTGGCATGCTTGTGGAGATTTTATATATATTTAAATTATTTTGGATACTATGAAAATAAATTTGTCATGACATGTGAAATAAGTTATTAAATGTGATGGGTCTCAAATTGGTGACTTTTTACAATGTACTTGGTAAGGGTTAGATGAATGTCGTATGTGATCCATCAAGGAATACCCTTAATGAGAATAACATGAATGCATTTTATTGTGAAAAATAATAATTGTGTTAATGTTGTATTTCAAGACGTGTTTCATGTGAATCTTGTATAATGGTGTGTTGGCATTGCCCCATAGCAAGTCTCTTTGTTGTAAAAAATGCACATCATGATGTTGCTACATGCCAAAGTTTTATTTTTTATTTTTTATGAGATGCACACCATGTGATTAGGGGTTGACTAATAGAGGACACCCATCGGAGTCTTATAGATAAATGTTGTGACGATAGTAGCTCAATAGCAAAGCTATATGAGACACACACAATATTGAGAGATAGATGACCTCCATTAACTGTTGGACTCTAAAGGATGTTATTTCTTGTAGACTCCCCCATATGCAGAGCCACACTAGTTGGTTGATAGTGAAAGCCTACTCCTTGATGTATTTTCCCATGGGCTAAGGATAGTTCCAATTATGATGGTGATACTTGGATATTATGGCAAATACATTAATTTTTAAATACATTCTATTATGATTATGTGGTTAGAGAACCGCTATTTTTATTGCCTAACATTCTAACACACTTTAATTAATCAAGATAATTATGAGGACTTGTGCAATGAATATGAAAGGCAATACAAGGACCGATACAAATTTTATCCTAAAGTTTAAATAAGACTCCATGTTTTGAAGGGTTTTTGAGATTCCATGGTTTTAAGAAACTTATGAGAGGGTTTTTCAACATTTTAATAAGGTTTTGAAATGTTTTAGCAAGGTTTTGAATTATGCAATTATTTATAACACCCACATAAGACACTTCAAACAAAGAGGATGTTTTAGAATTTATGGACAAAAAATTTAAAAAGTAGGTTGGAAGGATACTACTCATTTAATCCCTACTTGGATTTCTCCATTTACCTTAGACAAGCTGGATAAGTAGAGATTTTGGTGTCTCCAACTACCTGAAATTACTTAGGAATCCGCAAAACCTCTTACCTCAAAGGTTTGAAAACCTAGGAGGAATTTATGTCTCACAATGAAGGGTATACATGGGGCATCTTAGTTATCATGGGGGGGCTTATGTGTCAACAAACATATAAGGATTTTGGGAAACTAAAATAATGATTTTTAGTAAGGGTATCTAGTTCAGGGGATGTAGAGTAAATGTTATCAAAATGTTTACCAACCCTTGGAACAAGGGCTTTACACATCTCACAAATAATTGGGTAAAACTTTCACTAATTGATAATTTAATCCCAATTACATATTTATATAGAAGTTTGGAAGTGCTTGGCCTTATCCTATTATCGTGTGGGTCATTCCCTCCCACTTGGCCTTATGGGCTTCTTGGGAGGTTGGCTTTCTAAAAGGATAGAATGAATTTATCTTATGTCTAAGATCCATGAAAGAAAGGAGAGATGATATATTCATTATATCTTTGGTATAAACAAAATGTTCCTTTCACACTACACACATCAAAATTGTTCGTGAACCTTTAGAACTAAAGTATGCTCTAAACTATTAAAATCAAATACATAAAACACACACAAGGTCTTCATCATACATCCTACAACAAACTCATTAGTTGTATACATATAGGTTTACAACCCATTATTGCTAAAGTGTTTCATAGATTGATTAATAACAAAAACCCCTTATGGTAATAGAAATGATAAAAAATAAAAGGCATAATGAAAGAACAAACTCAAAAACTATTGTACATTCCCAATCAGGAAAATTTCACCCCAGCTACATAGGGGTAGCATCTAAATATGTCTAACGATATCTAACTACACAAAAAGGGGGCCTAATTACACAAAAAAATAACCCATGTGCACAAAATAGGTCCCAAGTGCACAACACCTAAGACAAAATACATATTTACTCAAAATTTTAAAGTCTCCTTTGAATTTTGAGTTCCTCATTGTGCCTATATGAGAAAAATAGGGTTCATTAAGCCAACTTACATAATTAATGTGAGGATTTGATGTTAGTTGAGCCTCCTCATTAAATTAAGTGAATTTTTTCATTCATTTTAAGAAATCAAATGAAATCTCAAAGTTCATTTTTAGACCAATTTCTAGAAATAGGGTTCATTTTAAGCTTGGTAATAAGAGATTAATTCATTATCAAATGCATGTATGAAAAAAATTAAGTCTTATTCCTAAACACCAAATAGGTTTGTCCAACTATGCATATCTAATCCTACGTGTGCATTAATTAACCTAGCCATGCAATGAGACTATCCAACTATGTAGAAAAGAACTCCCAACTACTCAACTTAAACCCTAAGTGCATACCTTGACTCCTAAGTGTATTATTCTTGTTCTTATACCTACACCTACATACACAAAAAAAGTAGTAATTTGATCAAATTTCACATGTATTATATTGGGTTCATCACATGTAAGGTAATAGAATAAGAAATCAAAATCATTACATGCTAGAGTCAACCACAAAACCCTAAATGAATGCAAAACAAAATCCTACCCTAATGTCAAAATAATTGAGATGGAATGGAAAACATAAGTATTGACTCCCTCAATTGGACTTCAATGCCTTTTCTTGCTTTTATAAATGAGGTAGTGTAGATACCATGACAACTTGCACTTATCCATGAAATCAATAAGATAATAATGGTGAGAAGATTCAAAAGATATAGCTAGTTTATTAAAGGAAATTGATGCCAATTTTAAGAATTTTCAATGAGAACCACCAAATTGGAAAATTGGTTACAGTTGGGAAATTTTTATAATTATGATGTTCCTTGATGCACAAATTGGAGTGCATAAACGAAGGATAATTGGAAAGTAACAAGTAGGCTAAATTAGTGGTAAAAGGGAACAATAAAGGTGGTGGCTAGAAAATAAGACGCATCCACATAATTAGGGGATGTAAGCAAATTAGTAGGATGTAGACCAAAATACCATTTGGAAATGTGAGAATTTTTTTTTTTTTTTCCCTAAAATTTAATATTCTCAAAAATTAGGTATTAGAGAATTATCAAATTTGAAAACTCATAATTAGCCAATTAATTCATCAAAATCAACTAATTGTAAAATATAAGAAAAGGAAATTAATGTATTGAACAATGAACTCTAGCGAATAATCATTTTAATGAATGGTAAATTACTCAGCTCTAGTGAATAATGTAAATCCCTCTACCCTACTACAAAATGTGAAATACATCAATTATAGATTAATGGAAAAATACATTGATTATGAGTAAAGGGTAAAAATGAATTTTCCTAAAAACTCATACATGTGAAGCAAGTGTCACATTTTGTAATTTAAAAATATGGACAAGCAACCTATAACTCGGTTAAGAAGGTAGTCAGAAACTTGCTTTGCAAAAAAAAATTTCATACCCTAGCTAAGGTATCCATTGATAAGCCTATTAAATATGATAGTACCTTAACAAAGTACCATCCTCCATATAAGAGAAAAGATTTTATCTCATCACAAAAATCTAAGAGTAGGTAGGAAATGATTAAGGATGCTCAAGACATGGAGAGTTGGAACAAAGTTAGAAGAAAGGTCAATAAGCAAAACAATAAAAATTCATTAATAACTAGTATTGAAAAAGTGATGAAATCAAAAAACCCTAAGAAATTAGCAACCAAGGTTAGATTTTCAAAAATAAAAACACTAAAAAGTTCCATATCAAAAGGAAAGACTAATATGGCAATCAATTTGAAATAAAAAAACAAATGGAGAAATCCAAAATGTGAGACAGATAAGTGAACCTTCCATACAAATTTTATGTTGGAGAAACAAAAAGTGTGAGCTTTGAAGAGGAAGATAAGAATTCAAAGAAGCAGGATAAAGCAATTATCTTCAACAATAATTATATAGAAGGAAACAATGTTGATAATAAAGGAACATCAGATCCCTAATCAATTGGAAATAGAGAGTGAAAAGGAAAGGAATTTCAAAATGTGCAAGGTATAAATAAACGAAATGAAGAACATGTAATGATCATAAACAACTATTTTTTCATAACGTTGATGGTTTGAATGCAAAGCCCTAAGAATGTATATAGTATGGAACAATCCAAGAACAACAAAATTATCTCTAGTAGAATGGTTAAGCTCAGGCTACAAGGGCTAGGTAAGTATAACATATCTTTATGACTCTATATCATATGTTCATTGCAATAAAAAACAAATAAGAGGTGTAGTTTTTTTATTTTTTCTATTTTGCTAGGTTTTTCCTACACTTTTAATAATCTCGCTTAGGTTAATAAAGCATGTCTTATTAGGTGAATGGTTGTGAGGTGTCACCTTCCTACATGTGAGCATCCATTAGCTATCTTGGGAAGATACTTTGCTATCTTTAGTCCGATAGATGGTTGCTCCTCATTGGTTGGTATTGCCACCTCCTCTCTCTTCCTTGCCTATATAAGCATGCTACTTGGCTTGTATTTACATCTCTTATTTTTGCACCCTCTTAATGCTATTTTGCTTCCAGCATTTGCATTACTCTCTTGGAGACTAACTCTATGATGCTATTTTGATTTTGTATCATTTGCATTCATAGTTTAGATATTTACTCTTTGCACTAGTTTTCTGGGTTATTAATCTTTTCAGATTCTAACATGGTATCAGAGCTTTTCTATGTGCAAGAGTAGATTTTAGTTTCCTTATTTGAGAGATTCGGGGGGGGGCAAATAAACTTTATTGTAGTTTTTTGAAAAATGAAGTATGCTCTTCTCTTGCATCTTTGGATGATCTTGAGAATCAGAAAAGTTTTGACAAAAAACACTTTCTGGGTTTTGTTCGCAGCCCTGAAAAACCATCTGGGTATCTTTTAGATTTTGCATGCAAGCTGTATATTTTTCAGAATCAAGCATGCAAAGCTACAGCCATACCCCTCTCCGTTGGCAGTCACAGATTTGAATGCAATTTTTCTTCAAATCAGGGGATCAGCAAATTTTCGGAGCACTTTGGGCCCAAACGGACATCACCATTGGATCCGGAAGGCCGTTTGCAGTCAGGATTCATATAAAACTTGTCATTTTTGGAGACAGAGCTCCGCGAGGCAAATTTTTTTTTGGTTGCAGGGCTTCCGTACGGATCGTACGGACGATTTTCGGGCACCGCCGCCGCGCCACCCGCGCGCAGCCCGCAGCGGCCGCAGCAGGCAGCGCCGCCCGAGCTCAGCCGCGGCCCGGCCCCCTCCGGTCCTCCGCCCTCCGCCGGCGGCTCCTCCTCATCCGCCGCCCTGCGGCCACCTCCGCCGGTAGCTCCGCCACCCCGGCAGCCTCCGCTCAGCCCGACAGCTCTGCAGCCACTGCGGGGGTGACACGTGGCATGGGCGCCACGTGGCACACTGCCACGTGGACCCGCCACGTCACCCTTGCCACGTCGTCTGTACTGCCACGTGGCACTCTTTTTTGCGGCGACGACTGTCTAGCCGTCAAATTTAATGCCCTAAATTGCTGACGTCATCAGCCTTGCTTGCACTCTCCTTCAAATTCTCTTTTGGACCTACCTTCGGTTTTTTGGCCATAACTTTTGCATACGGAGGTATTTTTTCGATCCGAAAGAAGCACCGGAAAGCTGGTTCCGAGACGGAGATGCTGGTATAGGTGTTTTTTATTTTTGATGTAGTTTGGTTTCCTGTTATGGCAGTCAAAGCCAGATGTTCTATTTTGCACTCCGGGAGGCGTATCTTGAGCTTTCGATCTCCGATTTTGGACTTCTTTATATCGTTGGAAAGCTCTTTTTGTGCTCTTTCCAGTGATGCTAGTTGTTATTCCAGATTCTATTCCAAACACATCCTATTCAGTCTTTTGCATTTTAGCATTCTGGTGGATATTCTGTTTGTTTCAGGTCCGGAGATCGATTTTGTTGCTTCAGTTGCTTCGTTTTGGGCTTTACCCTCTGTTGTTTCAGCCTTATGTTTTTTCTGATCATTGTTGATATTCACTGTAAGCATCTTTATGCAACGCACTGAGATAAAGTGCCACTCTTGCGATTCAGGATCCTTTTCATCATTGTGATTCATTGTACTCGCACTATTATATAAAGTGCCATGGGGGGGATAGTTGTTTGCCGCTTATAGGCCCTCTTTCTCTAATTCCTCATGCACTGTCGACGACACATGCCTTTATTTGTGTTTGTACCTCAGTCTCGATGTGTTTGGCTCCTGTGTTGTAGGAGATTTTTGGCCCATCTTTTCAGCTGCCTGTCACCTCACCTACCTTAAGGGGAGGATATATTGTTGTTCTATGCTTCTTTGGTTGATGGTTCGTGCCTTCTATTTCCATGGAGGTTCCTTTGGTTGATGGTTCGTGCCTTCTATTTCCATGGGGGTTCTACAGATCAACATTTTGACAGAGTTTTGCGATTCTTCATGCTTCAGTGATGCTGCTTCTTCATGATCACTCCTTGTTCCTGTTTTAGGGGACAATTTCCCTAGTGGGAGACTTCTTCAGTTCTTCACTAGGTTCTTACCTCTTTTTGGGGGAGGGTTTTTCCCTTGTGGTTTTCTCTCTTTTCCCACTTTCAGAGGTTGCATCTTCTTGCATTGTACTTGGGTACCTAACATGGCCTCGTTACCGAGACCCATTTCTACATCCACCTAAGCTTCGCTTATGGGGGGGTGTTAGTGTCATTTTTTTATTTTTTCTATTTTGCTAGGTTTTTCCTACACTTTTAATAATCTCGCTTAGGTTAATAAAGCATGTCTTATTAGGTGAATGGTTGTGAGGTGTCACCTTCCTACATGTGAGCATCCATTAGCTATCTTGGGAAGATACTTTGCTATCTTTAGTCCGATAGATGGTTGCTCCTCATTGGTTGGTGTTGCCACCTCCTCTCTCTTCCTTGCCTATATAAGCATGCTACCTGGCTTGTATTTACATCTCTTATTTTTGCACCCTCTTAATGCTATTTTGCTTCCAGCATTTGCATTACTCTCTTGGAGACTAACTCTATGATGCTATTTTGATTTTGTATCATTTGCATTCATAGTTTAGATATTTACTCTTTGCACTAGTTTTCTGGGTTATTAATCTTTTCAGATTCTAACAAGACTAATATGGCAATCAATTTGAAATAAAAAAACAAATGGAGAAATCCAAAATGTGAGACAGATAAGTGAACCTTCCATACAAATTTTATGTTGGAGAAACAAAAAGTGTGAGCTTTGAAGAGGAAGATAAGAATTCAAAGAAGCAGGATAAAGCAATTATCTTCAACAATAATTATATAGAAGGAAACAATGTTGATAATAAAGGAACATCAGATCCCTAACCAATTGGAAATAGAGAGTGAAAAGGAAAGGAATTTCAAAATGTGCAAGGTATAAATAAATGAAATGAAGAACATGTAATGATCATAAACAACTATTTTTTCATAACGTTGATGGTTTGAATGCAAAGCCCTAAGAATGTATATAGTATGGAACAATCCAAGAACAACAAAATTATCTCTAGTAGAATGGTTAAGCTCAGGCTACAAGGGCTAGGTAAGTATAACATATCTTTATGACTCTATATCATATGTTCATTGCAATAAAAAACAAATAAGAGGTGATGTTTTACACAAATTTCAATATTTTCTTAATGAGTATAGTGTAATCTCTTGTAAATGGTATCCTAATTTTGATATGATGAATGTTAGTAAATGATTAAACCGACATGGATAGTAATAAAAAAACCTCCCAATAGAACTTAATCACATTCATATTTTAAAAAAATTGGCAACTTCGTAGGTGTATTTTTAGATTTGGAATCTAGCTTTTCATATTCCAATGAAACCAAAATCTTAGTTAACATGAAGACTGACATTCATAAACTAGCCCCAATTAAAATTATCACTAACAAATTAATCTACAAAGTAGAACCTAAATTTTAACTAGACCATATCCAAGAAATAAATTTGTTTGATCCAGATTCAAGATATAATGATTATAATTTTCACATGAAGGTTCATAAAACATCATATATGACTTATTATGGGCACAAACAAAATAGAACCAAAAGTAACATATAATAATAAAAATGAAGAAGGGTATCAAAGTTTAGGGGAACATGTAAGAGAAAGGAAGAGTTTAGTCAATCTAATCAAAAAATCAAAATAGGAAACAAAGGAAGGAGAGATAGTGGAGGCATATGAAAATATAAACCCATAAACAAACCCATAATGCTCAGATAAAAGTGGATAAATTAAAGAGTGTATACGATAGACAAATGGAAACATAAGTACAAAATGAGATGAAACATATGAATTTATAAAGGAGAAAGATATGCGTGCACATAAAATTAATTATCAAGAAAATTCAGGAATAGAAGACAAGATTAATATGATGGAACAACGCCAACAATGTAAGAAGCAAAGACTATTTATAGAAGATATAAGAGAGAACATCATATTATACAATAGGTTGATGAAGGATATAATGTTAATAAAATAATGACATTTGTGACCAACTTATATTATGAGAAGAGGCCCATAATTTGTATGTTGGTGCATAAAATTATTGGTTGACTTCCTACAAGCTTGCCTACTCAATATTGGGAAACTCAACACAATTTTAGCCAACAAAGAAGATTGAAGCTTAAGTTTTTTCAATCTCCACACTTTAGGCTCTACAAGACCTAGGTGGTTGTACCTTAACTAGAAATGGTGGATGGTTATGAATGCAGACTCAATGATACTCTTGAGTTGGCAAGTGTGTTCTCAAGGAGAAATTGATATTATAAGGCTGATCATTTTGAATGCTTTGGAATATGAAATATGGATGAGAATGGATGAATGATATGTGGATGATTAAGGTAAAGAACCACACCAACATGCAATTCTATATGAACTCAAACGAAACAACTGACCAATCCCTTTATCTAATTTGGGAATAGAGTCAACCTTGAACATACTTATTATCAAACTGTTATGGAGATGGTTGACCACACCATCAACTACTAGATAAAGAAATTTGTTGAACATGAAACCCTAGTCTAATAAATTTAACCCCAACTAAAGGAGACCAATTAGACAAATACACTTTAAAATATTTGATAATCGAGAGTATTCATGAAGTTCAATCTATCTAATAGTGGTTCTGAATCCAAGGGGACAATATAGTATACAAGTATTGAAAAACCATCTAACCAAATTGAGACAGAAAAAACATCTTTTATTGATTCAAAAAAAGGAAGTACAATTGAGTCATGTTCAAGTTGCATTACCTAATCAAACTGCTATAAGCATCCATCAAGTGTTTGATAACTTATAATATTTAGCTATGTTTCCTCCTAATGCGAATGATCATGGTATCCTTTATATAAGTTCAAAGGATGCATACAAGCTTCAAATAATTGCAACTATTCCTAGCTAAAACCTAATTTGCAATTGAACACTTTATTAGAATTACAAAGCTTGAATAAATAATCTTAAGGGCATCTTTGCCAAATCTTGAAAGATCACACAGCTTTTGAAAAATAAATCCTTGATAATTGCTAATCTCCTTTCTATTTTATTTGGTAAATGATTTATGCTCCTGATGAATTTTTTGCACTTTTGTTTGTTTGCATAATAGTTCTTGCACAAAAATAATTAAATTAGTTCTCGCTTTTAATAAAAAAATCAATATAACCTTACCTCATTTTGTTTGAAGCTTTGCAAAACTTTGCCAATACCCTACACAAGCTTAAACATTATACATTTAGGGTTTTATCACAAATGAGAAATAAAAAATAATTCTTCTTATTAAGGAAACCCTAGAAATGAAACTTTAGAGAATTATAGTTTCAAAAATATTTTCCACAAATATTACCATAATTGTGGGGCAAATCTTTTAAGTAAACATTATATTTACTTTTAAGAACAATCTTTTAAAACCCAAAATAAATATACGATTTAACTCTAAGAATTTTAAAGCATTTCATTATATTTCTTTTTAATGTATTTAAAATACAAGGCATTTTGTTTAGAACTAAAGGAAATAAATGAAAATATTAAATAATGTGTTTAAAGCATGATAATATTTATTAGGAAAAACATTTGATAAAATTTTAATTAAATGCATATTGCCTTAAATATAAAAGTGCTAAGAATCTATAATGTTAGGCAAGCACATGGTAATAATATCAAACATACATTTTTATAAATGAATATCCCAAATGCTATTTGTAAGCACATGTAATATTTAAATTTAAAGATTCACTTATAAATATCAATTTATAAATATATACAATCTTAAATACATAATTCAAAGACATAAACAATAAAATATTGTTCCGATAGGATTGCTTATATTAGACAAGGAACTTTACAAAATTATTTTTCAAAGAATAAAGATTGTTGAATTCAACAATAGAAAATATTTTAATAGCTATTTATTTATATATTTAAATATTTCATCTAAGATGTTTAACATTCCAAATATTAGAAATTTAAAAGGTACTTACTTGTGACCCACCTTTTCGCATTCTCGGAGGGACGAAAGATTTGCTTGCGAAATCGCAAATTCACATTGATCTCAAAATTGCTTCCATGATTATGCAAATTTAGGGTTAAGGTTACGCTGTGCCAACTTTCTTTTTTAGAGATTTGAATAGAATTATTGCAAATCATTAGTTTTACTTTCCTTCATGGTGATTCGTTCTCGAGGCCTTATCTTCTATCACACATCAAATCACTATCAATGATTATCTTGAAATTTGTGAAACACTAGCAATCATATGCCTTTCCACGTTACAACCATGTGAACTTTCAATGATTTCTTGCTCCATTACATTTGAATTGTGTGTGCATAACTGATCACCCTAATCTCTGAGACATTCTAATTATCCCCAAGAAATATTATTCGTTGCTACAAACATTTTGGAATTTATGGCCCAAATCTCATCTTTGATCCAATTTCTTGTAGTGCGGACTATATTTTCTTTTTATGCGAGATAGTGAAAAAAGCATAAGGATTTAAAGAATAATTTTTTTTTTTATTGCATCTCTCATTTGAGAATGCAAAGCTAGTGATGTGAGTGATGCATATTTCATCTTCTTTGTGCTTTGCTGCACATTTTCACATATCATTCATTGAAAAAATTCAATCCTGTGATTGATAAAATTTTGCCATTTTCTAGCTTAGAGATGTTCTAAAAACATTAATAACTTCACCAAAATGTCCCCCAAGGCATAGTATATGGTATGGGCATCTTTTGGCAAACAAAAAACACCATTTAAAGATCATATTCAAATCCAAAAACCTATTGAAACAGTTTGCATGTGATTAATAGTTATACTGTTTTATGTAGCAAATTGGCATCTCCATCATTAGTACATGCCCTATGATTTATGTAAGAAACTATAATCCACCATATTTATAAATGAGTTATCAATCCAAATGTGAGATGATGGATTCAAATATCAAGATTGGAATTGATACTTTTCCTAGATTGTAGCTCATTTTTAGAGACCTTGTGAAGGAATTGATGTACACAAGCAATACGAAATGCATGTGATTATTACACATCATGTCTCCACAATTAATAAACTCCTAGACTAGAAGAAATCATTGTCTTGTGTAATATAGTAACACCATTTAGAAATCTAGTTTGGCCAATGAATGATGCACCCATCCAATAACGTCATAATTTTCTATTTTGTAAGCTTATCTTTGTTGAAAATCACAATAAAACATAACAAAGAAATCAAAGAAGATGACAAACCATGGAGAAACCCAAAAATGGGCTCTACCATTCTATTCCCAATGCATCTAATTTATAGAGTATTACATATCAATATAATGAATATTATATTGTGCTAGATACATTCCTCACATGGGCTGTTAGTAGAGTTTGACGACTGAGGACTCTTTGTTGTCTATTATTGATGGTGAAGTGTGGGTTGTGGATGGTGGAGGAAGGATGGGTTGGTGGAGAGATTAATATTTGCCAATAAACTTGAGCTCAACTGGGGATGATCCAGTATGGATACAAACATGCATAGCATGATTATTTGTAGTCTTGGATAATTGATCATAGTTGTGAAAACAAATCCTTCATTTTATCATAAATTTGGAACTCTAAATTTGCAAAAAATAAGGGTTCCAATAGTGGCTCTATCTGGGGACGTATGCTCCCTATGAGCATAGTGAGATTCTAGTTATATCTAGAGGAGAAGACCAAGATTAAATCTGGTGCTAAATGGAATTGGGTGACCCTAGGCCCCCCAAAGGTAAACGTTATCATTTCCCTCTATTGAAAACTTTATTCTGATCATGTAACAATAGTTGAAATCTGAAAACACCTTTGAAATTCATCATTAGATATCCCCTTTGATTTGAAATTTTTTGCTCTATGGTCCATTTTAAACATTTTGGTTTTCTCATTAATTTATTACTTAACCATTGTAAAATAGAAAATCCATATTCATATTTGGAAAATAATTCTCCATAATAAGTCATCCATATTGAAAAATCATCATCATTGTTCTTAATATTAGAAAAATATTGTTCAATTTTTTAAATTTTATCCTTTTCAATTTTTTGAATTTGGAGGCTAATTTGACATAGAGTTTGTTTGTTCTCTTCAAATATTAAAATTAGGAAAATTGGAGAATTATTTCTTAAAGTATTGTATAGATTTTTTTCTAATGTTTTATTCAACTAAATTTGCAAAGGGTTTCTGATACATCATCTATTGGTATAATAATGTAGTCTTTAGTACCTTTTGGTTGATCATGGTAGGAGGATTCATTAGGCATATTGTGATGAACACTTTTAGAGGATGAACTCCCTTGAGAAGCATCGTGTGTTTCATCGACAGAAGCAATTTGTCTGATTATATCATCTGTCAAGATTTATCCTTGTCAAAGCTCTATATAAGGCTATACGTCATTTTTATAATCTTGATATGTTGTCTTCACATAGAATGGGTTAAAGTACATGTCCTCGCATCTTTCAATAATTTGATCATTATTTAAATTGCTTGCATCATGACTAAGTGATGTATCTTCTAGAAATTCATCACCAAGCATTCCTTGAGTATGCAATATTTCTATAATATGTTTATTTCAGTGAATTGAGAAAAAATTACAATCATTTTTCTATATATATTTTTGATATTCTTCATCCAATAGATTAGAAATTTCATCTGCACTAAGAGAGTCTTCTCCTTCATTTTTTAATTTTTTGCAATAAATTCCACTACTAGCTTCATCATGAATAAATTCTTTTTCAATTTGATCCAAATTTCATTCATCTAGAATTCCATTAGGATTTTGTGCCCCTTCCATAACATTTTCCTTATCTTCACTATCTTCCTCTATGTCTCAATTCAGTAAATATTCAAGAAAAATCATTAAATCATGATCACCTAAAGTTTTAAATGCATGAATCTTATGTTGGAAACAATTTATTAATTGTGTATTGTCTTTGATGTTACACAAAATGCCATATCATTGTCAATCAATATATGTCGAGCTCACTCAAGCATCGAAGACAGTTTGCTATGTCTGTCGAGCATTCCTTAGTTTGCCTAGTTCAGAAGATAGTGTCTATCGAGTTCACTCGGGTGACAAAGGAAAGTTTGCAGAATTTGAGTGTTAACTGAGCTCACTTGGCTAATGAAGGAAATGTTGGATGGAACTAGTGTTAACCAAGCTCACTTGGTTACCAAAGAAACTTTGTGAATATGCAATCTTAACCGAGTTCACTTGGTTAACACCAAAAAATCTCCTTGAGTTAGTATCTACCGAGCAGGGTTGGCTAATAAAGGATTTTCTTGTTTTGGCATATTGAGTTCAATTTAATTTTTTGTTGGTTCTATCCGACTGAGGAGATGAATGTTAATTAATATAAATTGTATTCAAGCCAACTTGACAATATGTAAGATATAAATACAAGGTCAAGTTGAGGATTGAATGGTGGAACATAATTGAATATTTGATGATGCTTAGAGGAAGTGAAATAGAAAGATAAGAAAAATATCCTTGTTGAGATGCAAAGATGCATTCAATTAGGAATGATCAAGTATACAAGCCAAAATTGAGATCTATAATCAGCAATTCAGTTGTATCAGAAATTAGGTCATCTCATTGTTACTCTCGAACCATTAACCATTGTAGCAGTGATCTAAATCTCTTAACAGAGTTGGCTTAACAACTATTTGTAAATCCTCTAACAAGGTAGCATTTATATTGAACTATCTAAAGACCTCTAACAAGGCCACTCCTAACAAGGTGATTAAATCCTCTAATAGGGTCACACCTAACAGTGTGTTTTGTAACCTTTAACAGGGTTGGCTCCTAGCAGGGCTCACTTCAGAAGAGTGAAAATTAGTAACTAGTTGCAATTGGTGGTTTTTCCCAAATTGGGTTTCCACGTTAAATCCTAGTGTCAATTGTGTTCATGCTATTTCTTTTATATGTATGCAAATAAGTTAAAATAAGATCAATCACAGATAATATCTTAAGATTTTCATGATGAGCATTTCCCAAGTTATTTTAGTGTTTATTGAGTTACAACATTTATTAGTGTAAATTGAGTGCCGGTGTATTTTTTGAGTTACAACAGGGTTATGTTTACACTAAGTTTTGACTTGTATTGACATCTAAGGGATCTGGGTAATATTTCTGTGGTAACTAATTCACCCCTCCTCTCTCAATTACTCCTCTTATATTTACAACAATTGGTATCTGAGCTTTTGGTGCTTATAGAGAAGGTTTCAAGGACCTAAGCTAAAGATCAGGATGTCTTATAGAAGAGAGATTCCCAAGTTGAATGAGACAACTTTGCAGCATGGCAAGGACTTATGAGGTTACATTTGGCAACTATCAGTGATTCATGTTGTAAGTATCTTGATAGTAAATACAATACTCCTACTAGAACATTATCAATTAAAGAAATTGTTGAAAAGAAAAATCATAACATCATGATGATTGACATTGCTTCTACTCTTAATTATATTAAATTTCATGAAGTTAAAAGTTGCACTACAATTTATGATATGTGGATCAAATTGAAAACCATATATGGAGGAGATGATAATGTAAGAAGAGCTAAAGCTAAAAGTCTCAGAGGATAATTTGATTAGAAAAAGATGAGAGAAGATGAAAACATTGCAAAATATGTTGAGCAAAATAAAGCAAGTGTGAGCGTAATCAAAACATCTGGAGGAGACATTGCTGAAAAAATAGTTGTAATCAAGGAACCCTTCTTCCTATCTATGTAATTAGAGTGTTTGTTATTCAAGAAATTAGATGTGATCCCAATAGCAATATAACTTTGGATGCTTTAGTTGGAATATTGACAACTTTTGAGTTGGATAACTATGATAACTATGTCCCTAGTTCCAAAGGTATTGAGTCTACATTCAAAGCCAAGCTTTCACTCAAGAAAAGGGGTAAGAAATCAAAAGCCAATCAATCATAAAGTGAAGAAGAGGAAGAAAGTTCAAACAGTGATCTTGAAGTTGTTGAAACCCTACTTGCAAGGAAATATTCCAAAGGCAGAGGAAAGTACAGAGGTAAGATTCCTCTAATCTATTTTTCTTGTGAAGAAGTTGGTCACATTGCTACAAGGTGCCCAAAAAAAGAAGACATAGGTGAAAAGAAAAAGAAAAAGTTCAAAGGCAAGAAGGAATTCAGGAACTATAAGGACTACAAGGACAAAGGTAAGAAATCTTGTTTTGTGGCTAAAGATTCTAATAAAAATGAAGATGAAATGGTATATATTGTTGTAAAAGATGAATCTGATGATGACGGAGATAAAATGGCACTTATCTCTCATGTTAGAAAAAATGATAGATAGATTATTGATAGTGGTTGCTTGCATCATATGATTCAAGACAAAAAAAAAATTGAACACATGGAACATTATGATGGTGGTAGTGTGAGATTTGGAAATAATGAACCTTGTTGCATAAAGGAAAAAGGGTGTATCTCATTAACCAATGAACTTAGATGTGACAATGCTTATTGGGTTGAAGGACTAAATAATAATCTATTGGGTGTAGCATAGTTGAATAAAATTGGATTCAAAGTAGAATTCATGAATGGGAAGGCCAAACTGCTGGATGGAAAAGGTAATCTAGTTGAGTCTGGCAAATAAACAAAAGGTAATCTATTCTGCCTAGATCTCAATGAAGGTTCTTGTTTTATTGCTCAAGTAGAAGAAAGTTGGTTATGGAACAAAAGAATATGTCATGTAAACTTTGATAATATGGTCAAGATAAGAAAAAACATAAGAGTAAGAGGTATTCCTAGCTTGAGGAAACCTGATATGGGTCTATGCAAAAATTATCAAATTGGTAAGATGGGAAAAACTAGTCTCAAAAGCAAGAACTATCATTCTGAAGAAGTCTTAGAGCTTGTACATACAAACTTATGTGGACCTATTGGAATAAAGAGTTGTAGTGGAGATAAGTTTTTCATTATTTTTCTTGATGATTATTCTAAAATGATGACTATAATGTATCTAAAAGAAAAATCTGAAGCTTTTCAAAAATTTAAGTTGTATCTGGCAAGAGTAGAGAAAGAAACTAGAAAGAAGTTGAAATTTTTGAGTTCAGATAGAGGTGGTGAATTCATTTCTAATGAGTTCAATGAATTCTACATTGAAAAAGGAATTAAGAGATAGGTATCAGCCCCTAGTACACCTCAAGAGAATGGTATAGCTGAAAGAAAGAACAGATCAATCATGGATTGTGTAAGAACATTGAAGATAGAAAAGAATGTTGCAATCAAATATTGGAAGGAAGCAGTCAATACTATAGTACATACCTTGATCAAAGTACAGCCAAAGAAGACTGAAATCAAACTCCTTATGAACTATGGTATGGCTACAAACCTAATGTAAGTTACTTAAAAGTATTTGGTAGCAAATGTTATATCTTGAAAGAATCCAGGAAAGATAAATTTGATGAAGGCATATTCCTAGGATACTCCTGCAAAAGTAAAGCATACAAATGTTTGCATTTGTATGCTCATAAAATTATAGAAAGTGCACATGTGAGAATTAAGGAGTTTGTAGAAAAGAGTGAAGAAGAAAGCAACAAAGAACCTTAGGATTATAGAAGATTTGTTTACTATGAACTTGATACATTAATAAATCTATCTAGAAGTCAGAAAGCTTCACCTCCCAAGTCCCCAAAATCTCCAAAAGCTACCAAGTTGCATCCAGTGCAACCTGAGTCATAGTTTGAAGGACCTGAGTCGCAGTCAGAAGCTACTAAGCTATTGCTAGAGCAATCCGAGTTTGATGGACCCAAGTCATAGATAGTGGGACCTAGGCTTAATATAGAAGATCATGAAGAGGTCAGTAAAAAAAATCCAAATCCAAAGTACCTATGTTAGAAAGATATGTCAGAAGGCATCATGCACCTAATCAGACCATTGGAGACAAGTCAAATGGAACAATGATAAGAAGAAAATTGAATGGTACATGTTTGCTTGCTAAATTTGAACCTAGAAATGTTAAAGATGATTTGGATAATGAAAGTTGGATTGAAGCTATGAGTGAGGATATAGAATAGATAGAGAAGAATTGCTTGGACTCTTGTTCCTAGACCTAAGGATGAAAATGTAATTAGCACAAAGTGGGTATTCAGAAATAAGCTAAATGAAGATGAAGAAGTTTCCAAAAACAAAGCAAGGTTAGTATGTAAAGGTTATTCTCAAGAAGGTATTGATTATGGTGAAACTTTTTCTCCTATTGCAAGATTAGAAGGTGTTAGAACTTTACTAGTATATGCAGCTCACAGAGAATTTAAAGTTTATCAAATGGATGTAAAATTTGCATTCTTGAATGGAATTCTTAATGAGGAAGTCTACATAGAACAACTTGAAGGTTTTGTAGATCCTAGCAAAAGAGATATGGTCTAAAAATTACACAAAGCATTGTATGGTCTCAAGCAATCTCCTAGAGCTTGGTATAAAATACTTCATAACTACTTGATAAAGATTGGTTTTTAAAGAACAAATGATAACAATAGTCAATATATCAAAGAAGGACCAGACAAGAAGATTGTGTTGACAGAATTATTTGTGGATAACACTTTATTTACAGGAAATGATGACTTGTGCAAGGCATTTTTAGAAGAAATAGTAAAGCATTTGAGATGTCTACGTTTGGAGAGATAAAATTCTTTGTTGGATTGCAGATCCAATAGAAGAAAGATGGTATCTGTATTACTCAACCTAAATATATCAAGGAGATACTAAAGAAGTTTGGAATGGAAGATTCAAGACCAGTTGGAACTCCTATGTCTACTGGACATAAGCTTTCCAAAAATGATGATTCCAAAGAGGTAGATCAGACCACATATAAATCAATTATTGGAAAATTGTAGTATGTAGTGCATACAAGGCCTGATATTTCATTAGTAATTAGTATGGTGGCAATATTCTTAGCAAATCCCAAAGAAAATTACATGATGGGAATCAAAAGAATCATGAGATATCTAAAAGGTACTGAAGACTATGTTTTACGGTACAAAAAAGGAGGCAATTTGGATTTGAAAGTATTCACAAATGTTGATTTGGCAAGAAGTGTTGATGATAGAAAAAGAACAAGTGGTGAAGCATTCTTTCTTGATAAAAGACTAGTGTCTTGGACAAGCAAGAAGCAGAATTGTATTTCTCAGTCCACACTAGAGCTAGAATATGTGGCAATAGAAATTAATTGTTTAAATATTATTTGGTTCAAGAAACTATTTGTAGGTATGAAGATAGAAATCAAGGATCCAATGGTTATCTTCTGTGATAACACCAGTGCAATTAATATATCAAAGAATCCTATGATGCATACTAAAACAAAACACATTGCTATAAAATAGTTTTTTTTGAGAGAATTGGTACAAGATAAAGAGGTAAGATTGGAATATGTGAATACTAAAGAACAAATTGCAAATATATTTACTAAGCCATTACCTAAGGATGCATTTTTGTATCTAAGATATAAGTTAGGGCTCATTCCCCTATCTGAAGCTCACTAAATGAAGTTTAGTAATGCATCAACCAGAGCATGTTGAAGATCAATCAGTTGATGCAATATTGACAAGGGCATATTAAAAATGAATCAGTACATGAGGTACATTAATATTCATTGAATATTATCTTTGGCATGAGATGTCAAAGAGGGAGAAGTTTATTGTCATATCTCATAGAAATTTTATAAAGATAAAGAGATAGAGATGTCAAAACGGGAGAATGAACTTGGTCTGATATCAAAGATAGAGTTTGCTATCATAAGAAGATGTTGATGACAGAGTTTTACTAATAGAGGGAGAAACTTGTTAGAATCTGAAAAGATTAATAACCCAGAAAACTAGTGCAAAGAGTAAATATCTAAACTATGAATGCAAATGATACAAAATCAAAATAGCATCATAGAGTTAGTCTCCAAGAGAGTAATGCAAATTCTGGAAGCAAAATAGCATTAAGAGGATGCAAAAACAAGAGATGCAAATACAAGCCAGGTAGCATGCTTATATAGGCTAGGAAGAGGGAGGAGGTGGCAACACCAACCAATGAGGAGCAACCATCTATCGGACTAAAGATAGCAAAGTATCTTCCCAAGATAGCTAATGGATGCTCACATGTAGGAAGGTGACACCTCACAACCATTCACCTAATAAGACATGCTTTATTAACCTAAGCGAGATTATTAAAAAGTGTAGGAAAAACCTAGCAAAATAGGAAAAATAAAAAACTACACTAACACCCCCCCATAAGCGAAGCTTAGGTGGATGTAGAAATGGGTCCCGACAAGTCAAGCCTGATGAGGTACCCATGTACAGAAGATTTCTCAAAAGAGAGAGAAAAGAGACCCCCCCACAAAAAAGTCAGGACTCCGAGTGAGAGGAAGAGGCCCCCCCAAAAGATGAAGCATCCTGCACCCCCAGCAAAGCTCGCAAGTGAAGGAACTTGCTCTCAGTGAAGGGTTTGGTGAAGATATCAGCAACTTGCTCGGAAGTTGGACAATATCGAAGGTCAATGACATGACCATGGATGAGCTCCCGGATGTAGTGCATGTGGACCTCTATGTGTTTGGTTCGTTGATGATGAACTGGATTTCGTGAGATCTGAATGGCACTCTAGTTGTCACAAAATATGACTGATAGTCGTCTAATCTGGATACCAAACTCAGTGAGAAGATGTTGAATCCAAATGGCCTCAGTGGTGGCATTTATATCCCCCCGATACTTAGCCTTAGTAGAAGACAGAGCAATAGCAGACTGCTTTTTGCTCGACCAACAAACAGGACCTGACCCAAGTGAGAAGCTATACCTTGAAGTAGACTTGCAATCCTCAGAATCACCTGCCCAATCTGAATCTATGTAGCCCACCAAATCAAGCTCAATACCTGCTGCGTATTGAATCCCACAACTATGAGAACCCTGAATGTAGTGAAGGATCCACTTGGCTGCTTTCTAGTGTAACTCATGGGGCTCCTGCATGAATCGAGAGACCATGCCTATAGCATAGGAGATGTCAGGTCTCGTATGAGTCAGATAAATGAGATTCCCAACAAGTTGGAGGTACAAAGTGCCATCAACAAGTGGAGAAGAACATTGAGCCTCAAGTTTGACTCCAGAAAGGAAGGGAGTCGGAGCAGGATTACAGTTAGCCATATGAAACCTCGAGAGTAAATCTAGAGCATACTTGGATTGTGTGATGGTGATCCCAGAAGGAGACTGAAGGATCTCAATCCTGAGAAAGTAATGCAACAAGCCCAAGTCAGTCATCAAAAAACTTTCCTGAAGGGCCACTTTGACAGCCTTAATGGTGGGTGAAGAACTTCCTGTGATCAGCAAGTCATCAACATACAAAACCAAAAATAGAAGTGAATCACCCTGTTGCAAAATGTACACATTAGGATCAGAATGGCACCGAGTGAATCCAACTGATAGAAGGAAGGAGTCCATCTTGGCATACCAGGCCCGAGGAGCCTGTTTAAGGCCATAGAGAGACTTTCGAAGACGACACACAAGTGAAGAATCCTGAAGGAAGCCCTGTGGCTGCTCCATGTAGATCTCCTCATGAAGGTCACCATGAAGAAAAGCACTCTTCACATCCATCTGATGTACTTCCCAATGATTAGCTGCAGTAATGGCAAGAACAATTCGAATGGAATTCATTCGGGCAACTGGCGCAAAAGTCTTAGAGTAGTCAATCCCAGGAACCTGGGAGAATCCTTTGGCGACCAAGCGAGCCTTGTGTTTGTCAACTAACCCATCTGCTGTAAATTTTGTCCGATAGATCCACTTACATCGAACAAGTTTTCTTCCTTTAGCAAGAGGGACAAGATCCCAAGTGTGGTTCCTCATCAAGGAACTATACTCTTCCTGCATAGTTGTATCCCACTCAGAAATACCAAAAGCCTCATGAAAGGACTGTGGATCTGAGGTAGTAGCAATGAAGACATGTGGAGCATCCTGGAATTGTGAACGAGTTCGCCTGGTGTCTGATGGATCCCCAACCCAATCACCTGCAGACTACAAGGTCTGTCTAGCCCAAAGTGGGCAAGAAGATGGAGAATGTGGAGGGGAATCATTAACCTTTGAATGATGACTAGGAGAGGAAGCAGGTGAGTTCTTTGAATCACTTTCTGCATCAGAAGTAGAGGTAGAAGATTGTTCAGGTGAATCTGACTCATCAGAAGATCTGTCATGTATTCCAAGTGACTCTAATGTCAAGGTAGAAGGAGTTGGAGAAGTGATAGAAAGTGAGCTTGAAGATCCCTCCTCAAACTGAACACTCCTCTCAATGAATAACTGATGTGTAGTAGGGTGGAGCAACCGATAACCCTTCACACCATCAGGATAACCTACAAATATGCAAGGTCTGCTTTGTGGATCCAAGGCCTTACATTTCTCTGTAGGAATGTGGGCCCATGCAGGGGAGCCAAAAAATCAAAAGTGCTTAATTGATGGTTTTCGACCGCTCCAAGCTTCAAAAGGAGTAACTCCCTTCAAGGCTCAGTGAGGAACATGGTTCTGGATATAACAAGCACAGTTAATGGCTTCTGCCCAATACTGTGGTGCAAGAGATCTAGAGTGAATCATACAGTTTGCCATATCCTTCAAGGATCTATTCTTCCATTCTACAACACCATTTTGCTGAGGATTGTATGGAATTGAATGTTGTAAATCAATCCCCTCTGAAGTGCAAAATCTTTCAAACCGATGGTTGGCATACTCACCACCATTGTCTGTGCGCAAAACCTTGATGGTTTTCCCAGATTGCTTTTCTACAAAATTTTTGAAGTCTTGAAAATGATCAAATACCTCTGACTTCTGTTTGAGAAAGTACACCCATGTATATCGAGAAAGGTCATCAATGAATGTGAGGACATATCGGGCCCTACTGAAAGAAGGATGTTGAAATGGACCAGCCAAATCACTGTGAACTAACTCTAGTATCTATGAAGCTCTCCATGCCTTACTTTTGTCAAACTTTTCCTTAAGATGTTTACCAAGAATGCAACCTTGGCAAACAGCTCCTGAGAATTGAACCGAAGGCAACCCTGTGACCATGCTCTGCTGGTTGAGTTGATGCAAATAGCGGAAGTTAAGATGGCCAAACCGCTCATGCCATAATTTACTCACATCATTAGATTGAGTGAGCAAAATAGATGAAGGAGGATCAGGAACAAAGTGAGAAAACAGATAGAGCCGTGACTGATGATCTGCTCTCCCAACTGCAACTACAGAATCACTATGCAACTCACGTATCTCCACTGAATTAGGAGTGAACTCAACCCGCTTGCCTAAACCTGTGTGAGTGATTTGGTATATTGATAGGAGATTAGTTGATAATGAGGGTACACAAAGAACATCATGGAATGTGCCATCCCCCACATCAACAGACCCTCTCCCACACACCTCAATAGGAGTGGCATCACCCATCAAAATAGAAGGCATAGTACATGGCTCCAAGGATGCAAGTTCTTCCTTAGATGAAGCCATGTGGTGCGAAGCACCTGAATCAAGAACTCAAGTGGATGGTGAGGAAGCAACTGCAACAAGAGCTTTTCCCTTTCCTTTCCCTTTGTTGTTTTCTTTTGCCTTGTTAAACTCTTCATTAGAACTTTGTTTGATAGACTCAAGAACACTAATATTATTCTTCTCAAGAATGTATGTCAAGTGATCAATTTGTTTCTTCAAACATTTATGTTCATCATGATCGGGTCTTTTACAATAGGCACATTTAACCTTTTCTTTCTTAGGCTTATCGCCCTTAGAGGATGAGGTATCAATAGTTGCTTTTGAAGCAATTGGTATTTGATCCTTCTTTTCCTCACTATTATTTTGTTTCTCATCCTTACTATTGTTGTTTCTACTTTGTCCTTTTTGTTCTTTTGTGCCTTGGTTGGTTGTTAAGGCATGTGACTTAGAGGACTTAAGAGTGCCCATCTGGATCAGCTTGTCCTGTTCTCGAGTGAGATTGACAGCAAAATCATCTAGAGATGGCATGGTGAATTGAGTACCAAGTGCACCCTTAGTAGCATAGAAGGTAGAGACAAACATAGAATATTTTGAACTTAGCTTAGAGAGAATATTGAGAATCAGTTGTTCATCTTTCTTTTCAATTCCATATTATTTTAACTGCAGCCTTAGTGATTTCAATTTGGTGAAGAAATATTGGATTGTGTTGAAATTGCCTGGACTCAAACTAATTAATTCATTTTCCAACATATGACCCCTCATTGAATCTTGTGTGCCAAATAATGTTTCTAGCTTTGTCCATACTTCATTTGGTGTATCCAAAGACTCAATGTGAAATAGCAAGTCAGGAGAAACAGACAAACACAATGTTCCATATGCCTCATCACATTTGTTAAACCACTTAGGCTTGTCTTCATCTTTAGCAGGTTCAGTTTCAAGTCCCATAGTTATCCTATTTAATCCAGCTTTCCTTAAGTGAATTATCATGCATGATTTTCACTCAAAGTAATTTTATGGAGTTAGGATGGGCATATTTGTTTGATCCATGATGAAGGAATGCAAAAAAATGCTAAAAAGAAGAGAACCCAGCCACGACAATGCACCCCCCCCCCCCCTTTTTACTCAATCAAAGAACCCCCCCCCCCCCCCCCAAAGAAATATGATTTGGCACTTTATTTTAGTGCATTTACAACTACCACTAGAAAGAGATACTTAGTGGTCTTGATTTCAATGCATTACAAACCCTCATGAAGAGCATATGCTAAAAGTGAAACTTGGGCACAATAATCAAGGAAACAAATAGCACCTCTGCGATCTATTCGAAAAATCATGCACTTTCAAAAAAAGAATTGCCTCAATACGAGGTTGTATGAGAAAGTTATGATCCTCCAAAGTTTCCAAAACGAGAACTGTGCACAGTCACGACTGAGAATCTGTAATTTCTGAAGAATTCATGCATGAAAATCAAAAAACAATTCCACTAGTGGATAGAGCACAAAAAAATGGCCAAGTTCATAACAAGAATCATCAAAATCAGAGTCCGTATGAGCAAGAATGAGACATTTGAAAACTGCATTCAAATCTGTGACTGCCAACGGAGAGGGGTATGGCTGTATCTTTGCATGCTCGATTCTGAAAAATATACAGCTTGCATGCAAAATCTAAAAGATACCCAGATGGTTTTTTGGGGCTGCAAACAAAACCCAGAAAGCATTTTTCTTGTTGATGTACAGAAGATGTTGCTATAGTGTAAATCAGACGCCTTTAATAGTAAAAAATGGCTCCAAAAATCAAAAAACGACCCCAGCAACCAAAATATGACATGCAAATGCTAGATCAGCTTCTTAAGTCCATCAATGGCATGCTGGAACCTGCAAAACTGATTGAAAACTCCAAATATGCAAGTTGGTTATCAAATTTGAGATTGAAACCCTAGAGAAAAACTGTTTTTGTCAAAACTTTTATGATTCTCAGGATCATCCAAAGATGCAAGAGAAGAGCATACTTCATTTTTCAAAAAACTACAATAAAGTTTATTTGCCCCCTCCGAATCTCTCAAATAAGGAAACTAAAATCTACTCTTGCACATAGAAAAGCTCTAATACCATGTTAGAATCTAAAAAGATTAATAACCCAGAAAATTAGTGCAAAGAGTAAATATCTAAACTATGAATGCAAATGATACAAAATCAAAATAGCATCATAGAGTTAGTCTCCAAGAGAGTAATGCAAATGCTGGAAGCAAAATAGCATTAAGAGGATGCAAAAATAAGAGATGCAAATACAAGCCAGGTAGCATGCTTATATAGGCTAGGAAGAGGGAGGAGGTGGCAACACCAACCAATGAGGAGCAACCATCTATCGGACTAAAAATAGCAAAGTATCTTCCCAAGATAGCTAATGGATGCTCACATATAGGAAGGTGACACCTCACAACCATTCACCTAATAAGACATGCTTTATTAACCTAAGCGAGATTATTAAAAAGTGTAGGAAAAACCTAGCAAAATAGGAAAAATAAAAAACTACACTAACAAAACTGAAGGCAGAAGGAGTTCACACTGATAGAGGAAGTTCTCATGGATGAGAATCAGAATGAAACTAAGGATATGTTCCTTATTTTATTCTTGCTCTAAAATTTCATTACATTATGAAATGTTGTGTTTCCATCAATGCCAAAGAGGGAGATTGTTGGAAATAATTGATATATTGTGTATTGTCTTTGATGTTACACAAAATGTCATATCATTTCCGGTTAGTATATGTTTAGCTCACTCGAGCATTGAAGATAGTTTCCTGTGTCTGCTGAGTATTCCTAAGTTTGCCTAGTTCAAAAGATAGTATCTACCGAGTTCACTTGGGTGACAAAAGAAAGTTTGCATAAATTGAGCGTTAACCAAGCTCGGTTGATGAAGGAAATGTTGGATAGAACCATTGTTAACCAAGCTCACTTGGTTACCAAAGGAACTATGTGAATATGTAGTGTTAAATTGGTTAACACAAGAAAATCACCTTGGGTTAGTATCTACCGAGTAGGGTCGATCAACGAAGGATTTTCTTTTTTTGGCATATTGAGTTCAATTGAATTATTTATTGGTTCTAGCCAACTAAGGAGATGAATATTAATTATTCTAAGTTGTATTCAAGCTGATTTGACAATATGTAAGATATAAATACAAGGTCAAGTTGAGGATTGAATGTGTAGAACATAATTGAAGATTTGATGATGCTTAAAGGAAGCAAATTAGAAGGATAAGAAGAATATCTTTGTTGAGATGCAAAGATAAATTTGATTAGGAAGGATCAAGTATACAAGCTAGAATTGAGATCCGTAATCAACAATTCAGTTGCATCAAAAAATAGGTCATCTCATTGTTACTCTCTAACCATTGTAGCAATGATCTAAATCTCTTAACAAAGTTGGCTTAACTGCTATTTGTAAATCCTCTAATAAGGTGGCATTTTTATTGAATTGTCTAAAGACCTCTAACAAGGAAACTCCTAACAGGGTGATTAAATCCTCTAACATGGTCATAGCTAATAGTGTGTTTTGTAACCTTTAACAAGGTTGGCTCCTAACAAGGCTCACTTTAGAAGAGTGAAAATTAGTAACTAGTTGCAATTGGTGGTTTTTCCCAAATTGGGTTTCCATGTTAAATCCTAGTGTTAATTGTGTTCATGCTATTTATTTTGTGTGCATGCTATTTCTTTTGTGTGTAAGTTAAAATAAGATAAATCACAGATAATATCTTAAGATTTTCATGATAAGCATTTGTTGAGTTATTTTAGTATTTATAGAGTTACAACATTTGTCAGTGTAAATCAAGTGTATGTGTATTTGTCGAGTTACAACAGAGTTCTATTTACATTGAGTTTTGATTTGTATTGACATCGAAGAGATCTGGGTAATATTTTTGCAGTAACTACTCCTCTTATATTTTCAACATCTTATTCATGAATTCTTGGTATGAAGGCTTCATATCTAAGGGGATTTTATGATAAATATATATTATCCTAATGAAAAATGGAGTGCAAATTCATCTTCATGCCTTTATAAATTATAAAATACATCCAAGAGAGATGTACAAAATTCATCTTCCATAATGCATTGTCAATCTTTGACTTGCTTATAAGAATACTTTTTTTTTATCATACCCATTATCAAAATAAACATAAAGAAACCACCTCTCAAATTGTTCCCAAGAGGAAATGCTTGCAGAAGGTAATGTCTCATACTCTTGTCTCACATAATCTGTCAATGTTCTAACAATAAATTTCATCGCATAATCCTCTATGCAAACATCATAATCACCTATAAACTTGAAAAATGCATCTAAATGCTTAAATGTTGATTCATCCCATTCCCCATGAAACTTAGGAGCAAGCTTTGAAATCTTTGGAAATAATTTGTTAGGTTTAGAATTGAACCTACTAAGATCCAATGGCCTGATGCCATCTAGAATAAAAGGTCTTCTTTGGAATGGCTAATCTATCCTAGAAAATAAAAGTGTTCCCCTTTTCAAAAGGAAAACATATCATCTCTTCCTGAGTCTTCTCCCTTAGTAGAGTTGATTTCCAACTAAATAGAGTTACTAACTCTTTCGAGGAAAATAATGTTTGTTGGATTTTTTGGGTTCTTTCTCCAGTGAAGTCGCACTTCAAACAAAATACTGCTACTTCCTCTCTGCTTCTAGTCTATGAAACTGAAAGCTCTGGGTAATTGCACAATATGAAGTGTGAACAACTCTCCCCAATAGAGTCACCAATCTGTTGGTGCACAAATTTTTTGGGTGACTTCCTACAAGCTTTCCTACTTGATGTTGGGAAACTCAATGCAATTTTAGCCAATGAAGAAGATTGAATCTTAACTTTGTTCAATCTCCATTCTTTAGGCTCTGTAAGACCTAGGTGGTTGTACCTTAACTAGAAATGGTGGATGGTTATGAATGCAAACTTAATGATACTCTTAAGTTGGAAAGTGTGTTCTCAAGGAGAAATTAGGATTATAAGGTTGAATTTCATTTGGAATGCTTTGGAATGAGAATGGATGAATGATATGTGGATGATTAAGGTAAAGAACTGATGCAAGGAGGAGTGAATAACTAGGGCCAAAGGAACACCCAACTATTCAAACCACCTTGCAATAGTTAACACAACGGAAACACAACAGAGAGAACAACAACCAAAGGAGGAAGAAGAGAAAACACTTATTGATTCATCAAATAATCAACATACATGCCTAGTTGTAAGGCCTTCTAGGTTACGGCCAATTATAATGTATAACTTACAGATTTACAATCCAACTTCAAGTTCACATTCCAGACTCATATCCTTTTTAATCCTCTTAGTTCTAAGTTCTACCCCTTCATCTCTCCAAAACTCAATCCTAAACCTCCTTAAATAATTGCCAAAATAGCTTATAGAAGATTCTAGAACATGGAAAAGCAACAAGTCAGCCCACAATAGTTATTAACTACATAAATTAAATACAAGTAAGGTTGACCCAAATTGAAACCATACATAGACATGAAAGTTTTTTCAAAATTGGTACTTGGCATCCACACAAGCTCAACATCCAAAGAATCACTCGGCAACAACTACAAACTCGACATCCTCCAATGCTCAGCAACCACGAAGGACTCGAAAACCAAAGGGTTACTCTACAACCAAAGGATCATTTGACAACCAAAAGATCACTTGGTGACCAAATAAATCACTCGACAATAACTAAGAACTCAACAAAAACAACAAAAATTGACACTTGGCAATAACTAGAGATCGACAACAACTAGCAGAATGAACAAAAGTACAAGATCATAAGGCAACCCAAGATGCTCCTGCATCAAACAACCAGGGTTGGAGAAATGATTCTCCTAAATCATGCAAGTGTTACAACCTGAGTTAAATCCAACTCAAATTAAGAGATCCATGAGGCATATTCACTAGTTCTATTCTTCCACTTCACCAAATATTCATAGTAATATTTTTCTCTTGTGCTCTTACTAACTCTCTGCTCCAATATTTGTTCAACTTCTTCAATCTACTTCTTAGGATAATCCTCTAATACAACAACTTCATCATCTAAATCATTATACTTATATAAATCAACAACATTGACTATAGGAGATATATCCATGTCCTTAGGTAACTCAACTTCATAAGAATTACCACTGTCAAACCTCTTCAAGATTTTACAAGGTCAAAACTTCTTCATCTTCAACTTACTGTATGTTCCAATAGGAAATCTTCCTTTCTTCAAATGAACCATCACCTCATCACCAACTTCAAAATCAGGATGTCTTCTAGACTAATCAGCATTCTCCTTATACTTCTGATTACTTTGTTCTATCCTCAACTTCACTTCCTTATGTAAAGACTCCATAAAATCAGAAAATTCTTCTCCTATAGCACTTGTCTTTTCTTCACCAACATTATCTCTCAAATCTAATACTTCTCTAGGCTTCATTCTAGAAACAATCTCAAAAGGTGTCTTCCTTGTACTCCTATTCACAAAATTATTATATGCAAATTTAGCTTGTGCCAATACCATCTTCCAATTACTTGGCTTATTCCCAACTAAACATCTCAACAAATTACCCAAGCTTCTATTCATAACCTTTGTATGTCCATCTGTCTGTGGATGGAATGTAGAACTAAACTTCAACTCAATACCCATCTTCTTCCCCAAAGTCTTCCAAAAAATAACCAACAAACTTACTATGTCTATCAGAAATAATACTTCTTGGTAATCCATGCAATCTCATTATCTCTTTAAAAAATAGTTTAGCAACATGCTCAACATTTGATGTCTTCTTACATGGTATGAAATGAGCCATCTTAGAAAATCTCTCCACCACAACAAATATAGAATCATACCCTTTCACTATCTTAGGTAATCCAAGAATAAAATCCATACTGATGTCACTCCAAGGTTATATAAACCAGCATTCTGACTCATTTCTTTTGCAATTTGACAAACTCTACAACTCTTTACAAATTTCTAAACATCCTTATACATTTGTGGCTAATAATACTTCTCTTTCAACAAACTCAATGTCTTATCAATTCCAAAATGTTTAGCCAATCCACCACTATGCTTTTCCTTAATCGGATTCAACCTCATAGAACCTCTAGGAATACACAACTGAATACCTTTGAACAACATACCTTCTTGAATGAAATACTCATCATGCTTACTTATGTGATTTGTCAGATTTGGTGATCTACACTCTCTCCATGCCTCAAAAAAATTAGGGTCAGTATCATACAACTCTTTCATTTCATCAAAACCAAGAACTTCAACCTTCGTTTTAGTCAACAAAGAATGTCTTCTACTTTATGCATTAGCAACTCTGTTAGTAACTCCACTCTTATGCTTAATAACCAATGTGAAACTCTGCAAGTACTCAACCCACTTCATGTCTCTAATTCAATTTATGTTGACTTCCCAAACATTGTAAAGCTTTATGGTCAGTATAAAACACAAACTCCTTAGGAATCAAATAATGTCTCCACTTCTTCAATGCTTGAACAATAGCATAAAATGCTTAATCATACACGGAATATTTCCTTTTAGTATTATTCAACTTTTCATTAAAGAAAGCAACAACTTTACCTTATTGACTTAATACAGCTCCTATTGCATTACAACTTGAATCACATTCAACTTGAAATACCTTATTGAAATTAGGCAAAGCCAATATAGGTAATTTAGCAACCTTTTTTTTCAAAGTCTCAAAACTCTTATCAACTCCATGTGTCCACTTGAATTCCTTTTTATCTCCTCTTATTTTCTCAGTCATAGCATTACAAACAACATTGAAATTCTTTATAAACTTTCTATAAAAACTAGCCAAACCATGAAATGATCTTACCTCACCCACATTCTCAGGTGTAGGCCATTCCAAAATTATTTTCACCTTCTCAGGATCCATCTTCAATCCATCAGCTGAAATCACAAATCCCAAATACACAATCTCCTCTTGCATAAAAGAACACTTTTTCAGATTAATCAACAACTTTTCTTCTTTCAACCTCTACAATACTTGTCTAATATGCTCAAGATGTTCTTCCTTAGTCTTACTAAATATTAGAATATTATCCAAATAAACAATCACAAACTTACCCAAAAATCTTTTGAGAACTTCATTCATCAACTTCATGAAAGTACTAGGTGCATTAGTCAAACCAAAAGGTATCCAACCATTCATGTAAACCATCTTTTGTCTTGAAAGAAGCCTTCCATTCATTACCTTCTATAATTCTAATCTGATGATAGCCACTCTATAAATCAATCTTGGTAAAATACTTTGCTCCACTCAAACAATCCATTATGTCATCCATCCTCAGCATAGGAAACTTATATTTCACTGTGATTTTGTTAATAGCTCTGGAATTAGTACACATTCTTCATTCTCCATTCTTTTTAGGTGCTAATACACTAGGTACAACACATGGACTCAAACTTTCTCTGATCAAACCTTTCTACAAAAACACATGCACTTGTCTATTAAGTTTTTCATTCTTTGTAGGTGTCAATCTATATGATGCTTTGTTCGGAAAACTAGGTTCAGGAATCAGATCCATACAGTGACGTATACTTCTCACTGGAGGTAAACCATCAGGTATATCCTCTACAACAATCTCTTTATACTCATTCAACAATTTCGTAATTTCTTCTGGTACTCGGCTAAAATTATCTATTGTCACTTGGTCATTACCAACTTCTGTTACTCGGTCATTACTACCAACACTCGGTCCTCTAGGAATTATCTTTCAAATTGTTTTCCATTAATCATGCAAACTTTTATTGTAGTACAATTAACCTCATCTAGATTTTCAATCAAAGGTAGCAATATTTATTTCTTCCCATTCACCCAAAGTGTATATTGATTCAATCTTCCATTGTGTACAACATATTTGTCATATTGCCAAGGTCTACCCAACTAAATATGACAACACTCCATAGGCATAATATCACACAAAACTTCATCAAAGCAATGTCCAATCTTGAACTTCACAAGGCATTTCTCACTTACCAATATCTTATGCTCATCTTTGATCCATGAAACATGATAGGGTTTAGGATGCTTCAACCTCTGCAATTGCAACTTTGTAACCAGCTCTTCTGATGCTAAATTTGTTGAACTTCCATTGTCAATGATCATTTTCTAGCATTTTCCAGCCGTCTTACATCTTGTCTTGAAAAGACCTCTCCTCAAAACAGGTTCCTCATCACTTCTCTTATTATATAAGGTTCTTCTCACCATCAAATTTTCTCCAGCCTTGGGTCCACTTGGTGAACCCTCATCATCTCCTTGAATCATAACATTTCTATTACCTTTCCCACTTTCAGAGGATCTACATTCAAAAGATCTATGTCCCTCTTTACCACATCTAAAACAATTACCATGAAAACCACTTCTAGAATAAGAATTGCCTCTTCCTAGGTAAGAATTAGTACCTCCTCGGTAAGAATTACTACTTTTCCATTTGGTCTTGACTTTGTCATCATTCTTCCACTCAATTTTTCCTTTATCCCATACAAAATTGTCAGATCTGCCACCTTCACCATAAGATCTACCTCTGCCTTTCTGGAATCTACCACCTCTACCTCTTTGTCTTTGTTCATGCTTCTTTGTCAAGATCTCCCCAGCCTTCAAGGCATATTGGTATGCTTCTTCCACACTTTCCAACTTCACAAAACTTATTTCATCTTGTATTCCTGATCTCAATCCATTTATGTACCTTGCATTTTCTCAACATCATCATCCACATGTCCAAATCTGATGTCCAATCTATAGAATTCCTCAGTATACTCCTTCACACTCATGTCTCTCTGTCTCAAATTTTGCATCTTTCTCAGCAAGCTAACTTGGTAATCAATAGAAAAGAATTTGTTCTTTGCCTTGCTCACCATCTTCACCCAAGTTTTGATCTTTTCCTTTCCCCTCCTTTGTTTATTAGTTTTCTAAATGCTCCCACCACTGTGAGACATAACCTTTCAGCCTAGTAACTACAATCTTCACCTTCCTATTATTAGGAGTGTTTTCATACTTAAAAAAATTCTCCATATCAAAGATCCAATCTAACATAGCATTGGTATCCAACTTTCCATCATAAGGAACAACTTCTACAACCAGCTTTGAATTTTCCTTAGACAACACTCTCAACAACCTTCCTTCATCTTGGTCTTCTTTAGGTTTTGAATTAGGGTTTGGTGCTACTGCTTCATCATTACTTACATCAACGAGATGTGCTCCTCTCCTCTAGGTTGTCTCCACAGCATCTAATTTGGTTGCAATTTGTCTCAATGTATCTAATATTGCATTATCAACATTTCCTCTACCTCAAACCATCTTTACAAATCAGGTTCCTACAAGATCATAACCCTTTGCAAGTTATAGGTCAAATCCACAGATATGCAACCCTACAACCCAATTCACTCAGGGTTCTACACAATCGAATCACCACAAGGATGAACCTCAAACTTTAATACCCCCTAGTGTAAGCAGGGGTGAATAACTAGGGTCAAAGGCACACCCAACTATCCAAACCACCTTGCAAGAGTTAACACAGTGGAAACACAACACACATAATAGCAACCAAAGGAGGAAGAAGAGGAAACACATATTGATTCATCAAATAATCAGCATACATTTGCAGCTGTAAGGCCTTCTGGGTTACGACCAATTATAATATATAACTTACAGATTCACGATCCAACTTCAAGTTTGCATTCTAGACTCATATCCTTTTCAATCCTCTATGTTCTAAGTTCTCCCCCTTTATCTCTCCAAGATTCAATCCTAAACCTCCTTAAATACTTGCCAAAATGGCTTACAGAAGATTTGAGAACATGGGAAAGCCACAAGTCAGCTCACAACTATTATTAACTACATAAATTAAATATAAGCAAGGTCAGCCCAAATTGGAACCACACACAGACTACTCAGAAAATGAATGCTTTTTCAAAACTAGCACTCAACATCCACACAAGCTCGGCATCCAAAGAATCACTCAGCAGCAACTACAAACTCGGCATCCTCCAATGCTCAACAATCATGGAGGACTTGGCAACGAAAGGGTTACTTGGAAACCAAAGGAAATTGCTTGACAACTAAAGGATCACTCGGCAATAACTAAGAACTCGATAACAATAGAAAAAAATTGGCACTCAGCAACAACTGGTAGAATGAACAAAAGTGCAGGATTATAAGGCAACCCAGGATGCTCCTGCATCAAGAACAACACTAATATGCAATTGTATATTAACTTAAATAAATCAACCAACCAATCCCTTTATCTAATTTGGGAAAATAGAGTCAACCTTACACATACTTATTATAAAACTCTTATGGAGATAGTTAGCCACATCATCAACTACTAGACAAAGAACTTTTTTGAACATGAAACCCTAGTCTAATGAATTTAACCCCAACTAAAGGAGACCAATTAGATAAATACACTATGAAAATATCTAATAATCGAGAGTATTCATGAAATTAAATCTATCTAACATTATTTTTGGCTTCAAGAGTACAATATAGTAGACAAGTATTGAAAAACCATCTAACCAAATTGAGACAGAAAAATCATCTTTTATTGATTCAAAAAAAGGAAGTACAATTGAGTCATGTTCAAGTTGCATTACCTAATCAAATTGCTATAAGCATAGATCCAATGTCTGATAACTTATAATATTTAGCTTTGTGTCCCCCTAATGTGAATGATCATGGTATCCTTTATAGAAGTTCAAAGGATGCATACAAGCTTCATATCACTGTGACTATTCCTAGCTAAAACCTAATTTGCAACTGAAACACTTTATTACAATTACAAAGCTTAAATAAATAATCTTAAGGGCCTCTTTGCAAAATCCTAAAAGATCACACGACTTTTAAAAAATAAATCCTTGATAATAGTTAATCTCCTTTCTATTTTATTTGGTAAATGCTTTGTGCTCCTAACAAATTTTTTGCACTTTCTTTGTCTGCATAATAGTTCCTACACAAAAATAATTAAATTAGTTCTCACTTTTAATAAAAAAAATTGAATATAACCTTACCTCATTTTGTTTGAAGCTTAGCAAAACTTTTCCAGTGCCCTACACAAGCTTAAACATTACACATTTGGGGTTTTATCACAAATGAGAAACAAAAATAATAATTCTTCTTAAGGAAACCCTAAAAATGAAACTTTAGAGATATTATAGTTTTTAAAAAAATATTCTACAAATAATACCACAATTGTGGGGCAAAGCTTTTAAGTAAACATTATATTTACTTTTAAGAACAATCTTTTAAAACTTAAAACAAATATACAATTTAACTATAAGAATTTTAAAGCATTTTATTATATTTCCTTTTAAAGTATTTAAAATGTTGTTGAGTTGTCGTTTTGCATGATGCTTGATGGCAGGAATCCTTTCAAATTCCTCTCTTGAAAAGCTAATCTAGGATCAACTCCAAGGTTCCACGAGATCTTGTGACCTACTAGAATCTGCTCAATTGAAGATAAATGTGTTTGTTCACTGGGAGGCCTTTGTTGGTTCTGACCAATTCTAGATAAGATGTCCAATATGCTTGTTGTTTCAAAATTAACCACAAAAGAGATATGTCTTTTTTGGTATTTTATATTTTTTAATGAATGCTATCTAACAATGCAACTTAATGAATTTATGATTTAACCAAGGGTTAGTAAAGAAAATAATGAAGATAAGGTAATGAGAAATGAAATTAAATAGCATGAAAGGGAAATTCCTAACATACATAAACCATGATAACAACATGTCTACAAGTTAAATCATCAAAAAGAGGTAGAAAATGAATTAAAATAGGAGCAGTGCTTCCTCAAATACACTGATGCAATCATCGATAGGAATTTAGTAAAAATTGAAAGACATTTCACTTCTCATAGAATTGCAAGGCCACAAAAAGTGTGCTCATGCGAGACAAGAAGCTATGTAAGAACAATAGGGTGATCTCTTCTCCAACTTAGTACATCAGCGGAATTCATCAACATGCAAAAAATACCATAACTAAAAGATTGCAGAATCAAATCAACACATAAAAAACCATTGGCTCCATTATTATCATGAACAAGAATTCACAAAAATAATACACTCTGACAAGAATAAATACTCTCAAAATGAGAGCACCAATAGCATATACTATTGCATCAAAATAATGACCTAGAATACATATTACAGTCGTAAATTTATAAGAAATCATCTACTCAATTTGTGTTGAGAGTGAGAGATCCCTTAATGCAAACATATGCTTCTAAACTAATAAAACAAATCTAATTATGTACAAACTGACTTTCTAAATGGTGCAAAGTAGGACTTGACCCTTGTTTATATCAATTAACGAGTGCATGAGCCTTTACATGTCTTAAAACAAGGAAAGAAGTAGTAGATAAGAGGAAGATTTCAAAGGATCTGAGAGTTGTTGGAAACTCTAAAATTGGAAGCTTGACCTTCTCTAGGCATTTTTGGGAGTTGAACTACCATCAGAATGCATTTTTGATGCATGGAAAGCTCTAAATTTGGAATTAGTAGTTAATGTCAGTTGACCTCTAGAATAGTGCACCTTATGCACCTTGGTGACAAGCTCAAAAAATCCAAATTTTTCCCAAGTGTCAAAACTGAATTTCTAGCTTATGGGTTTTCTTCCCCTTTATACCAAAGCTATGTCTAGATGTTTGCTCTTGAATTTCTCTATAATATACACCACTTGGAAAGCTTCTGAAAAATCTAATGGTCTATACTTTTCTTTAACTATATGTCAGTGGTGTTGACATTTAGTCAAGTTTGTTATTAGTGACACCACTTATTCAGATTCTATATGACTACCAAGCTCATTAAATAGTCTACAGTGTTTGCCATGCATTTTAGTAGCCATCGAGCACTACAGTTCCTACCGAGCATTCTAGTGGTTACCAAGTAAATTTAGTTAGTGTGAAGTCCAGCAATTCAACCCAAGTAGTTCAGTGGTTACCAAGCTTTGCAGTTTCTACCGAGCTAGCAGTTCATGTAAAGAAAAGTTAGTGTTAATCAAGCTAGATGGAGATTAGTGTTTACCGAGTGCAGTCATGGTAAATGAGTAATTCAGTTTATATCGAGTTACACAATATCTACCGAGTCACCAGTGCAGACTAAGTTCGAGACTACTCTGAGATGATTAGTATGGACCAAGCTTCTACTTCTATCGAATGCATGACGATGTCGAGTAGTGATAGTGGACGCCAAGAATCAGAACTTCACCAAGTCAGTCTTCAGAACCCGAATATCTACATATGGGCTGACTTTGTAATATTGATGTTAACTTCTGTATTGGCCAACTTTGTAATTGTGTAAATTGGATTGATATATATGTAATGTATTGTATCATATTCAAGGTAGTATGAAAGTGTGACTATAATGTGAAATAGAAGCATGCGAATGTGAATCAGCAACAAACAAAGTGTATTGTAAGGCCATATCAGAAAAGGAGCAGCAGAGTCATATCTATCACATAAAGGTGATTAGTACTTCAAGAAATCTCTATCAGCAAATCAATTGTGAGTCAGAGATCTATTGTTTCATCCTAACAAGTCAACCAGTCCAAATCCTTTAACAAGGTAGACTTAACAGTCTTTTCTCAAATCTCTTTACCGAGTGCATACTTCATTGTGTGTTTGTAAAACCTTAACAAGGTGGACCTAGCAATCCTAATTGCTCCTAACAGGGCAGATCATCAAAAGTGATCATTGTAAGCCTTAACAGGCCAACTTTATGCCACAGTATTGAAGTTTTGTGGGTATCATCCGCACCCTAGTTTTACTTTCTCTTTGGAAGGTTTCTGGGTCACCAAATTATTGTGTTCAAGTGTTATGATTGTTTTATGTTTTCAGTTTCTCATGCATGCAGTTAGATCTAATTTAATGAACTAAATGGTAATTGGATTATTGCAATTAAGATCTAAATTTGGTAAAGTTTTTGAGGTTACTGATTAACCTCTCCCCTCTCAGCAACCTAGCTAGTCTTCAATATTTCCAACAAGTAGTTACAAATTTCCATATGAATATCCACAAAATCATCCACTTTAGTGTCTAAATCCAGTAGTACCTATTTCATCTTGAATGCTTGTCTAGTATCTTCTTCTGACAAAGCATCTTCAAAGGTTTTTTGGAGCTATTAAACCAATTATTATACTAGAATGAATTTAGTTCTTGACTCATCTTCAAAAATATCAAGGCAGGCATCACTGTAATACTTCTCAACTTCCAAAATTTGCTCTTGTGTTTGATCTTTCAACTAATGAATATCTTTGTGGAATCCTTCCATTACCTTATTTCTGATAGCTATCTTCTCAATCCAATCTTCTAGTTTATCAATCTCATCCATTGTATAAACCTCTGTGAGTGTATGATACCTTTGACCCTTTATTGTTTAAAGCACTTGAAGGTCTTTTCCCTAGGTATGTACCTCACCCATTAGCCCAAAATCCTACTCCATTATGGATACTAGTTTATCTACATTAGTTTGAACATGGTGTAATGTTGTGGTTTCACAACAGACACCCCATTTCATCTAGAAATGGGGACCCTCTACTTTATTTTTTTAGTTTTCCAAAACTCTAGTTCAGGGTCTAAGTCATTTTGAGGTTTTATCTAGTGTCTTAGTTCGCGTTCGGGTCTCAACTAGAAAACCTAGTTGACAAAAAATAGAGTTCTTGAGGAAATAGGCCTATTTTGTAAAAAAGAGAGGTGCACCACCGCATGTCAACTGGTGCACTAGTGTGTCAAATTGCATAGAGGAGAGGAATTCACCCTTAGGTGATGCACAGATGCACAACACCCAAGGATGCTTTGATTTATTTAAACACCCGCCCCCTTCTCTTCCATACCGCTTTCCTTGTCTTCATTTATTAGCATTTCCAGCCCCTGAGCGCAACACAATACCCCTATTGGTGCACCATCCTCTCCATTTCCTCTTGCAATAACACAAAGGCAAATGTTTAAAAACCTAGCTAAGGTGCGCTAATGCACACCTTTTTGCATAAAAAACTTCAAAAACTAAGCAAAAATGTAGAAACAACACCTAAAAATAGGTGCACATCAATGCACCTGCCTGAGTGCATTGATGCACACCTATATTTGCTAAGAAAAAACTAAAAAAGCAAAAAACTTAGTTTAAAAAACTCTTCTTAAGGTGCATAGTAGCCCACCTTATGAGGTGTGCTACTGCACACCTTAACAAGAAAAATAATTTGGCTAAGACAAATATGAGGTGTGCATCAACGTACCCCATGAGGTGCGTTAATGCACACCCCATAATTGGAAATTTACTTTGAAAATGGGAGCACCAAGCACACCTATCAGGTGTGCCAGCTACATCAATTTTTGCATTTCAGGGCACTAACTAGGTTTTTCATATTTTCAGAGTAATTAGTTTTTTGGTTTTTGTGTGAGTCAGTTTTAGGGTGTCATTAATCCATTTTTTCTTTGAATTTTGAACCAATAAATGTACTTTTGTGTAGATACAATGGTGTTTTCACCATCCTCCCTTCTTGAGAAGATGGCACTGAAACCAATAGTATTCAAGTTCCAGGGTGATCCTATAAAATCATGGTTTTAGGATTAGTACTCGAAGATTTGAGACATAAATTTAGGTCACACAGATTTGGGCGAGTTCTTAAAATTGTGCAACAAACCAACTGAGAGGTCCCAAATAATAACTGCCTTGATCTGATCAGGATTTGTCAGTGCAGCATCACACCCAGTATCAATGCAATCCTTAGAGCTAATTATGACACTCGCAAAGCATTATATTCCTGAAGAGAGGGTAGTGAAAAGCATAATTGGAGAGATCGTCCTAGATCTCTGACCCAACAATATTGAAATGGTGTTCCACCCTCCAAGGGCTGATGTATTCATCTGATTGACCTATCACCAAGTTGAGAGATGGTATAGGGAACATGTTGATCAAGCCTCTAAGATCATTCAGTCCTCATAACTTATTGAGAAGACTACCCTAGGATGAAAAGTTGGCAAAGTAGATATGACACAGGACTACATGGAGGAGGAAATTGGGTATTCAATTATACTTTTGAGCAAAGTCATGGGTTTTCCTCCATTAGGACATTTGAACATTTGGATGGTGCATTTTATCGAGACCATCAAGATGACAAAGATGCCACTTGATTGGGCCTCCATTCTCAGTGAGAACTTGGGAGAATAGCTAGTGGTAGTAAAGAATAATTGGAGATTTTATATGACTTCATATTTGGTATACTTGTTGGTTGTTAGAGCGACAGATTATCCAAGGTAGTATGCAAGATGCCAATGCATGGCCATACATACTATATCCTCAGCTATTAAAGAAAAATATTTTAGAGCAAAGAAAGGAGTACAAGATAGTGAATGATGCTTTCATCTTTGCAATAATATGGTTCATAGGAGGGGATTATGCGAAGAGAATATCAAAGGAGGCAGCTGCACAAATATCACTAGTCGAAGCTTATTATATCTAGTTCTGGACATTTACATATTTAAGGGTAGCAAGTACAACTATTAACCCTAAGAAGCTCCCTAGGTATCCCAGTGATAGACTTATTCTCCTGGAGATCTCCAAAAAACTCTTGTCTGCATATGATAGAGTTAAAAAATAGCTAAAAACATGTTGGATGTGGCCTATGACTATAGGACCGTTTCAGGTGGATTGAAGACAAGACATTGCATCTTTTGAATGTGAATGTGATCAATATCCCTTGGAAGATTATAATTCTCTACGGCCTTATTTTGACAATATCAAGAGAGTGCAATACTTAGCAGGTCAAACATTTCAGCATGAGGATGCAGTTGAAGATCACTAGATGAATGCAACAGATGACAATGACATTCATATAAGGGATTATTGTAGGATGACTCTGTATTTAGTAGAGAGGGCTTTAAAGATGAATATCCTATTAAATATTATGCAACAAAACTCAGAGGAGTTGCTTGATCCAATATTCAATAGGGATAGGATTGGTGACAAGCCTATCACGAATGTTGAGATAGACAGAGAAGAAAACTTAGACATCAACCATAGGATGAGGCACATCATTAAATTGACACAAGACTATCAAGAAACCATTCAAACTTGATCCAATTCCTCAAACAATAGTCTTTCATGCTCAAGCCCACCCAGCCAAAGGTCAAGGAGCAAAGGTCACGGTGCTTACACTTGCAGCCTAGTCACCAGTAAGACTAGAAATAGTGCACCAACTTGATAGACTAGTCGGGTATTATCAGGCTCAAAAGGGTAAAGGTAAGGGAAAGAGGAAGAGGAATTCTCCTCAACAAGATGAACTACAAGAGGGGGAAATTTAGGCACTTGCGTAGACTGGGGAAGAAAATTACAAGAGTCAAAAGATGTTGAAGCTTCACAAGCTCAAGGTGATCCCCAAGTGCCACTAGCTAAACAAGGTCAAGGGGAAGTAGAAACTAAAGTACAAGAGGTTTCCCTACCTTAGCAAATAGAGCAAGCCTCCCCCTCCACACCTAAAAGAAGAAAGATTAAGACTCTGGTAAAGAGAAGGCAAAAGGTGATCAAGAAAGTGATTCCTTTCCCATCAGTTCCTGAACCAATCCCTGAAGAAGCAGAAGAAGAGGATGATGAGGATGAAGAGGATAACTTACCTTTGAATCAGAGGACTCGTCTAGCAAGAGCTATAGAGTTGGAAAGGAGAAGAAGCTCTACCATTACACCTCCATCTGTTCCTGAGCAAACCATTCAAACTACCACATCAAAAGATGAGATGCAACAATAGATAGATGAGCAGGATGTGGAAGGCACTAATGTTTTCAAGATATCAGATTTTGATTTCATGCTGGTGGATACTGAATTGGTGGGAGATAAGATGAGGGATACTCCAACTAGTCAACCTCAACAGGAGGAGTGGAGTCAAATGCCACCAAAATCACAAGGGCCTAAGGTAGCACCACCATCCTAGGTGTAAGTCACATTTTATCTTGATCAGGGGTTAGCTACTACCCTTCCTCCAAACGATAAAGAAGAGAAAGTCCAAATGGGACAGGAGGGAGAGTCAAAACAAGTATCCACTGAGGAAGTGTTAGAAGAAGTATAGATAAGTGGAGAAAGTGTTAGAAGAAGGATAGATAAGTGAACTACCACAACAAACTTCCCAAGACACTGAGGTGAGAACTATCGGCTCTACAGATGCAAAGACTCTCAGTGCTGATATCTCACAAAAGGAAAAGACTCTAGAAAGGGGAGATAAGGGAAAGGGCATTACAAAATAGACTCCTTCATCCTCTAAAAGAAAATCTCCATTAGAACATATCCCAAGGTGGCTGAGAAAAGAGGTAATAAGAAATAAAAAGCAGCGATTCACCATAGAGGAGGAAGATAGAATGGAATTGATTGAAGTGTTGAGGAAGTTTGATTCACCTACAAAAGATGCATAGGCATTAGCCTTTATTATGAGTGATCAAAACCAGGACTTTTTTTTCTCATGTAGCTATCCCTCCTCTGCATTTGAATGTTGAAGAATTGACTCTACAATATTATCATATTAGGGAGGTCATGCTTGGAAAGCCTACCTTGGATACTATAAAACTAATGGTTACAACAGGAATGAAGGAGGTGTTTAGGAGCTTGGAGCAAGATAGGGTAGAACTAATAACTCTTCAGAGGCAAAATGAAATCCTAAAGGGATATCTAAGTGAAGTTATTTGTCCCTTAGACCTTGAGCATCCAAAGGAGACTTTAAATATAGCAATTGAGAGAAGAGATAGGGTTACTGCCCAACTGGATCCATTTTTTAGAGCTTGTCAACAATAGAGTGAAATTTTTGAGGAGAAAGGTGTAATGATTATACAAGGAAATTTGAATTTGTTACACATCATGAAAGATAATGCGGATAGGCTAGTAGCCATTTTGAATTAGGATTTTGGTCTAATGGATGAAGTGCATACATAGGGAATTAGATAAAATAGATGATTGGATAGAGAAGATTGTGGATGGAAATAAAGTAATGGAGACATTACGTGCGGAGATTCATAGGCTCAAGGACCAAGCCCAAGAGCAAATTTTGGAAGTTGAGAAACATTAGATGCATGCCTGGACATTTTTTAGGATGATGCAAAAGAGAAGCTAGTACTAGTAGAGGTAGTAGTTAAGAAATTTTGAAAGACTTTTGAAGAAGCTTATAATGATGAAGATATTAGGTAGGCATTCAGAACAGAAGAAGCTTTATTAGAGCTTGATGTAAAACTTGGAGATTTTGCAAAGACTTGTATAGAAGTGGGAAACTACAGGGAGAAAGTAAAAGATAAATATAATGCCTTAAATTTGCTAGATGTGGCTCAAGTCACTGAGATAATCAAGAAATTCAAGGGCAAATATCTAGACATGGCTTTGATATAAAGGGGAACAAAATCGAGATGCTCAAATTTCAATTTTGACACTTCGTGAAATTTTGCAATTTTTGGAGCCTACTTCCAAGGTGTGTTACTATGCTAGGTGTGTTGGTGCACTTTTTTAGTAGTGTTTTAGAATATTTTGAAGAATTCAAAGGTGCGTCGATAGTTAACTATCAGTTCTAAAATTAGAGCTTTCCATGCATTAAAAATGCATATTGACGGCAGTTTAACTCCTACGAATGCTTAGTGAAGATGGAGCTTCTATTTTTACCACTTCTAGTCACTCCTACATCAACTGAAGGCTTTCTCTTTCTTATTCTTTCATGCTTTCTTTTTTTTATGACATGTAAAGAATCATGCATCCAGTCAATGATATAAAATGGATGGAGTCCTACTTAGCACTAGTTAGATAGATAGTTTATACATAAATAGATTTGTTTTATTAGTTTAAAAGCATATGATTGCATTAAGATATCTCTCACTCTCAACACAAATTAAGGAGAAGATTTCTTATTAATTTAGGATTGTAATATGTAATCAGGGCTGCCATTATTTTGCAATAATATATGCTTTTGGTGCTCGCATTTGGAGTGTAATGATTCTTGCCTAAGTTTGTTATATTCTGTGGATATATGTTCATAGAATGTAATTGAGCCAAAGGTTTATTGCATTGTTTTTGGTTGTGTGATCTTTTAATTCTGGTGTTTTCTATGATTTTACAAATTTGGCTGACGTACTTAGTTTGAGAAGAGATCATCATCTTGTTCCTTCATAGTTTTTTTCTCTCGCATGAGCACACTTTCTATGGCATTGCAATCTGATGAAAAGTCAAACATCTTATAGTTACTGAATTCCCCATCGAGGATTACATCAATGGAATTAAGGAAGTGTTCTCCTACTTTCATTGGTTACCTACTAATCTTTTCAAAAGCTTAACTCGCAAATGCATTATTTTCGAAGTTTATGTCCATTAGGATTTACTTTTCATGTTATTTGCTTAAACTTCTTGTCACCTTATATTCATTATTTTCTTTACTAACCCCTTAGTTAAATTAGGAATTCATATAGTTACATTGTTAGATTGCATTCATTAAAAAATAGAAAAATACAAAAATATAGTTCCTTTTGTGTGTGTTTTATTCTTTTGATAGTAAGCAGATTCTACATCTTATCTGGAGTTTTCTAACTAGCAAAGGCCTCCTCATGAACATTCACATTTATCTTCAACTAAGTGGATTCCAATAGGTCTCAAGATCACCCAAAATCTTGGAGTTGATCCTTGAATTAGCTTTTTAAGAGAGGAATTTGAAAGGATTCATGTCGTTAAGCATTGTGCAAAACAATAGCTCAACATGTAACAAGTTCAAATTAGCCTATATAATTTGTACACCTTTATCCTCAAAATTGTCACACCATTTCTAACATGCACCCAAAAATGAATCTAAGTGTACACTTTGTTTATCTCTCTTCTCCAATGTCACAACAAGAGTGATCTCTAGGTTATCCAGGTCAATGGGGCTGACAACTTCATAAAAATGACCTCTCAAGAGCTCATTTTTCTTCCTTAGCATCACCAACTCTAACTCGTATCTATCCACCTATTTAAAAACCTCCTTCATGCTTGTAGTGATCAAAACTTTAGCAATGTCTACCGTGGGCTTTCCTAAGAGGACCTCCTTTATCTGGTATCACTAGGAGTCAAATCCTCGATGTCAGCATGTGGAGGAGGGACGACAACACATGCAAACAAGTCCTAATCTTGGTTCTTTATTACAAAGGCCAATGTTCATGCCTCACTCATAGGTGGCTCAGGCTTCTTGATGGCTTCCACTAGCTCATCCATACTCTCCTTCGCATTCAAGTTTAGTTGCCTCATTTGTCTCACCATAACCTCCCTCTTCAGCTAGGCTAGTGTAGTGCCCATAAGAGACATATATTTGGATGAATAGGGAGTTTGGCTTGCCAACCCTTTTCCTTTATCACTCCTTTCTAGAGTCTTCTCCTTCTGAGAGAGATCTACATTCAAAGTTTTTGTATCTATTGTACCCATAGTTCTTATCTTTGTATCCTAGGAAGTTTGTTGAGTTTCTTTATGTATCTTCCTCTCCTTTGATACTTCATCAACTGGCCTTTGTTTTGGCTCTTCTCCATGTACTACTTGTCCTTGTTCTTTAGTAACAGGAGGAAGAGGAGTGGCTAAACCTTTGTCTAAGAAATATAAGTCCTAAAATGGTGGGGAAGATGTACCTAGAGATCCTTGTGGATGAGGTGTCATTTGGTTCCAATCCTCTCCCAAAGATTGGTTTGTAAGTGTATCTCGCATCTTATCACCCACTATTTCAGTTCCCACGGGCATAAAATCAAAATTAGATAAGTTGAAAATGCTTGTTTCTTTCCCTTCTTGGTCATCAATCCATTAATGTTGCTCATCTTCAAAAATAGTAACCTAAATAGGTTCCTTAGGAATAGATGATGGTGTTATGGTCGATCTCCTTCTTCTTTCTTCTATTGTTTCCCTGGCTAAATGAGTCCTTTGACTCAAAGGGAGATTATCTTCTTCTTCTTCTTTAGTATTTGCCTCAGGGATGGTTTCAGGCACTAAAGGGATAGGAATAACCTTCTTTTGTATCTTTTTTCTTCTTGCCCTTCTCACAATAGGTCCAACCCTAGCCTTCTTAGGAGTTCAAGGAGAGGCTTCTTCCTCTTGAGTCAGTGGTGTCACCTCTTGTGCTTCTTGTTCTAGTTCCTTCTCCTATTCCTATTCCTTTTCAAGTATGGGCACTTGTGCAATATCTTGAGCTTGAGCAACTTTTTCTCGAGACTCTTCATTCTCAGGTGCTTCAGTTGCTTCTTCTTGAGGCACTTCAAATTTAGGCTCAGCTTATTTTGGGGAATCTCTTTTCCTCTTATTTTTTGCGCTTATCTTCTTTGAAGTACCCAACATCCCTGTCATGTTGATACACTATTTTTGGCCTAACTAGAGATTGGATAGGGAATATTGGCAATGTAACTTTTGCACCTTTACCCTTTACTAGGCGTGTTGTGGCTTGAAAGGTGACCATCTGTGGAACTGGATCAAGGTTAAAAGGCTTCGTGATCCAATCCCTTATCAATTGAATTATGTACCTAGCCTTGTGGTTTATATATGCATTTTCATCCATGTTGATCTTTGCATTTATAATAGGCCTATCATATATGTTGTCTCTGTTATAAAAGGGATCCAAGACATCGTGAGTGTCTTGTTGAACAACCTTGAGCAAGACCTTTATCTTTAAAGTGCTCCCTGCCATATATAGAGTCATCCTACAATAATCCCTTATTTGGATATCATAGTCATCTATTGTGTTCATCCAATGATCTTTGATGGCATCTTCATGCACAAACTACTTCCCTACCAAATGATGAACTCTACCAATATTGTCAAAGTAGGGACGAGGGAAGTTGTAATCTTCCAAGGGATATTGATCCCACTCTAAGTCAAAATTCATGATATCTTGCTTCTACTTTACTTCAAATACACCTATAGTAATAGGCCATACCCATGTCTTCTTATGTTTTTTTCTCACTCTGTCATATGTAGATGAGAGTTGTCTTGCAATCTCCAACAAAATGAGCCCATCCAATGGATACCTCAGGAGTTTCTTTGGATTCATCCTCATACTAGCCACCCTTAGGCAAGTGAATGTTTTAAACTAGATATAGTAGGCTCTGATCTCTACAATCCTTGCTATTGCCTCTATTGACATCCTCTTAGCATAATCACCCTCTATAAATTAGATGATTGTGAATATGAAAGTATCATTCACTATCCAGAATTCCTTGCTCTAGTCTGAGAGCTTCTTCTTTACCAATTGATGATATACTACATAGGGCCAAGCATTGGCATCCTGCATGCTTCCCTTCTTGTACAGTCTTGGATAGTCAGTTGTCCTTGCTGCCAATAAGTACATGAAATATGATGTCTTGTAAAACTTGGAGTCGACTTTAACTCCTACCAAATTTTCATCTAAGTTTTCACTTGGTATTGTAGCCCAATCAATTGGCATTTTGGCTATTCTAATGGTCTCTATGAAATGGACCATCTAGATATGAAGATCTCCTACTACCGGTAGGCCCATGATTCTGCTCAAAAGTACAACGGCATAATTGATATCATCCTTCATATATCCTCTAGTCATATCTACCTTTTCGACTCTTCGTCCCAGTGGTGTTCTATCAATAAAAAATGATGATTGTATGATTTCTATGGTCTTATTTTCATTCTCCCTATACCATCTTTTTGCTTGATGATAAGTTATCTTCACATATTGATCAGCTATAGGGAGATGGAAAACTTTCTTAATGTTTCTTGGTCTCAGATCCAAGACTATCTTGCCTGTGACACTTTTAACCACTCTTTCCTCTGACACATAGTTTTTTGCCAATTATATGATAAGATTCGAGGATTGTACTAATGCAAGATGAGATGCCACATTGACCAACCCTGATTTGATAAGTGTTGACACCATCAAGGACCTCTCTTTAGGTTTATTATAGAGTACCAGGAATGTGTTCCAGTCTATATGTCCCAACTCAATACCTCTGATCTCTGAATGTCCATCTTGAAAGCATGATTTCTTTGGTACACGTTCAAACTTGAAAACAACGAGTTTCAGAGCAATCTTTTCTATAAGCGAGGATGATGAGGAAGCCATTTTATCTACACAAAATGGAAAGTCATCAATCCAAAGAGGTGAAAATAAAACCCTATACAAACCCTAATTGCCAAAAAAATTAGACCCAAAACACCAAAATAGTAGGAACTACTTAGTTCCCCTTAAAAAGCCCTGAAATGCAATTTAGCACACCTTGCGCACCTTGACAGGTGTGTTAGGTGCACTTAATTTCCTTAAAGAACTTATTTTGTCCACAATTGTGCACTTGCATAGGTGCTCACACTTTAGAGGTGCACACATGCACATGTGCGTTATTACACACATTGCAAAATGAGTGTGTGAAGGGCAATTGAGTATTTTAACTACTAAGGGTGGGGTGTGCATGTGTGCACCCTTACTTTATCTTAGCATTAAGGGTTTAAAAACAATGGTGCATAAACACACACCTTGACAAGGTGTGCATACGTGCACCATTATCGAGGAGTTGTCTTTGTTTGTGGGAAAAGGTGCACATGTGTGCACCTTGGGGAGGTATGCACATGCGTACCTTTCCTTAATGTTATTTTGCCTTAGTGATTTTGAAAGGTGTGCATATGCGCACCTTGTATAGGTGTGCACGTGTGCAACTTTATAGTGTCTATATCTTATGTTTTGTGCATACTCTGTAGGATTTGTGTACCTTAAAAGGGGCAAAGACGCAGTTGCAGGAGCTTGAAGAAGAATAATGATGAGAAGAGGAGAGGGGTCTCGGGTACTTATAGACCTGGAACATTGTGCACCTTTAGAGGTGCGCGCCTGCGCATGTGCTCATCTCCAAAGGAGAAAAGTGCACACTTGTGTGCATAACACACTTGCACACCTTAGATAGGTGCACATGTGCACTAGTGCACCATTTAGCACTAAAATCACCTTTCAATCTCAAACCCTCAATTTTGACAACTGGGTTTTTTTTAGTCAGAGGACTAGGTAGGACCTAGACTCCAAGTAGAGTCCCAAAAATGACTCAGACCCCAAACTAGGGATTTGGGAAAACAAAAAAATTACTAGGGGCATGCGTTGTGAAACCACAACAAATACAAGGCATTTTGTTTAGAAATAAAAGAAATAAATGAAAATATTAAATAATGTATTTAAAGCATGATAATATTTATTAGATAAAACATTTGATAAAATTTCAATTAAATGCATATTACCTTAAATATAAAAGTGCTAAGAATCTATAATGTTAGGCAAGCACATGGTAATCATATCAAATTTACATTTTTATAAATAAATATCCCAAATGTTATTTGTAAGTACATGTAATATTTACATTAAAAGATTCACTTATAAATATCAATTTATAAATATATACAATCTTAAATATATAATTCAAAGACATAAACAATAAAATATTGTTCCATAGGATTGCTTATATTAGATAAGGAACTTTACAAAATTATTTTCCAAAGAATAAAGATTATTGAATTCAACAATGGAAAATATTTTAATAACTATTTATTTGTATCTTTAAATGTTTTATCTAAGATGTTTACTATTTCAAATATTAGAAATTTAAAAATTACTTAACTGTGACCTACCTTTTCACATTCTCGAAGGGACGAAAGATTTTAGCTTGCGGAATCGCGAATTCACATTGTTCTCAAAATTGCTCCCGCGATTATGTGAATTCAGGGTTAGGGTTACATTGTGCCAACTTTCTTCTTTAGAGATTCAAATAGAATTATTGCAAAGCATTAGTTTTACTTTCCTTCATGGAAACTCGTAATTGAGGCCTGATCTTCTATCACACATCAAATCACTATCGATGATTATCTTAAAAGTTGTGAAACACTATCAATCATATGCCTTTCCACATCACAGGCATGTGAAATTCCAATGTTTTCTTGCTCCATTAGATTTGAATTGTGTGTGCATAAATCACCTCCCTAATATCTGAGACATTCCAATCATCCCCAAGAAATATTATTCTTTACTACAGAATTTTTGGAGTTTACGACCCAAATCTCATCTTTGATCTAATTTCTTGTAGTGCGGGCTATATTTTATTTTTCTACGAGATAGTGAAAAAAATGTAAGGTTTTAAAGAATAATAATTTTATTATTGCATCTCTCATTTGAGAAGGCAAAGCTAGTGCTACGAGTGATGCATATTTTATCTTCTTCATGCTTTGTTGCACATTTTCTCATATCATTCATAAAAAAGTTCAATCCCGTAATTGATAAAATTTTGCCATTTTTCAACTTAGAGATGTTTTGAAAACATTAATAACTTCACCAAATGTCCCCTAAGGCATAGTATATGGTTTGGGCATCTTTTGGCAAATAAAAAACACCATTTAAAGATCATATTAAAATCCAAAAACCTGTTGAAATAGTTTGCACGTGATTAATAGTTGTATTGATGTATATAGCAAAATGGTCATCTCAATCATCTGTACATGCCCTAAGATTTATGTAAGAAACTATAATTCATCATATTTTGAAATGAATGATCGATCCAAATGTGAGGTGATGGATTCAAATATCAAGATTGGAATTAATACTTATCCTAGACTGCAGTTCATGTTTAGAGACCTTGTGAAGGAATTGACGTACACAAGCAATACAATACGCATGTGCTTATTATGCATAATGTCTCCACAATTAATAAAATCCTGGTCTAGAATAAATCATTGTCTTGTGCAATATAGTAACACATTTAGAAATCTAGTTTGGCTAATGAATGACACGCACATCCAATAACGTCATAATTTTCTATTTTGCAAGTTTCTCTTGAGCTCAATTGCGGATGATCTAGTATTGATACAAAGATACATAGCTTGATTATTTGTAGTCTTTGCTAATTTATCATAGTTGTGAAGATAAATCTATGCTTTTATCATAATTTGGAACTCTAAATTTACAAAAATATTAGGGTTCCAATAGTGGCTCTATCTGGGACGTATCTTCCCTGTGAGCATAGCGAGATGGAGAAGATCAAGATTAAATCTGGTGCTAAATGGAATTGGGTGGCCTTAGGCCCCCCAAAGGTAAAAATTGTCATTTCCCTATATTGAAAACTTTATTTTGATCATGTAATGACAATTGAAATCTGAAAACACCTTTGAAATTCATGATTAAATATCCCCTTTGATTTGAAATTTTTGCTCTATGGTTCATTTTAAACATTTTGGTTTTCTCATCAATTTATTACTTAACCTTTGTGAAATAGAAAATCCATATTCATATTTGGAAAATAATTCTTTGTAATAAATCATCCATCTTGGAAAATCTTCATCATTCTTCCTAATATTAGAAAAAAGATTGTTTGAAAAATTTAATTTCATCCTTTTGAATCTTTTGAATTTTAGGGTTAATTTGACATAGAGCTTGTTCGTTATCTACAAATATTAAATTTAAGAAAACTAGAGAATTATTTCTTAAAGTATTGTATTTTTTATTTTTTCTAATGTTTGATTCAAATAATTTTGCAAAGGGTTTTCAGAGATACTTACCTCAAGTGGCCGCTCATAACACATACATGTGTCTAATATATCATCCATTGGTATAATAATGTAGTCTTTTGTACCTTCTAGTTGATCTTGGTAGGAAGATTCATCAAGCATATTGTAATGAACACTTTTAGAGGATGAAATCCCTTGAGAATCATCATGTGCTTCATCAGCAGGAGCAATTCGTCTGATTATATCATCTATCAAGATTTCTCCCTCTAGAAGAACTATATAAGGATCTACTTCATTCTTATAATTTGGATATGTTTCCTTCTCATAGAATGAGTTTAAGTACATGTCCTCGTATCTTTCCAAAACTTGATCATTATTTAAAGTGCTTGCATCATGACTAAGTGATATATCTTCTAGAAGTTCATCACCAAGCATTTCTTGAGTATGCAATATTTCTATAATATGTTTATTTTGGTGAATTGAGAAAAAATTGTAATCATTTTTATGTATATATATTTTATATTCTTCATCCAATAGATTAGAAATTTCATCTGCACTAAGAGAGTCTTCTCCTTCATTTTTGTATTTTGTGCAATCAATTCCCTTACTGGCTTCATCATGAATAAATTATTTTTCAATTTGATCCAAATTTCCTTCATCTAGAATGCCATTAGGATTTTGTGCCCCTTCTAGAAAATTTTCCTTATCTTCACTATCTTCCTCTATGTCTCCATTTAGTAAATATTCAACAAAATTCATTAAATCATGATCACCTAAATTTTTTAATGTGTGAATCTTATTCATGAATTCTTGGTATGAAGGATTCACATCGAAGGGGATTTTATGATAAATATTTATCATCTGATGAATAATTGAAGTGTAGGTTCATCTTCATGCCTTTCTAAATTATAAAATACATCTAACAGAGATGTACAAAATTCTTCTTCCATAATGCATTGTCAATCTTTGACTTGCTCATAAGAAATACTTTGTTTATCATAGCCATTATCAAAATAAACATAAAGAAACCACCTCTCAAATTGTTCTCAGGAGGAAATGTTTACTGTAGGCAATGTCTCATACTCTTGTTTTACATAATCTTTCAATGTTCTAACAAAAATTTTCATCACATAATCCTATATGCAAACATCATAATCATCTATAAACTTGTAAAATGCATCTAAATACTTCAATGTCAATTCTTCCCATTCCCCATGAAACTTCAAAACAAGCTTTGAAAGCTTTGGAAATAATTTTTTAGGTTTAGAATCAAACTTACTGAGATCCAATGGTCTGATGCCATCTAGAATAAAAGGTCTTCTTTGGAATGACTGATCCATCCTAGAAAAAAAAAAAAAGTTTTCCCCATTTCAAAAGGAAAAATATCATATCTTCCTGAGTCTTCTCCCTCAGTAGAGTCACTTTCCAACTTAATAGAGTCGCCGCCTCTTTCAAGAAAAAAACTATTTGTTGGATCTTTTGGGTTCTCCTTCCAGTGAAGTCGTACTTCAAACAAAATTATTATGCTTCCTCTCTGCTTCTAGTATGTGAAATTGGAAGCTCTAAGTAACTACAGAATATGAAGTGTGAGAAACTCTTCTCAACAGAGTCGCCAATCTATTGGTGCACAAAAATGTTGGTTTGATTCCTATGAGCTTGCCTACTCGATGCTAGGAAACTCAACATAATTTTAGCCAACGAAGAAGATTGAATCTTAACTTTGTTTAATCTCCACACTTTAGGCTCTACAAGACCTAGATGGTGGTACCTTAACTAGAAATGGTCGATGCTTATGAATGAAAACTTAACGATACTCTTGAGTTGGCAAGTGTGTTCTCAATTAGAAATCAAGATTATAAGGTTGAATGTCATTTGGAATTCTTTGGAATGCTTTTAAATATGAAATATGGATGAATGATATGTAGATGATTAAGGTAGAGAAAAACACCAACATGCAATTGCATATTAACCCAAATGAATCAACTGACCAGTCCCTTTATCTAATTTGGGAAAATGGAGTCAACCTTGCACATACTTACTATCAAACTCTTATGGAGATGGCTGACCACACCATCAACTACTGGATAGAGAACTTTGTTGAACTTGAAACCCTAGTCTAATGAATTTAACCCCAACTAAAGGAGACCAATTAGATAGATACACTATGAAAATATCTGATAATCGAGAGTATTCATGAAGTTCAATCTATCTAACAGTAGTTTTAGATCCAAGCGGACAATATATTATACAAGTATTGAAAAACCATCTAACCAAATTGAGACAGAAAAAGCATCTTTTATTGATTCAAAAAAAGGAAGTATAATTGAGTCATGTTCAAGTTGCATTACCTAATTAAACTACTATAAGCATTCATCTAGTGTCTAATAACTTATAATGTTTAGCTATGTGTCCCCCTAATGTGAATAATCATGGTATCATTTATAGAAGTTCAAAGGATGCATACAAGCTTGAGATCATCCTGTTTATTCCTAGCTAAAACCCAATTTGTAACTGAACTCATTATTACAATTCCAAAGCTTAAATAAATAATCTTAAGGGCCTCTTTGCCAAATCTTGAAAGATCACATGACTTTTAAAAAATAAATTGTTGATAATCGTTAATCTCCTTTCTATATTATTTGATAAATCCTTTATGCTCCTAATGAATTATTTTCACTTTTGTTTGTCAGCATAATAGTTCTTGCACAAAAATAAGTAAATTAGTTCTCGCTTTTTTATAAAAAAATGAATATAACCTTACCTCATTTTGTTTAAAACTTTTCAAAATTTTGCCAATACCTGACACAAGCTTAAACATTACACATTTGGGGTTTTATCACAAATGAGAAACAAAAATAATAATAATTCTTAAGAAAACCCTAAAAATGAAACTTTAGAGACATTAAAGTTTCAAAAAAATAAATCCACAAATATTACCACAATTGTGGGGCAAAGCTTTTAAGTAAAGATTATATTTACTTGTAAGGACAATCTTTTTAAATTCAAAACAAATATAAGATTTAACTCTGAGAATTTCAAAGCATTTCACTATATTTCCTTTTAATGTATTTAATATACAAGGCATTTTGTTTAGAACTAAAGGAAATAAATGAAAATATTAAATAATTTATTTAAAACATGATAATATTTATTAGGCAAAATATTTGATAAAATTTCAATTAAATGCATATTGCCTTAAATATAAAAGTGCTAAGAATCTATAATGTTAGGCAACTCATGGTAATAATATCAAAAATATATTTTTATGAATGAATACTCCAAATGCTATTTGTAAGTACATGTAATATTTACATTAAAAAATTCAATTATAAATATATACAATTTTTAAAATATAATTCAAAGACATAAACAATAAAATATTGTTCCGATAAGATTACTTATATTAGACAATTAACTTTACAAAATTATTTTCCAAAGAATAAAGAATATTGAATTCAACAATGGAAATTATTTAAATAATTATTTATTTATATCTTCAAATGTTTCATTTAAGATGTTTAATATTTCAAATATTAGAAATTTAAAAGGTACTTACTTGTGACCTTCCTTTTTGCATTCTTAGAGGGACAAAAGATTTTAGCTTTCAAAATCATGAATTTGCATTGATCTCAAAATTGCTTCTGTGATTATGAGAATTTAGGGTTAGGGTTACATTGTGCCAAATTTCTTCTTTAGAGATTTAAATAGAATTATTAAAAAGCATTAGTTTTAATTTCTTTCATGGTGATTCGTGCTCAAGGCCTGATCTTCTATCATACATCAAATCGTTATGAATGATTATCTTGAAAACTATGAAATGCTAGCAATCATATGCCTTTCCACACCACAACTATGTGAACTTCCAATGATTTCATGCTCCATTAGATTTAAATTGTGTGTGCATAACTGACCACCCTAATCTTTGAGACATTCCAATTATCCCCTAGAAATATTACTCTTTACTACAAACTTTTTGGAATTTACAGCCCAAATCTCATCTTTGATTCAATTTCCTATAGTGCGGGCTATATTTTCTTTTTCTGTGATATAGTGAAAAAAGTGTAAGGTTTTAAAGAATAACAAATTTATTATTGCATCTCGCATTTGAGAAGGCAAAGCTAGTGTTGTGAGTGATGCAGATTTCATCTTCTCCATGCTTTGCTGCACATTTTCACATATCATTCATTGAAAAAGTTCATTCCCGTAGTTGATAAAATTTTGTTATTTTTCAGCTTAGAGATGTTTTGAAAACATTAATAACTTCACCAAAATGTCCCCCAAGGCATAGTATATGGTCTTGGCATCTTTTGGCAAACAAAGAACATCATATTTAAACCCATAAATTTGTTGAAACATTTTGCACATGATTAATAGTTTGAATAATATTGTATGTAGTAAATTGGCATCTCCATCATTCATACATGCCTTATGATTTATGTAAGAAACTATAATCTTTCATATTTTAAAATGAATGATCGATCCAAATGTGAGGTGGTGGATTGAAATATCAAGATTGGAATTTATACTTTTCCTAGACTGCAGCTCATGTTTAGAGACCTTGTGAAAGAATTGACGTATACAATTAGTACAACATGCATGTGCTTATTACGCATCATGTCACCAAAATTAATAAACTCCTGGTATAGAATAAATCAGTATCTTGTGCAATATAGTAACACCATTTAGAAATCTACTTTGGCCAATGAATGACATGCCCATCCAATAACGCTGTGGTTTGCTATTTTGCAGGCTTATCCCGAGCTCATCTTGGGATGATCTAGTATTGATACAGACATACATAGCTTTACTATTTGTAATCTTAGATACTTGATCATAGTTGTGAAGAGAAATCCTTCCTTAGATTAAATTTGAAACTAAAAATTTGCAAAAATTTAGGGTTCCAACACCGCACATTGGCCTGTAGGAACAACTATCGAGGAATGATTTGAAGCTTAACTTGGAAATAACAACTAAAGGAGATAAGATTCATGAAGAACAAAAGGAAAATAAATGATAAAATTCAATAGATCCAAAAACAACCATGATAAACAAGAATATCAGTAAGATTTTAGGCAAAGAGATGTTCATAAATAATCTCTCAGAATCATTAGAGGATAACAAAGGCAAGTCCAATCTAGAAGCATGAAAAGAAAAAAGTTTATCATAATTACATCTAACTAGCCAAAGAGATACATTAGATAAATACGGAGTAACAACTCTAGACACCGTGAAAAAGGTGAATGGAAAAAAAGATAGAGCAACTAACAAAAGGGGAAAAAAGAGAAAATAAATTTGATAACAGATCAAGTGATAAGTTTGGCAGACACTAAGGGAAAAAAACAATCAATACCAAATAAGCACACAATTTTAGGCACTTCAATAGGAATTGAGGAATATAAACATTCATACACACTAATATCAGAAGAGAGGAATAAATAAAACCAAAAGGAATTGGAATCTATTACACCCCCTCCCCCCAAGAAATAGCAGAGTATAAGGAGGAACCAAAAAATATATCCCTATTGAAGTAGAGATGTTTTTAAGGGAAACTAAATTAATAAATAAATAAGGAACCCCAAATAATTGGGGCTTGGACAATCTAGATGAGAATAAATGTTGTGCCAAATTTCTTCTTTAGAGATTTAAATAGAATTATTGAAAAGCATTAATTTTAATTTCTTTCATGGTGATTCGTGCTCAAGGCCTGATCTTCTATCATACATCAAATCGTTATGAATGATTATCTTGAAAACTATGAAATGCTAGCAATCATATGCCTTTCCACACAACTATGTGAACTTCCAATGCTTTCATGCTCCATTAGATTTGAATTGTGTGTGCATAAATGACCACCCTAATCTTTGAGACATTCCAATTATCCCCTAGAAATATTACTCTTTACTACAAACTTTTTGGAATTTACAGCCCAAATCTCATCTTTGATTCAATTTCCTGTAGTGCGAGCTATATTTTCTTTTTCTTTGATATAGTGAAAAAAGTGTAAGGTTTTAAAGAATAACAAATTTATTATTGCATCTCTCATTTGAGAAGGCAAAGCTAGTGTTGTGAGTGATGCAGATTTCATCTTCTTCATGCTTTGCTGCACATTTTCACATATCATTCATTGAAAAAGTTCACTCTCGTAGTTGATAAAATTTTGCCATTTTTCAGCTTAGAGATGTTTTGAAAACATTAATAACTTCACCAAAATGTCCCCCAAGGCATAGTATATGGTCTTGGCATCTTTTGGCAAACAAAGAACATCATTTAAACATCATATTTAAACCCAAAAATCTATTGAAACAGTTTACACATGATTAATAGTTTTAGTAATATTGTATGTAGTAAATTGGCATCTCCATCATTCATACATGCCTTATGATTTATGTAAGAAACTATAATCTTTTATATTTTAAAATGAATGATCGATCCAAATGTGAGGTGGTGGATTGAAATATCAAGATTGGAATTTATACTTTTCCTAGACTGCTACTCATGTTTAGAGACCTTGCGAAAGAATTGATGTATACAATTAGTACAACATGCATGTGCTTATTACGCATCATGTCACCACAATTAATAAACTCCTGGTATAGAATAAATTAGTATCTTGTGCAATATAGTAACACCATTTAGAAATCTACTTTGGCCAATGAATGACATGCCCATCCAATAATGTTGTGGTTTGCTATTTTGCAGGCTTATCCCAAACTCATCTTGGGATGATCTAGTATTGATACAGACATACATAGATTGATTATTTGTAATCTTGGATACTTGATCATAGTTGTGAAGAGAAATCCTTCCTCAAATTAAATTTGAAACTAAAAATTTGCAAAAATTTAGGGTTCCAACACTGCACATTGGCCTGTAGGAACAACTCTCAGGGAATGATTTGAAGCTTAACTTGGAAATAACAACTAAAGGAGATAAGATTCATGAAGAAAAAAAGGAAAATAAATGATAAAATTCAATAGATCCAAATACAACCATGAGAAACAAGAATATCAATAAGATTTTAGGCAAAGAGATGTTCATAAATAATCTCTCAGAATCATTAGAGGATAACGAAGGAAAGTCCAATCTAGAAGCATGAAAAGAAAAAAGTTTATCATAATTAAATCTAACTAGCCAAAGAGATACATTAGAAAAATATGGAGTAACAACCCTAGACACCATGAAAAAGGTGAATGGAAAAAAAGATAGAGCATCTAACAAAAGGGGAAAAAAGAGAAAACAACCTTTGATAACAGATCAAGTGATAAGTTAGGAAGACACTAAGGGAAACAATGAATCAATATCAAATAAGCACACAATTTTAGGCACTTCAATAGGAATTGAGGAATATAAACATTCATACACACTAATATCAGAAGAGAGGAATAAATAAAATCAAAAGGAATTGGAATCTATTACACCCCTCCCCCCAAGAAATAGCAGAGTATAAGGAGGAACCAAAAAATATATCCCTATTGAAGTAGAGATGTTTTAAGGGAAACTAAATAAATAAATAAATAAGAGAACCCCAAATAATTGGGGCTTGGACAATCTAGATGAGAATAAGGTAGGAAAAATCCAAAACTAGGATGAATTCAGGGTCCAGGAAATAGAAGAATATCAAGAAGATATGGACAAATGAATTGAGGTAGATAATCAGATTGAGAAAATAGAAGACATAGATTTGGATGAGGGTGTTAGAGGATTAAACAATAAAACAATGAAAGAAAGGAAGGAGAATATTTAGAAAAGAGGAAGATGAGTCTATTGTTGCAAGTGTACAAAATGCTAGAAAAAACTTACACAACCTTGGTATATAAACGAACATGCAAGACTTACAACATCCAATGTATGGAAAACCAAATTGAAAAAGAGGAAAATAATCCTTAGCTAAACTTAGAGCCGCTAAAGGTATGGTTGGTAATCAAAAAAAATTATTGATCTTTTGAAACCAGGGAAGGGGAAGTTCCTTCCCACGAAGCCATGAAGCTAACAACATGGAATGTTAGGTGCCTAAATGCCCCCAAAAAAAAGTGCTTACTTAAGTGAAACTTAACACTATTCAAATCAAATATAGAATTAATACAAGAAACAAAACTCAAAAAAGGAGGAGAAAAACTTAGAAGGAAGTTGGGATTTTGGAAAACAAAATTGGTTGAATTAGTTGGGGCTTCTAGTGGGATTGGTGTTATATGGGACTCAAGGAGGGGAGATTTCATTCCACTTGTATCCAAGAGAAATTGGATGGGGTGAAAGTTAATAGTTTTAGAAGTGAAACTCATTTCCTACTTATTAATGTGTATGGGCCAATACCAACAACAACAAAAAGAAAGACATGAAATGAGATTAGTAACTTTTTAGAATTAAATCCAACAAATAATGTTTTCATTGGGGGGGATCTCAACATAGTTTTTTATTTAGGAGAAAAAAAAAAAGGTGGATCCAAGTTATCACCTAGGTTATGTTAGATTTCAAAGATTGGTATGCAAAAGATAACATTCTTGACATTCCATCATCTAAGGGGGTATTCACATGGAACAATAGATGAGATGGCTTTTGAAATATAGCAAAAATATTGGATAGATTTATATTTAAAGGAGATTTAAATTAATTTAATCACCCCTTTAGTATTGTCATCCTATCAAATGCAGTATCAAACCACTACCCAATTAGGCTAGAAATAGGTGAACTACAAAAACCATCAAGAAATCCATTTGAATGTGAAGTATTTAGACAATGATTTTCTCAATAATATAAAAAAATGGTGGAATGAAGAGACATTTGAAGGATCAAGGGTATTTTGTTATACGAAAAACCTAAATTATTGAAAGAAAAAATAAATAAATAGAATAAAAAATACTTTAACGATATATTTAAAGAAAAATTAGAGAACTAAGAAGAATTGAAAAAACTAAACGAAGAAATCATCAAGGAAGGAATGGACAATGATAAATACATCAAACAAAAAGATTTTTTGGCAAAGTAGGAAAATATCCTAGTGAAAGAAGAAATATTTTGGAAGCAGAAATCAAGAGAAACATGGTTGTTAGAAGGAGATAGAAGTACAAAAAAAATCATAACTACACTATAATAAAAAGAAATAGTAATAGAATAGCTAAAATCAAGGATAATGCAGAGAAGATAATTGAAAACCCAAATAAGATAGCAGAAAATTTTATAAAATATTACACAAATGTTCTAAATAATTTTAATTCCTCAAATTTAATAGGCCATAAAAGATGATAGGATCAATCCCTAAAATTATAACTACAAATGATAATAAAAGCTTAAGTAAAAAAAATCACCAAGGAAGAAATTAAAGAAGCCCTATTCCAACTTAATCATGATAAATCTTTGGGCCCCAATGGCTTTCAAGATTTCCTCTTTCAAAAATGTTGGGATATCTTAGGAAGCAACCTTTGGGATGTTATTGAGGCAACTAGAAACTAAGGATCCCTTCAAACTTAAATTAATAACATCTTTTTATCTTTAATCCCAAAGAAGACAAATCACAAGAAGCCATGAGGCTTTAGGTCCATAGCTTTATGTAATACTAACTACAAGATTCTCTCAAAAGCATTAGCAAATAGACTTTAAAAAGTGTTACTGAAGCTCATATCAAAAGTACAGACATGCTTTGTTCCTAAAAGATAATTTTTTTATATGATATTATCATAACTCAAGAATTAATTCATTGTGTACAAATTAATAATGAATCTTGCATGTTTCCAAAAAGCCTATGACAAAGTGGATTGGAGATTTTTATGTAAAAAAAATTGAAGCTTTTGGATTTTTGCATCAATGGATCAATCTAATCTATAATTGTGTCTTGACACCAAAAATATCCCTTCTCATTAATGGCACCCTTGAAGGCTTCTTCAACATATCTAGAAGATTTAGACAAGGGGACCCGATATCACCCTTCCTCTTCATTATCATGGCATAGCTTTTGTCAAAGCCATAAAAAAGGCTCAAAGTAAAAGGAAAATTAGTGGAATTACCCTAAAATAACACATCAAAAATTTGAAAATGATACCATTTTTCTAGAAGAAAGCACTTTAAAAGAGGCTCAAAATTTTGAGCAAATATTATACAATTATTCAGAAGCATCAAGCCAAAAAATAAATGCTAATAAAACATAGATCTGTTTTATTAATACCAACAAGGAATTGGAGAGAGAAATTTGCACTATAATGGGATGTAAAAAGGAACCTTCCAATGAAAATACCTCGGCATACAACTAGAAAAAGATGTTAGAGAAGATAAGGCTTGGAATAAAATTCTAGAAAAACTAGATTAAAAGATGGAAAGTTGGAAAGGGAAATGGTTAACTAAAGCAAGTACGGAAACTATGATCAAAGGAGTACTTTCGACCATCTCTACATGTCACATGTCTTGTCTCCCCCTACATATAGGAGTGAAAAGGAAATTAGACTCTAAACTATAAAAAAAATTGTTGGCAAGGTACCAGAGATAAGAAGAAACAAGTCTTGATAAAATGGGGAAAAAATAAGTAGGCATAAAGAATATAGAGGCCTAGGCATAAAGAATTAGAGTTGGAAAAGTGAATCTCTAGGGGCTAAAATTATATGGAAAATGTAAAATAACATAATAGTAAATGAGAGCAAAATTTATTTCTTGAACAACACTAATCCTCTGTCTCTATTTAGAACTAAAAATCTGCCAAAAGGCTCTAGAATCTAGAACTTTATGATGAATTGTCGTCCATTAATAGCTAATAACTTAACTTGGGACATCAATTTAGGGAATGATGCTTTACTTTGGTAAGATTCATGGGACAAGCTTCCTTCACAAAATAGTGTCAAATTGTCATCTAACATCAAAAACATTCTTTCTACTCTATGGGACCAACATGATAGTGATTATAAAATTAAAATAAAAAACAATTTATAAGGAGGATAGCAATGGAAATCACTCAAGGAAATCCCACTCTCAAACACATATTTAATAAATTCTTAAATAGTAGACATGCAAATCACAAAGATAGGGATGACAAATTAATATGGGGAGCTTCAAAAGATAGAAACTATAAAGTCAAACTAGGGTATGAAAAGATAATAAACTCACAACAATGGGAAAATAATGACATCCCTCTTAATCTATGTTGGGATATAACATGTCTCCCAAAAGTAGGTATTTTCCTTTGGGTTTCCCTTCAAAAGATAATTCTAACAAAAGATGGGTTCTCCAAGATGGGGTTTGAGGGACCGTAGAGATGCCCACATTGTGAGAACGACTCTAAAACATCTAGACATTTTATTTTTTATTATCCTTTTGCTAAGGATTATTGGTATTGGTTATGTAAGAAATTAAATTAGCTAACAAAATTCCTTGATAATATTAAATCTCTTAAGAAGTTGGCCTAATTATGGTTGTTCCAAGGTTTACAATAATATATGGAAAATACCCCATCCATACTCTTATGGAAATTATGGAAAGAAAGGAATAGAAGGATTTTCTACAATGAAAGGATGGATCTAACAACCTTCCTTAATAAGTTAGAGGCTAGTATTAATGAAGTAATTAATAACAACCTCGCAAATACATATAAGGAGGAAGGTTCATTCTCAAAATGGGATGCAAAAATGCGTAAAAATTGGTTCAACCTAATCAATCCACTAATGACCTACACAAAAACCAGCAAGCTCTCTATGACAAAATGCAAATGGGAACCTCCTCCTATATGATGGTCAAAGTTAAATTTTGATGGGACCTCTAGAGGTAATCCTGACCCAACAAGCTTAGGTTGTATCATTCATTCAGATAACATATCATTCCTAATGAAACATGCCAAGCCCTTAGGGGTAATGTCTAATAACTTTGCATAATTAGAGGCCCTGACCAAAGGCTTAACTCTCAATAGAGAGATGGATTTTAAGTAATTAGTAATTGAAGATGATTCACAAATTTTCTTAAATGCATTAAGAAAAAAGAGAAACTCCAAATCGGACTCTAAATTCTCAACTTGAATATGCTCTAACTATAGCGCATAAATTTGAAGAAACAATCATAAAACATTTCTTAAATGAAGGAAATAGAGAGGCAGGTAATCTAGCTAATAAGGGAGTAGATGGAGAGGATATTTTATTGAGATAAGTCAAATTGATAGGCATTGTTTGGATATTCGTTCAAGGTTATTGTTAGCTTTTAAAAGCTAGACTTATTAATGATTGGTCACCCTTGTTATTTATTAAGGATTTTATTATTCCATAACTTTTAAATGTTAAATCCCTTCAAGCTTGGTAACCAAGAAGTAAAGGCTTGTAGGTCCTATAAATTCAAGATACACACTACTTTTATTTATTATGCTAAAGTTATAATAACATAACATTTCATATACAACATAAATTATTTATTGTAAATATTGATTAATCAATATTTAAAATCTTCTTGAGAATTTCTTTTTCATAATTTACGTATAGAAATTAAATAAGTTGACAAGGAATTTATTATTTAAAGATAATATATAGTATATAAAATCTAACAATAATATTGGCTAGGAAGAGTATAAGCAGATAATTATAAGCTTCCAATTGTGGTGCAAAAGATACCAGATAAAGAAGGTTATTGTATAAAGAGGAATAGATAGTAAAGAACTATTTGAGTCTTGGGGTCAACAAGAAAAGTGAATATTTTTATATTTAAAACACCTATGTAAAGAGGGAAACCCTCTAATACCGTTGACAAGGGTAAAATATATAACTTTAATTTATTAATATTATAACTAGAAGGTATGCCTTCTAAATACCTCATGATGTAAATGGGGCACTTCCATACCTTAGAACAAGATTTATGTCCTGAGCTATACCAGGGGTTTTCTTCCTCGTTCTTCCCCCCCTAGTGCTTGCACTTTTACCGTGGCAAAAAAAGAAAATTGTAAATTATTGTGTAATATAATATAAATAGGGCATTTTCCTTTTACCAATTTTATATATATGTATATGTATATGTATATGTATATTTATATGTATAAATATATATATATATATATATATAGATATATATATGTATATACATATATATAGATACACACACATAAAGAAAAGGAGACAAATAAATATGATTTATATATCAAAACTTGAGACCCGAGGATAAAATAATGATCATATAACCCTAAAGAGGACAAATTGACTAATTTGATGAAATTGATAAGACAAGGATTCACTTTGATAAAACCATTTAATCAGACCTTCTTAATTGAATGAGATCAATTAGAGCATGATGCAAATTAGGGATGAATATTTATAATTAATCAAATCAATTTAAATATTTAATTAATGAGGAATTCCATAATGTCGACATGTGATAAAGACCATATGTGCAACATAGAAGAACAATTAGGGATTCCAAAATGATGTTTCATTCACAATATGAAAATCTTAAAAAGTGACACCGTAAGCGTTAACCAATTTTGAGTGTCTACAAAATCAAGTGCATCTCACAATGCCAATACAAAATCCTAACATAAGAATAACCATAGAATCATATACAAAATTCCAGATCATAAAACTCATTACAATAACCTCGAGATGTCTATCATCCAATCAAGTATTCAACGAGCCACAACACAATAGTTCTTACAACCTCTTAGGTCCAACATGATCATATTTAGTATAAATATGTATCCCTCAAAATATAAGGTAAGCACAAACAATCAATAAAGCCATAGTGAGGTATTTAGATCTAAACCAAGGCATCACAAAAGAGTTCTCATCTAACTACACAGAGGTACCACCACCAACATAATATTGAAGCTACATCAATGAGGATATCATGTGAGAAGGAAAAGGTAGAGACATGTACCACTACATCTCAGGTCCAACATGAACATAAATTATAAGCATATATCAATCCAAGCATAAGATAAGTGCAATCAATCACAATAAGCCATGGCGAGGCATCTGAAGCCAAACCAATACACAATAAAAGAGTTCTAATCTAATTGGTTATAAGTACCATCACCAACATAATATTGAAGCTTCGTCCATGAGGATGTCATTCAAAAAGTATATCAGAGGGAACTACACCTTCATATAGTTTCCCCCATCATTTTCATAACATTTAACAATCTTATAATGTTGGTCCATATTATTAATATGAACACTCAACTATGTGACCCATATTTTTTGTTTGGATTAGATCATTGTCACTTGTTCATGAGATGGGCTTCCTTCACCAAATAGTGCTAAATTACCATCTTACATAAAAAAACACTCTTTCCACTCTATGGGGCCAACATGATCATGATTAAAAAATTAAAATAAATAACAAATTGTATGGAGGATGGCAATAGAAATCACTCGAGGAAACCCCATCTCAAACACATATTTAATCAATTGTTGAATAGCAGACATGAAAATCACAAAGATATGGATGACAGACTAATATGGGAAGCTTCAAAAGATAGAAACTATAAATTCAAACTAGGGTATGAAAAGATAATAACTCGCAACGATGGGAAAATATTGACATCCCTCTTAATCTATGTTGGGATTCAACGTGTCTCCCGAAAGCAGGTATTTTCCTTTGGGCTGCCCTTAAAAATATAATTCTAACATCAGATGGGTTCTCCGAGATGGGGTTTGAGGGACCATCGAGATGTCCACTTTGTGAGAATGACTTTGAAACATCTAGAAATTTGCTTTTTTTATTGTCCTTTTGCTAATGATTATTGGTATTGGTTATGTAATATTTGGAAAATATCCCCATCCATACTCTTATGGGAATTATGGAAAGAAAGGAATGAAAGGCTTTTTTTTAATGAAAGGATGGATCTAACAACCTTTCTTAATAAGTTGGAGGCTAGTATTATTGAGGTAATTAATAAAAACCTCATAAATACACATAAAGAGGAAGGCTCATTCTCATAATGGGACATAGAAATGTGTAAAAATCAATTCAACCTAATCAATCCACCAATGACCTACACAAAAACCAACAAGCTTGCTAGGACAAAATGCAAATGGGAACCTCCTCCTATATGATGGTCAAAGTTAAATTTTGATGAGGCCTCTAGAGGTAATCCTGACCCAACAAGCATAGGTTGTATTATTCATTTAGATAACAGATCATTCCTAATGAAACATACCAAGCCCTTAGGGATAATGTCTAATAACTTAGCATAATTAGAGGCCCTGATCAAAGGCTTAACTCTTAATAGAGATATAGGTATTAAGAAATTGGTAATTGAAGGTGATGCACAAATTATTTAAAATGCATTAAGAAAAAGAGAAACTCCAAATTGAACTCTTAATTCTCAACTTGAATATGCTCTAACTATAGCGGATAAATTTTAAAAAACAATCATAAAACATATTAATAGGGAAGGCAACAGAGAGGTGGGTAATCTAGCTAATAAGGGAGTATATGGAGAAGATATTTTACTTAGATAAGTAAATTTGATAGGCTTTATTTAGATATTCGTTCAAGGTTATTGCCAACTTTTAAAAGCTAGACTTATTAATGATTGGTCACCCTTGTTTTTTATTAAGGATTTTATAATTCATTAAATTTTAAATGTTAAATCCCTTTAGGCTAGGTAACCAAGAAGTAGTGGCTTATAGGTCCTATAAATTCAAGATGCATACTACTTTTATTTACTATGCTAAAGCTATAATAGCATAACATTTCATATATAACATAAATTATCTATTGTAAATATTGATTAATCAATATTTAGAATCTTCTTGAGAATTTATTTTTCATCATTTATGTATGGAAAATAAATAAGTTGACAATGAATTAATTTTTAGATTAATGCAAAAACAGGTTTTGAGGGGACCCAAAACCCATTACAAAAACATAAGATAACCTTTAAATATCACCAAGTTTTACAAGGCCCTGAAACCTAAAGTTCACAATCAAACAACAAAAAGCCAGGTTTTACATGGACCTGGAACCAAGAAAGTACTAAAAAAGATCAAACCCAGGTTTTACAAGGACCTAGAACCTAGAGTTAAAAATAGAGAAAAGCTAGAAATGACACAAAAATAAGAAAACCAGAATCGACAACCCAAACAGGGACCAGAAACCAACACACCAGACCAACAACTAAATTAAATCTTTAATAACCATATATAATTCCTTGCTAACCTTTGTATAACTCTGCAAGATGTCTTTATCAATAGAACCAAGAGCCTCAACAACAAATTTCTTCGTACTCTATCTTGTTCATTTGCTCAGTCCACCTAGTATCTTGGCAGCAATAACATTAGGTGGCATGATCTCCTCATTGCTTTTTTTCCCTATACTGGTAGTCATGACACATAAGTTGGAAGTCACTATCTCCATTTTTTGCCTACTATATTTAACCAATTGTTGAAGTTCCATTTCATATTCTTTTAATTTATGAAGGATGTTCCCAACTTGTTTTTCCAATTGAGTTATCTTTATTTTTTCATGATCTAGTTCTCTTTGAATTTCTCCCATTTTTTTCTTTAGAAATATTATTTCATTATAGAGACAGGAGTCAACTTGGAGGGAAGCATCCACTTTCAACTTAGCTTTGTGAAGGAAAGAAAACGTCATCGAGTTATTATCATCTCTAGTCTCTTCATCAGACTTTTTCCCTGACTCATTAGTGATTTCTTGGGTTTCCTTAAGATGGAGTTGATTTTCAATATTCAAACCCTTTTATTCCATCATCTCCTTCTAATTCTCCTTATTCAAGCATTGATTTTTAATGACTAGGGCTTTTCATTCATCATTCTTCTATGTTTGAAAATCCATTAGACTCTTAACATCAATAATATCCATTTTAGTGGGTGTAGGCTTTTCACTTTGGTTCCCATCATTCTGCTCTGAGGGTTCAGAAATTGTTTTTGACTCCAAGTTCCTTTCTTTGGTACTCTCTACCTCATTCTTTACCACTGAAATACTCCTACTTCTAGAATATCCCTCCAGGTTAGAGCTAAAATCTCCCATTTCTGTGTTATCCTCATAATCTGCACTTTTCTCAGACTCGGTAGCTTCCTCATTATTTTTCTTCTTTTGTTCCATCTTAATCTCCTTTTTTTTACCCTTGCTATCACTGTAATCCTCCTCACTTTTAACCTTATTATTTTTTATTTTCTTGGCACTCATCAATTGATGAGGCTCACTACCAGCTGATTTTCTCTTCTTCTCCACTATAAGTGAAAGCTTTACTGCATTATTTCCATAGTAATCTTCAATTAACAAAGTAAGACCTTCATGGAGCACATGTCTATTTTCTTTCTAACTATGAGCCTGAAGACTATTTAGTAGAGAGAATTTCAAATAAAAAGGGAAGGACAACCTATCTTTATATTGAAAATGGTTTAAAACACAGAGTGGAATTTATGCACCCTTTTTTATCTTCCATCTAGAATAAAATAGTCATGAATGTAGGATGAGATGTCTTGCTAGATTACCTTGATTTGGTCCAGTTCATAGAAATCCCCAATCTTCACGAGCCTTTTCTCCTCCACATCATTTTTCAAAGATTTCCTGAATGCAACATTTGATATGTTTGTTTCCTTTCTAAATTTAAGCCCCTCCATTGGAAGACCATTTATCTCAGCAATAAAATCCTCCGTCAAATTCATTGTTACCCCATGAAGAGTCACCCTTTCTTCATCCAATTCTTGAAAAAAAATTACTAATATGGGGCTTGTAGCCATGTAACTTCTTGATGAACGTCATCAATTTTCCCTTCTTAATAATCTCCCACACAACAAAGTTTGCCTTCCATTCCTTGCAGGTAGACGACTCTTGTTTCTTAGTCTCTCCACCCATTACACAACCAGCTCTACAACTTCTCTTTAAAATGGTAACTTCAATAGAGGACAAGGTGTGTTTAATCTCAAGAAAAAATTTCACCCTTAAAACATACCAAGATATTTTGATGATGACACAAAAGTATCTCCTTGAGATACAATAACAATCTATAATAAACCCATCACTTGTATTAATAAATCGCTCAATCTCATATAATCTTTCCTTTAATAGCATTAGTCATGTCATTATTAATAATTGTCATCAGCTCACTCTCTTGACTGAGGTAATCACACCAAGTCATCTTAGCATGCCTACTGACTACTTTATTTGCTATCTAGTCAACCACTTTATTGCCTTTGTGGGATATATGGGTTATAATGACTTTGTCAAAAAAAATTAAATCTTTAATTTTCATAATACTGCCATCAATATTCCACATGGTCATACTCTTGTTATTCAACATATTAACAATATTTAAAGAATCCCCTTCTTTCCATAAGTTCCTATATCTAGATTCCACTGCCAACCTAACAGTATACAGAGCCGCAATAGCCTTAGCTTTATAACTAGTCGAGTGACCAATAGGAATAGCAACTGCATCCACCACTCTACTATAATGGTTTCTCAAGACTCCACCACACCCCACTCTTCCAAGGTTACCTTTAGTATAAACATCAAAATTAGCTTTCGACCAATCCAAAACAGGAGATCTCCATTTCATGTGTTGTCTCTAGTCATCTTGTTTAGTATTAGTTCCAATCACATTCATAGGATTTCTTATATGAACTTCATCGTTGTTTTTATACTGAGATTTAAAATTCTCTTGAATAGCTCTGATAATATTATGACCCACTACCCACTCAAGAGTTTATGTATTTCTAAAGATTCTATTGTTCCTTTCTTTCCAGACCCCATCAAATATGGGGAAGATAAATATTCCAGAGGAAACCAATTTTAGCTCCTTTAATAGGACAATTCCAATTCTAAAAATAGTCATCAATATTATTAGGTTGTACCCACCAAATATTCCAATATTGTAGGGAACTCCAAACATCCTGGCTATATCTGCAATTCAAGAAAAGGTGATTCATATCTTCCAAATCCATCTTACAAAGACAACATCTATTCATTAAATTAATACCTCTTTTTTGAAATTTATCCAGAGTTGAAATTTTATTTTGAAGCATAGTTCAAAAGATAATATATTTATCTTTTGGATTAGAGCCTTAATCCAAGCTCTAGTCCACGAGGGGGACTTGACCTTATCCTTAGATCCAAACATAGAAGAGACCTTGAAAAAACCACTAGGTTCAATCCCCCACACCATAATATCCTCTTGATTAGGGTAGAGGCTACAAGCATTAAGAGAAATTTGAATACTAGAAAAACTTTGGGTAAACTCAAAAATATTAACCCAACCATTGATTGACCAATAATTCTCCACAAATTCCCCAAAAACCTATTTACATCTTTCTAGAGAATTCATATCAACAAAACCATCCACCAAAGGGTGATCCAAAAGCCATTCATCTTCCCAAAATCTAACTTTACTTCCATTTCCAACTTTCCACTTCTAGCCTTTATTCAAAATATGTTTAGATCCTTGGACAACTCCCCAAATAGCAAAAGAACTAGGGATTATAGGGTAGGATAAAAAGTTAGAAATAGAGGGAGCATTATAAAGGTATTTTTGTTTCCAAATAGAGCTTCATTCCTTAACATCATGGTACACTCTCCATCCTTGTTTAGCCAACAAAGCTTTATTCATACTTCTAATAGATATTATACCCAAACCTCCTTCCATCATAGACTTACATACCTTTTCCCAAGCTATCAGAGCCATTCTCTTTTTTTCCTCAGTTCTAGACCAAAAAAAATTCCTTTGAATTTTATCAATTGTATCTATAAATTTAGTTGGAATCCTAAAAAGACTAAGAGCATAAGTTGGAAGACTTTGAAGACAAGCTTTTAGTAAAGTAACTTTACCAGCTTGACTTAGCATATTAACTTTATATCCAGCTAATTTCTTATTGAATTTCTTAACTAGATCCTCCCAAAAAGTATTAGAGGGACTAATCCCCAAAGGAAGGCCAAGATAAGTGCTCAACAAAGATATTATAGAACACCCTAGGATATTAGAAATTTTCTTTGTCTTAGAACATGAGTATTGATAAAAAAAATAGAGAGCTTTTATCCCAATTTATCAACTACCCAAAGACAGTTGAATAAAGATTCAAAGCTTTTTTAAGACTTCTACCCTCCCTAACATCAAATTTTCCCAAGAAAATGGTATCATCCACAAATTGTTCATGAGAGAAGATAAGAGGATGTGAAGTAGGTCTCACACATTGAATTTCCCCTCTCAATACCATCTTACTGATAGACCTGCCAAGACTATCAGCCATAATAGTGAAGAGAATAGGAGAAATAGGATCACCTTATCTCAGATCCCTAGAAGGTATTAAAAAAAGAAGAAGAACTCCCATTGACTAAAATAGCCAGAGAAGAGGTAGAGACCAGCTACAAAATAAGCTTAATAACAACATCATTAAAACCAAAAGAAAGTAAAACCTTTTGAAGAAAACTCCATTCTACCCTATCATAAGGTTTAGCAATATCCACCTTCATAATAAAACCATGATTGTTAGCAAAGATAAAGAGTGGATATTTTCATGAACAGTTATTATAGAATTCAAAATTTTCCTTCCAGGAATGAATCCATTTTGTTTCTCAAATATAACATTAGGAAGGATAACCAATAACCTCAGAGTAAGAACTTTAGAAATGATTTTGTAAATCAAGTTACAAAGGCTAATGGGTCTAAACAATTAAGGGGAATCAACTCTACACTTCTTAGGAATAAGACAAAGAAAACTAGAATTAATCTTTTTTAGCATTCTTTTTGCTCCAAAAAATTCTTTAACTGCATCACAAACATCTTTACCTACCACTTTCCACATTCTAGAAGAAAAACATAGGAAAACCATCCAGACCTAGAGATTTATCTCCCTTAAAGGAACAGATTGCTTTGTAAATTTCCTCTCCATTGGGAATAGCTATCATCATTTTGTTTTTCTTATTAGACACCACATGATGAATAGCTTCAAGAAGCTCTATCTATCTAGTGCCATCCACATTAGGGTCTGAAGAAAGAATAGAAGAAAAATTTAGGAAACCATTTCTTTAGAAATATCATTTTCATTTGTAATTTTCTCTCCTCCCTTTGTAAGGCTTGAAATTTGATTCTTGGCTCTATGTTTCATCATATTTAGATGAAAATATTTAGTGTTTATGTCACCTTCTTCAAGCCAGATAGACCTAGACCTCTGCCTCCAAAAGGTTTCCTCTTTAGAAATAATGTCATGGTATATAACTAGGTTTTCATTTTCTTCTTCAACTAGTTCCTCTAAATAACCTTCCTATTGAATTCTTTCTTGGATGTCTTTTAACACTTCATCAAGGTTTGATTTACTCTCAAAGATATTTCCAAATGACTTCTTATTCCATTCTCTCACTCTTTTTTTAACATTCTTAAGTTTGGAGACACCACGAAACAAAGTTGTTCCTTCAATATTGATATTCCACCATTCATCCACTAAAGCCTTAAAATTTGTATGCTGCATCCACATTTTCTCAAACCTGAATGGAAAATTCTTCCTAACATGAATAGATTTAGTCTTAAAATAGAGTGGAAAATGGTCAGAGGCAATCTTCTATATTTCCTTAAGAGAACAAACAAAATCTTTAGTCAAATCTGGAGAGATAAGAGCTTTGTCCAAGCGAACTTGAATACATTCATTTCCAACTCTCTTATTACTCCAAGTAAAGTCAATACCTTAGAGTTCCACATCCATTAAACCTTCTTTATTAATGAAATCCATTAGATCCAGCCTTCCTTCCAATTGACTAGTATTTCCCCCTTTTCTTCATGTTCATAGAGAGGAACATTAAAATCCCCCAATGGTAACCATCTACCATTATAATCTAAAATCTTGACCTTTAAGAGAGAATGCCAAAACTTTTTTCTAGACTTTTTGTCATTAGGAATGTATATATTAACTACATACCAATAGTTACCTTGAGATAAACTCTGTATCTTGACTGTAATAAAGTGCTTATTGGCATCCATTAGGGTTCCAAAAAACATGGGTTTTTTCCACATTATCAAGGTTCCACTGGAGGCTACTTCATAATTACTTTCCATAATACAATAAATATTGAATGATTTCAAACTTTCAGCTTTACATTTCTCCATTTTTGTTTCCTGGATCACCATCATATCAAGTTTATACTCTCTTTAAAAACTTCTAAAGTCTACATCTAATTTATGGATACTATTCATCCCCCTTACATTCCATGTAATGATTTTTATTATTACTTTTTAGGGGTAAAATCCATAATAGTTACTTGCTTCCCATCAACAATATTCTGCAAACTTTATATTTCTCTCTTCTTTTTGGTTGACTTTCTGTCAGATTTTTCTAAGGTTCTAACATCTGGTTTCAATTTTAGAGAACCTAGATCCAATTTACTTCTTCGAGTAGCTACTCCTATAGACACAGGCATAGTTTTCTTATCAATTATTTTCCTTTGTCCCTATTTATGTTTTGATTCTTCCTTCTTAGTTATCTGATCCAAAAGTTTAGAATCTAGCTCACACCCATTGATAGGTATTTCTTCGCATAGAGGTTCCATCGGTATGATATTTCCTTCATCCAGAGAATCCTCCATAAAATTACTCTCATCCAACTATCCAATCGTTTCCCCTAAGATTTATCCTTCCTCAAACTCCCCTATATTCTCAAACTCTTCCAGATCCTCAACATGATTTTGAAAAATAACCAACTGGTTCTGTGATCTTTCAAATTCCTCATTTGCCTTAATAAAGGGTAGAAGAATTTCCTCATCATTCTAGACCTTCTTCCTTTCTTCCTTCAACATCTCTTTCCTATCATTAGACTAAAGGCTATTTTCACTTTTCTAACCTTGCAGTACAACATCTCCAACTAGTACTTTAGGTTTCCAAATCCTTTTTTGAACATTCTTTTCCACATTCACCACCTTCTTTTTTTATTTTTAAGTCTCAAAGGATAATTTTTTGCCCAGTGACCCATTTTTTTCCAAATAAAACATGCATTAGAAAGATCTTCAAAAATGATGTCTTGAGTCTATTTTCCCAACTTTGAATTAATTTCCACCTTCTAAGGAAGGTCCTTCAGATGCATAACTTTGACATAGATTCTAGCACATGGGAGTTTAGATCTAGATGCAAGTATATTATCAATGGCCTTGAGTTCTCCAAAGGATCCAGCTATCCCCTTAAAAATGTCTCCATGATAGAACTCAAGGGGGAGACCCAAGAGTCTTACTGACACCAGAGTAGTGAGGAAGAAAGCGTCTGAGAGATCCATGTTTGGTTCCCATTTTTTAATCATTAAGGAACTATTACCAAATAACCATGGTCCACCACATAAAACCATATTTAGATCCTCCTTCCAAGTAAATAAAAAGGATAAAAACCTTCCATCATTAAAGTAATGTCCACTTGACCACGAAGAGCCCATTTCCTTTTAATCATTTTTCTTAAGGTATCAATATCTGATCGGGCCCCTAGAAAATTCCCAACTAGGGTTAAATCAATAGAAGAAATAGAAAAATCATCTGTTGAGTCTGGGACAAAATTTTAAAACTCAACTTTTTACCAACAAGATTTTGAAGTAATGAGAGGAAAAGAAGACTTGTCTCCTAGCCTTTTCGCAGATAAAGAAGACAACTTTCTTTGACCCACTTCATTATTCTCCTTCTTCTACTCCCCAACACGGGATCCTTCAAAAGCCTTACACATAATAGAAGAAGGTTCCCTTATCAAGATATTATTTCATGGGTCTCTTAAAGGGGTAGGGATCTTAGTCAAAGGATTAGACAAATAATAGTCATTATCCCCAAACCTTCTAGAACCAAAGCCCAACAACACTTTGTCTTCTTCCTACACTAGGTTCCCACATTTACCATTACGAATATATGCTTCTGCATTCCCTGCAAAACCCTTTGACCTCCCCACATCTAGACTCCTATCAACCACTTTCCCTAGTAAACCAGAGGCAATCTCCATAGCCAAATTCCTGCCTACTAGATTCCCACCTACCAAAATCCCTCCTACCAAGCTCCCGCTCATCTCCAACTCCATATTCATTGAGTTTGAATTTATTATTAAAATATAATATATAGTATATAAAATCTGACAATGATATTGGCTAAGATGAGTATATGCAGATATTTTAAGCTTCCAATTGCCATGCATAAGATACTAGATAAAGAAGGTTATTGTATAAAGAGGAACAGAGTGTAAATAATAATTTGAGTCTCGGGGTCAATAAGAAAAGTGAAGATTTTGATATTTAAAACACCTATGGAAAGAGGGAAACCCTCTAATACCATTAACAAGGGTAAAATATATAACTTTAATTTATTAATATTGTAACCATAAGGTATGCCTTCTAAATACCTCATGATGTAAATGGGGCACTTTCATATCTTAGAACAAGACTTATGTCCTAAGCTATACCAGGGGTTTTCTTCCTCGTTCTTTTCCCCCTAGTGCTTGCACTTTTAACGTGGCAAAAAAACAAAATTGTAAATTATTGTGTAATATAATATAAATAGGGCATTTTCCTTTTACTGATAATATAAATATACATATACATACATACATACACACACACACACACACACGTGTACTTATATACATACATGTGTGTGTGTGTGTGTGTGTGCGCGTGTGTGTGTGTGTGTGTGTGTGTGTGTGTGTGTACACACACACACACACACACACACACACACACGCACACACGCGCACACACACACACACACACACACACACACACACACACACACACACATAGATACACACACATAAAGAAAAGGAGATAAATGAATAGGAAATTTATCAAAACTCAAGACCCAGGGATAAAATAATGTTCATATAACCCTAAAGAGGACAAATTGACTAATTTGATGAAATTGATAAGACAAGGATTTACTTTGATAGAAATCATTTGATTAGACCTTCTTGATTGAATCAAATCAATTAGAACATGATGTGAATTAGGGATGAATATTTGTAATTAATCAAATAAATTTAAATATTTAATTAATGAGGAATGCCATTATGTTGACACGTGATGAAGACCATATGTGCAACATAGAAGAACAATTAGGGTTGTCAAAAGGATGTTTCATTCACAATATGAAAATTTTAAAAAGTGGCACCGCAAGTGTTAACCAATTTTAAGCATCTACAAAACCAAGAACATCTGACAATGCCAATATAAAATGTTAACATAAACATAGAATCACATACAAAATTCCAAATCATAAAACTCATTACAATAACCTCAAGATGTCTATCATCTAATTAGGTATTCAACAAGCCACAAAAAAATAGTTCTCACAACCTCTCAGGTCTAGCATGATCATATTTAGTAGAAATATATATCCCTCCAAACATAAGCTCAGAACAAACAATCAATAAATCCACAATGAGACATTTAGATCCAAACCAAGGCACTACAAAAGAGTTCTCATCTAGCTATATAGAGGTACCACCACCACATAATATTGAAGCTACATCAATGAGGATGCCATGTGAGAAGGAAAAGGTAGAAGCATGTACCACTACATCTTGGGTCCAACATGAATATAAATTACAAACATATATCAATACAAGCATAAGATAAGCACAACCAATCACAATAAGCCACGATGAGGCATCTGAAGAAAAACCAACACACAATAAAAGAGTTATAATCTAACTAATTATAAGTACCACCACCAACATAATATACAAAAATCAAATGAGAGGGAACTACACCTTGATATAGTTTTCCCTATCATTTTCATAACATTTAACAATCTTGTAATGTTGATCCATATTATTGATATGAACACTCAACTATGTGACCCATTTTTTTTGTTAGGATTAAAGATCATTGTCTCTTGTTCACAATCATCCACATTATGCTTGAAATCATAAATCTGAGATGTGACCTAAAAGGTGAAGTATGAATCAAACGAACAAAACCAAGTAAATTACTACAATAATGCTTGATGATCAGTGTAAATAGTGACAGTGATATATTTTGCATTTCAATATTGATAGCAATGTATGCATGTAAGATGACAATGATTCTTGAATTGAATTCACAAAATAGTTTTTTTTGTCTATAGTTATGTATTGGCATATTATTTGATAACTTACTTCAAGAGTAGTAAAACAATAATGTGAAACATATTTATGACGTTGTGATTCAAAGGCCCATCAAGATGTTCACTATGCAAAAATGACTTTGAAACAACTGAACATATATTATTTAGTTATACCTTTTCTAGAACTTGTTGGTCATGGTTATGTTACAAACTAAATCGGTACTTCGTCTTTTAGAATAATCTTTTGGTTCATCTAAAAAGTTGGCCTAAGAAAGGATCCTCAAACATATATAACAATTTATGGAGGATTTTTCCATCTCTACTATTATGAGAAATTTGGAAAGAAAGAAATCATAGATTATTCCTAAATGAGGAAATGTCAATCTCATCACTCCTAAATAAAACAGAAGCTTGTATCGTAGAAAACATCAATAACAACCTCATAAATTTGATTAAAGAAGAAGGAATGTTTTTGGCATGGGATGCTAAAATGAAGGATAATTGGAGAAATCTCATCAACCCTCCAATGATGTACCCTAAAGATGATAAACTAGATATGGCTAACTGTAAATGGTTTCCACCACCAAGGGGATGGGCCAAATTAAACTTTGATGAAGCATCTAGAGGCAACCCTAGAAATGCAGGCTTAAGATAAATCATTCATAGTGGTAATCAAGAATATTTAGTCAAACGAGCCAAATATTTAGGTTAGGTTACTAACAATGTTGTAGAAATTGAAGCATTAATAGAAGGGTTACGTCTGAGCTTGGAACTCGGTATCAAGAAGTTGGTTATTGAAGGAGATTCCCAAGTTATTTTAAATGCAGTCAAGAAAAAATGAACATTGAATTGGAAACTCAAACAAATTAGAATAGGCTTTAGAGTTAATTGACAAATTAGAGTCAGTTTATATTTTACATATATACATGGAAGACAACAAAATGTAGATTCTCTAGCAAATACAGGAGCTAATAGTGGCAATATACTTATTAAAGACACTAATCAAATAGAATAAAATTAATGCACTGATAAAACCATAAATATATATGCACTTAGTAGACTTATAATTAAAACTAAAATATTTTAGAGATAGTAATCTAAGAAGTTTTGTTCATTGATATATGTCAATCTATTATTATTTCTAACAACAATCTTGGCCAAGCATTTGAGTTATTGCAGGATATAGCGAATAGATTAGTATAAAGAAGCACTTCTATTCAAAGGCGTGAAATTCTAAAGCAAAGATGGAGGTTGGAAATCAATAAACCAGGAAGGTCTACATAATGAAACAATTATTGTAATCCTCTAAAAATGAATCAAATCATAAATGAATGAAGATGTATCCTTATTAGGCAAGAGCCTATAACACAATGGTAAATTGTGAGCTTCTTATTTGGAAGGTCTTTGGTTTGAATCTACTTGAGTTGAACTAATAATCATAATAATTTATTAAAATAATTAATAATAATAATTAACCTCAGCTTCGACCTCTTACCGATCAAAAATAATAATGCACCCTTATTAAGAACATACTATAAATTTCATTACAATTTTATTAAGTTATCAGGGCTTAGGCCTTTTATCGATTAAAAAAAAACTAAAACAATAATGTGAAATAATAATTGAAATTGAAATTAACATCAATGAGGCAATTGAAAGAGTAAAACACTAGAAATGAATTGAACATCAAGGAAACAATTTAGAAAGAAAACCAATACAAAAATGAATTGAAGATGGAGAAAGCAATAGAAAATGTGAGGGTGTAAAACAATAAAGGTATATAAAATTGAAATTTAAATGAACATGAAGAAAAAATACAAAGAATGTTATGTGAAGTTTGTAAAATTGTGCAATAGTAAAAGGAATAAACTAAATCATGATGATCCTAAACAATAAGCAAGGGTTACAAAGTTGAACATGTAATGAACATAGAGGAAACAATAGAAAAAATATTTTTCCAATACTAGTAAGGCAATGTTCAGGGGTTTAATACAAAAAATAAGCTACAAGGATGCGAAACATTATGGGTATGGAAAATAAAAAAATGTTATAAAACAATAAGGGTATAGAAAACAAAAAATGAAAAGAGCATCAAGAAAATAATACAAAGGACATTATATGTGTAAATTGTATAATTGTAATGATGTGGAATTATACATAAGAGTTTTACCAACAAAATGAACAATAAGGATGTAAAATCATAAGGGTTCAAAAAATTGAAAATGAAATTTTTAAAAAATAAAATAAAAATACAATGAACATTTTGTGAAGACCATAAAACTATGAGGATGTGATCATGTAATGATGTAAATAATCCTTTTTTGAAACAATGAGGATTTATAATATTTCATAAAATAGTAAGGGATATAACCATGATTGTATAACAATAAGGATATGAAATAATATGGATCTACAACAATAAAATAGTGTTTAGGGACATTGTAACAAAAGTCTGCAAAAAGAACATATATTTAAGATGGTGAAAGAATTAGAAAGAGTTAAAAAAATAAATAGTCTCAAAGAATGGGTATGTTAAGAAAGCTAAGCACCAAAAGTTTTTACAAACTAAAAGATTAGGAAGGAATTTTTTATTTTTATTTTTACAAAACTAACAAGGATATGAATGTCAAGGAAATAAAAGAAAAGAGCACAAGGATGGAAATTTTTTCTTTTTTTTGATCGCTAAGAGGCCAAACCCAAGATTCATTATTATTATGCGATGTGATCAATTATTATTAATATTAAGCTTGTGTAGAGTCGAACCCAAGACCTCTTGGATAAGAGGCTCACAATTTACCATTGTGTTGTAGGCTCTTGCCTAACACACAAGGATTAAAAATAGTATGGCTTAAAAAAAAATCTTATGAACATCAAATAAATAGTAGAAATTACATTAACTTATTTCTAAAAACTATGAATCATACAATTTTTTATTATTATCAGTAAACAACTGAAGCCTAATATATTATATTATTAAAGATAAGGTTACATATGTCTCCATTCAAACAAGCACTGGTTGGAAAGAATGGAGAAATAAAACTTACAATCTTGCCTGAAACCTTAGTCCTTTACAGAGTACATATATAAAAGGGGCATTTCCCAGTTTTAGAGTTTGATTATCAGATAATAACCTTTCTACGCTATCATACTCCTTTATCCATGTTTTGATAATTAGTTATTTGATACAATTGTTATTTTGGAGGCAAATTTTCCTTTCCATTTTTGTGAATATATTAAATGAATCCACCAGAGTCTTTGATCGTGACCAAGAACATCCTCTAAAGGCAATGGTATACTTTGTTCTTTGTTGATGATGAATTTCATACTATTATTTTGCAATCATAGGCCATTTCAAACTTGTTTTTTAAATGTTAGTATTATCTTTTGGTAATACAAGACTATTTATAAACTTGATAAAATTACATTAAACTCTGCTTTATCTTCTTTATTTCCTAATATTTAAAAGGTTGAATTAATTTATCCTTAAATTAGTTCTAGACTACTTACTAAATTATAATTTATGGTTACTGGTTTAAGTTTCTTACCAATTATATTTTGGATACCTTCTAGTAATTTCAAAAAGTGAGTTTTTATGATTTCACTTTGTAATTAGTGGCCAAGTATTCAAGATTACATATTGATTTGTATTGTTTTTATTGTGATTTGTGGTTATTTCTAGTTTTATAAAGTCTTAAGTGGTTTGTGTTCGTTTAACTTCCATTTTTCTTTATGTTTGATTATTATTCCATAATTTCCCACTTTGTTAAGTAATTGATTATTGACGTTCTTAATTTTATATGTCTAACAATGTCGATAGTTGGGTGTTCGATTAATTTAAAGTTCATATGAGATTATTCTTACTCTACCATGATGACAAAGACCCCAACTTTGAAACTAGAGATCTGTCTTCCCTAATTTCAATTGTAAAATTTTGATAGAGACTTGAAGATTCAACAACTACTAAACATAGAGACTTAATGTTAAATGCTTAATCATTCTGATAGACAAACATGAAAACTTAACTATTGCATTTATTTGTGTTTTCAATGCAAAAGGCCAAGGCTATATACAGGGGTCCAAAGGACCAAAAAACCTGATCCCTAAATCCAATAGCAAAATAACCCTTGATTCTTTATCACTTTGACCTACTTACCTACCGTATGAATTAGATAATTCTATTGAGCATAGAGTAACAATTAGTTTTATTATGAACCATTCTATTTTTTTTAAAGATCTATGTGCTATCCTTCTCAATCATTGATTATTGTGAATAGATTGATAAAATGAGAACTTAAGTGCTAATATCCTATGATGATGATGAAATAAAGATCCTACTCCACCACCTATAGGCTGAAGTTAGATGCCAATACAACGAAATAAAATACCAAGCCTACCTAAAGCTACCATAACATCCTCTACAAAATTTCTAACCATCTATGCAAACTTAATAATATATATATAATAGTGTCAATCAGAGAATTAAGGAGACCATAAAGAACCATATCGCAAAAAATAAACTAAAAAAGAAGGAGAACCAAGACAAAGACAAAAAATGCTTTGTGTTAATAGAAAGACCTGTACAATAGTAACCATACATACAAACTATAAGGCTACAAAATAGGGTAACAATGACACCACTGAGAAAGAGACCAAAACACCAAGCTATGAGAACCAAAAGGAAATGAAAAAAAAAAAAACCCTAGGCAAGAGAGAAGAGCACCCAACCACCATAAGAAGGAAAAACCACCATCTAGAAGATGGATGGCTAATCTTCCACAACATTCTTCTAGCATATCATAATGATATTTGCAACTTTATCCAAGTCATCCACCTTAGAACCTGGGGGAAACACATATGCCAATTTCTCTTTGCTAGATTTTAACATATTGGGCAAAATAAACTCTAGTTTATCGAGCTCATCAAAAGCCACACTAGGTTCAATGTAAGCCTTGAACATCTGAAGAAAATGAACAAGTCACTCCTTACTCTGGTCTTCTATAATTCCCCTCCAACATAACATAAAGTTGATGTTAGCTTCCATTTTAGGCCAAGCTGAGAAGAATTGGATGTTATCCCGAATGTATAGAGAAGGTCTCCTAACAATGGAGGCTAACCTTAGGCCACTTGGAGGATGAGCCATATAAATTTCAGGCAGTGGAATTTTAAGCTTTTGATCAATACTAAGGACAACATTCACTAAGCCTTTTAACTAAGTAGAATTGAAAATGTTATGGCAAAGTCAGATAATCTCCCCACTACCCATATTAGCCCTAGCTAGGCAGTTTATGAAGTAACCAATTACAGAGTTATTGGTGTGCCAGGTAAAGTCATAATTGAAGGCCTTCTCTCCTATAGCCCAACTCGCAACAAACCTAGACATGTCATCAATTGGGTTTAAAATCTTATTCCATCTCTTAGTCTTAACAGACCCCCAAAAAGCCATGGTTCTAACTTGTAATGCATGAAACAATGATATAGTCGATCCCATTGAGACTCAAAACGGAAGCTAAGAAAAAGACAAAGACACCAAGGCAACAAAATTGACAAAAAAAACCTAGAATAAATAGACAACCAGAGCCACTGAAGGATCTAGAATGAAAATGAGGAAAGTGTTGGCATTAAGTTAGTATTTCCATTAGTGACAACACTTATCCATATCAGTATAGCTACCAAGCTCAACACTTAATTTTCTACACTTACCGAACATTCCAGTGTTAACCAAGCTTTGAAGAGTTCAACAGTTTACACCGAGCAGACAATGGCTACTGAGCGAATATAGGCAATGTGAAGATCAGTAGTGTCTACCGAGCTTCACAGTGTCTACTGAGCAGAAAGCTTGTGTCATGAAGATTCAGTGTAAACCAAGCATTGGAAGCAGTAGTGTTTACTAAGTGAAGCAAGGTAAACTCAGTGTGTAGTATCTACTGAGTGACAATACATCTACCGAGTCACCAGTGGTCACTGAGTTTAGAACTACATCGAGTGATTAGTATGGACCGAGCCTTCACTTCTACCAATTGCATGACGATGTCGAGTAATGTAGTGGACGTTGTGTATCAGAAGGTCACCAAGTCAATTCAGTGAACTCGAGTTATTTTCTATTGGGTTGACTTTGTAATGTATTTTTTCACTTGTGTTTTGGTCGACCTTGTAGTTTTGTAAATTTGAAAGGTATATATGTAAGGTGTATTGTAAGATATCATATGTATGAAGCAATAGAAAAGTAATATGAAATATTTATGAGAAGTACATGTGAAAGATTATCAGCAACAATTTAAGGAATACAGCAAGGTCATTACAGAGGCAGAAAGGTTATATCCATAACATAAGGTGATCAGTGCATAAAGGATCTTATCAGCAATTAGTTGTAAGGAGATCCACTGCTTCATCTTAATAGGTGAATCAGTTTCTAAATCCTCTAACAAGGTAGACTTAATAGTCTTTGTACAAATCTCTTAACCAAGTGCATACTTCATTGTATGTTTGTAAATCCTCTAACAAGGTGGACCTAGCAGTCCTTTGTGCTCCTAACAAGTCAGATCTCCAGAAGTGGTCAATGTAAGCCTTAACAGGCCAACTTTATGCTGCAGTATTGAAGTTTTGTGGGTATCATCCCCACCCCAATTTTACTTTCTATTTGGAAGGTTTCTGAGGTCACCAAAATATTGTGTTCTTTTGTGTGATGAATGTTTTAACTTTCAATATTAATGCATGCAGTAGCATAGATTGATTTGTGGCAAATTTAAAAGGAAGAATTTAAAGTTACTAATTCACCCCTCCCCTCTCAATAACCTGTCATATCTTGAATATTCCCAACAATTGGTATCAGAGCTTTGTGGTTCTTAGGATAAAAGTTTGATAGCTTGAGCAAAGATCTAAGGACAAATGGAGATATTCAGATTTGACAAGGCAATTGAAAATGAAAAGCTAGATCTAGAGATGGCCATAACTCAACTCAAAGAAGCAAAGGAGCATCTTTCCCAATCCCTGAAAAGAAGGAAGAAACTTGCAAGACAAATGGATGACCATCAGTATATTAAAGAAAAGATTGAAGACTTTTTCCCATCAAGCAGCTCAGATGAAGCAAATGAGGCAATCAAGGAACTCCTAGCAAAGAATGGCTCTCTGCAAGAAGAAGTGAGGAAACTCGAAAGAGAACAAGAAATCCAATCAATCAGGCTATGTGAAAATTTGGAACAAAGGAATAATGCAAATGAAGACTTGGAGGTAAGAAACAATGAAGAAAAAAATCAATCCAATCAGCATGAAGACCTCATTGATCAAATCACTAGAGGAAATGAAGAAATCAGGATTCTCAAAGCACAGAATGAAAGAATAAGAAGTGATCTAAATTATGAAAGGGAAATTAATGAAAGAATAATGAGAGAACTGAGATGTGAAAAGAAAATCATTCAAAAATTGAAGAATGACCTAAATGCTGAAAAACAAATCAATGAAAGAATGTTGAAATCACAAGAAGACATGAATCAATTGAATTAACAAAATGAGCAGAATCTTCATAGGCAAAAAGGTAAAGCAGGACTTGGATACAATGAAGAACAAGGTGAATCTTCCAAGCAAGGTGCAAAAAGGAATAAAAAAACCCCATGCAATCATTGTGGGAAAATTGGTCATACATCAAACAAATGTTGGAGCAATGGAAAAGCAAAATTCAATGGAAAGTGTGGCAACTACAATCATCATGGTCACAAAGCCAATGAATGCAAGGAGAAACCAAAATTTGAAGGTAAATGTCACAAATTCAAAAAGCATGGTCACAAGGCATCCCAATGCAGATCTAAATCATTCAATCCAGCTAAACAATTTGTAAAGGCAATATTTGGATGGGACTACAATACCTTGTGCAAATGTCATTATTGTGGAGAATATGGACACACTAGCATAAATTGTGCAAGGCATCACCTAAGAAAGAAAGATACTACTATAAGGTGTTACACATGCACTGAACTCGGTCATATAGCTAAAAACTACATGATTATAGGCAAAGTTGAAGATGAAAAGAAAGCAAGGGCTGACAACATAAGGAAATAAATGAGGCAGCAATGGATTCCTAAATTTACCGAGGATACAAGTTTGAATCATGGTAGTGAAGTCACTCAAGAAGTGGGTGACTCCATCCCCTCAAACTAAATTCCTAAGAATGTATTGGAGTTGTACTCAACAAGAAAATCATAAGCAGTTCCAAGAAATATAAGGAATACAAATGATCCAATCAGTATTCTAGATACACTAGGAATCATAGAAAGGTTATCCTTCACTGAGTTGCATTAGACTCCACTGAGGAAAGTTGGTTGTAGACCTTACTGAGCAAGGTCAAGAGTAAAGGAAATTTGGTTTGTTCGTTGAGTTGATACTCTTGTCGAGTTAGGTCAGTGGATGACAGTCTGTCACGCACTATGTCATAATGGTGCCGAGCATTTATGAAAATTTCTCAACAAAAAGGGCAATTTTGACTTCATTTTTCATCGCATCCATAGCATTCAAAGAGCAGAGCGATTTGAAAGAGCATTGTAGTGTTTTTGAGTGATTTAGCAATGAGATCTTCACAAATTTTATCATCTACCGGGTAGCGATGGCGTCTACCAGTGGAAGTAGCACTAAACCAAAGAAGGGTTTCGAAATGATGGTTAAGGGTGTTGAATGGAAAGCATCAAATTTCAAGATCGTTCCAGCCGTTGCTAAATCAGTTGATCCTTACGGTGCTCAGTCTCAAATCTTGCCTATGATACTCCTAATTAATGACATACAAACTCACTTTAAAAGTTCTATTCAAGAATTAGGGACATTAGAAATGGATACTACCCTAGCTGAAATGTGTGTTGACAAAATTTTAAAACCTAAGCATAAATATTTGGAAGCTAAAGGATTAACTCATATCCCTCACATGCCTCAAAATTTCCAAGTGAAATGGATAAGATACATATTGAGTCGGTTCCACAGTGGTCAATTATGGTTAGAGCAACCCATTCTGATTACAAAGAAGATGATACACAAGGTTATGAGTCTGCCAATACTAAGCAAAGCTAAGTCAACCAAAACCCTAGGTCGGGAGGAACTGCAGAAGAAAACCCTAGCTGAGTGGGACGGTAGAGGTTTGAAACTAAGCAATGTCACTGACATGGAGCTTAGGTTTGGCATCCATATCATTGCACATAAGATCTACAGCTTGAGTAGGTCAAATGACATTCCTTGTGAGGCAATTGACCTAGCATACAAGGTTATAAAGAAGAACCTTGAATTTGATTTGTCAGATGTATTATTGAAGCAATTGAACAAAAATATTGAAAGTGTGAAGACTTCCAAGAACAATTCCTTCAAGTTTGGTTCATTGCTTACCTGTTTATTCTTTTATGTTCAAAAATTCTTTCCATCTAAGGGCATAGTCGTATGGAGGAAAGACACCCCTGTTCTTTATCAGATAAATGAATTTATTAAAGAAATGGGTGAAAATTTTGAAAGGGTGTTGGATAATTATTTTGAGAGATTCAAGGAGAAAATGAACAACATATTCTAAATCCCACCCAAGCTTGTGGAAGACTACAAGGATGACATATGCTTCATGGTGGACTATGAAAAAGTGTACATTCAAGCAGTCATACCAAGAGTGGCATGGGTAAAACCATTGCCTTATGAAATTAACATTGATGAAGCTAGAGACGTCATTGAGGCTCTAGTAAATGAGCCAACCAATCCAAATCTTCCTACATTTGGCACTTATGAGGAAGCTAAGAAGAGGATAGAGCTTAGCATTAAGATTCCTCAAGCTCTTAGCAGAGGCAAGAAGAGAATTTCTAAATTGAAGATAGTTGAAGGTCCTTTAATGCTTACCGAGGGCAAGGGTGAGGATGAAGAAGATGAATATGAAGAAGAAGAAGAAGAATCAGAGAAAGAGGAACCAAAAAGGAAGAAAGGTAGAGTGATTATCAGTAAACCTCAAAAGAAACCAACTGCAGTATTCTCCAGGAGAGGTAGGAAAGGTAAAACTAAACCTGCATTCATTCACTCTCCACCTACATTTGAGGAAAGGATGAAACAATTAAGAGTTGGAGCAGGAATATGTAACTTCAAAGTTCTCAAATATGAGACTCGAACTCTAACTGAGCAAAAAGATATTGAGGACTTAGTCATGGAGAAGATGGGTATTTGGAAATACTCCCCTACTCAAATTCAACCTCAAATCCATGCAGATCTTTTTGCCAAAATCCAAGTCAGTAAAAGACATCTTTGAACAATAGTTGAGACAATTAGTACCTAATCTGACTAATGCAGAAGTAAAGAAGGCAATAAAAGAGCATGAAGACATAATGATTCTAAAGATTAACTCATGTTTTATATTAATGAATAACATAGAATCAGTGGTTAAGCATGTCTTAGACATCTGGAGAGATGTATATCATCTCAACAAGCCATCAGATGAAACTGTTATAATTAAAGATGATCATAGTGATGATGATGATGATGATGATGATGACACTCCTTCCATTATAGTTGCTGAAGGTGAATTGCATGCTCTAATGGATGAGAAGGAAGAAGAGGAGGGGGAAGTAGAAGAAATGGATGAAGAAGGAAAGGAGGAAGAAGCAGAAGAGGAAGAAAAGGATGAAGATGATCTAGTCAGAATTGCAACAGAAGCAATTGCATCTCTTCCTCACACTCCACCACATACTGTCACATCTATGGAGATAGCTTCTACTAATGAGATTGTGAGCACAACAACAACATCAATTGCTCAATCTTCACCAGCCACCTCCCAGCTCCAAGTGTCTGCAATAGAAGTGTCAAGCACTTCATCTACTGAGTTGATTGTTACTTATTTAGCTACCGAGTTAGCTCCCTCTGCTTCTATATCTTTAGTTAGTGCATTAGTAAGTTCTACAATTTTGTCTTCATCAATTCCAGTAAGCTCTACAGTTTTGTTTTCATTAGCATTGTCTGCATCTACTTCAATTCCAGTAAGTTCAGACACTTCTATGGGTTTTCTACTAAGTGTGGCATTATTTTTGGGAAGTGTTTCAATTTTTTATTCGGTTAATACTCCTATTGGAATTCAATCCTTAAGCCCTATTCCATTTTTCACTGCTAGCCCTTCTATCTCTACTATTGTGTCTGTCTGAAAAGTCAAACCAGTCATCATTGAAGTAAAACAAAGGTAACCATTGAAACTTCTGATCATTGGAAAGGAAATTGAAGAAGAAATTGACTTAGACACAAAGATAATAATACCTAAGATTGACTATGAGACTGCTACTATTGAAGAAATGAGGTTAGCCAATCAACTCATAGAGAAGAAAGCTATGCAGAAGCAACTAAGGTTTGAAAGGGATAAGGAGTACAAAATAATTGAAAATGCCAAGAATATAATTACAGATGCTATAGGTATTGAAGTGGATTTCACTCAACATATTTTGATTCAGTTAGAAGAGGCTATACATAAATATAATGAGGACTCCTCTAGACAAGAGAAACTAATTTAAAAGGCTGAAAGGAAGTTTGATAACAAGGTGCTAGAGAATATTGCTCAGCAGATTGCAATCAAACAAGTGGAGTTGTCCACATTGTTGGGTCGATCCCTCTTCCAGCTCCTCTCATCACACCAAGGTGAAATATCTAGCAGAAGTGCAAGCAGAACTTTTAAGTGAAGAAGCAAGAATAAGAGCAACCTTGATTGATATTCAGAACATGATCTTGCCAATAATGGATACAATGCAGAAACATATTGCTCATTGCAAGACATTGGTTCAGGATGAGAACTTCTCAGTGGCTGATCAAATTATCAACAGAAGTTTAGATTGCTCTCTCCACCTGCCAAATTTTGCAAGAGAATTGGGATACCTCATTCACCCTCATTCTTAAGGTACATCAAGAATTTCTCTCTCATTTTGGTGTAACTATATAGATAGTATATGTAACCCTTTGGCATTACTGTCAAAAAGGGGAGAGATATTAGTATAAGCAAAAAGGGGAAATTTTGTATATCAAGAGAGATATTAGTATAAGCAAAAAGGGGAAATTCTGTATATAAGGAGAGATATCAGTATAAGTGAAAGGGGGAGATATCACTCAATAGAGTCAGCATATATATGTGTATAGCTATGTACATAAGTATCTTTATATATACATTATGTGTCATTAAGGAGATATATGTAGAAATGTATATGCAACAGCTTTACAAAGATCAATTTTGAAAAACCAAAATTTAGTGAGTCAGTTTATGTACATATGTTTTGGCTTATAAGTGTTTTGTCACTAATGCCAAAGAGGGAGATTGTTGGCATTAAGTTAGTATTTCCATTAGTGACAACACTTATCCATATCAGTATAGCTACCAAGCTCAGCACTTAATTTTCTACACTCACTGAGCATTCCAGTGTTAACCAAGCTTTGAAGAGTTCAGCAGTTTACACCGAGCAGACAGTGGCTACCAAGCAAATACAGGCAATGTGAAGATCAACAGTGTCTACCGAGCTTCATAGTGTCTACTGAGCAGTAAGCTTGTGTCATGAAGATTCAGTGTAAACTAAGCATTGGAAGCAGTAGTGTTTATCGAGTGAAGCAAGGTAAACTCAGTGTGTAGTATCTACCAAGTGACACTACATCTACCAAGTCACCAATGGTCACCGAGTTCAAAACTACATCAAGTGATTAGTATGGACCGAGCCTTCACTTCTACTGAGTGCATGATGATGTTGAGTAATGCAGTGGATGCTGTGTATTAGAAGGTCACCGAGTCAGTTCAGTGAACTCCAGTTATTTTCTATTGGGCCGAATTTGTAATGTATTTGTTCACTTGTGTTTTGGCCAACCTTGTAGTTTTGTAAATTTGAAAGGCATATATGTAAGGTGTATTGTAAGATATCATATGTATGAAGCAATAGAAAAGTAATATGAAATATTTATGAGAAGTACATGTGAAAGATTATCAACAGTAGTTCAAGGAATACAACAAGGTCATTACAAAGGCAGAAAGGTTATATCCATCACATAAGGTGATCAGTGCATAAAGGATCTTATCAGTAATTAGTTGCAAGTAGATCCACTGCTTCATCTTAATAGGTGAATCAATTTCTAAATCCTCTAACAAGGTAGACTTAACAGTCTTTGTACAAATCTCTTAACCGAATGCATACTTCATTGTATGTTTGTAAATCCTCTAACAAGGTGGACCTAGCAGTCCTTTGTGCTCCTAATAGGGCAGATCACCAGAAGTGGTCAATGTAAGCCTTAACAGGCCAACTTTATGCTACAGTATTGAAGTTTTGTGTGTATCATCCCCACCCCAATTTTACTTTCTATTTGGAAGGTTTTTGGGTCACCAAAATATTGTGTTCTTTTGTGTGATGAATGTTTTAACTTTCAATATTAATGCATGCAATAGCATAGATTGATTTGTGGCAAATTTAAAAGGAAGAATTTAAAGTTACTACTTCACCCCTCCCCTCTTAGTAACTTGTCATATCTTGAATATTCCCAACAGAAAGGGTAGAACATGTCACCCAAGAGGAAATCATGACTAGACGAGCTAATCGGGCTAAGCAAGTTATGATTACGGTTGTGCTGGTTAAATAATGATATAATGCTTGGAATTAGGAAACTCCTAAACTTGAGCACACATTTCAATAATGTAAGGAATTAAAACTGAAAAGAAAAGGCAAAAAAGAATTCGAAAGCAAGGAAAAGGAGAAAAGAAATAAACAACCCAAGTGACTAGACTAAGTCTTATGCTGAGGCTCGGAGGATAAAATCCTTGCCTTCAATTCCTTTATTTGCTAAAATTTATGCTTCAGTATTACCTTCTTGATATATGTGTTGAAACCTAGTTTCCTCAAATTGATCTATTAAGCTAAGTACATTTTCAAGTTTTAAGTTCATCACACAATTCAGAGTTTTACATTTTCTAATGGCATTAATAATGATTTGGGAGTATCCTTCTATAATTATTCTTTTTATATTGTTTTTTGAACTTAGATCTAATCCTTCCTTAAGTGCTTCTAATTCTGCTATATTATTTGAACATATGCCTAAAGTTTTTTCTCTTTTAATGATCCATTCTCTAGTATTTGATCTTATAATGCAACCTATTCCTACTTTCCATAGGTTACCTCTTGATGCTCCATCAAATTTTACTTTCATCCAACCTTTTGGTGACACTTCCCATTTACATTCTTTCCATTTTTTTGGGTCTTTTTTCTCATAGACTAATGGTGGATTGATTAGGAAGGCCCAATTATTTTTCATACTCCCTCCCATTCTGAGAATGACCCTTTGATTTTGATAGATTTTCTTAAATAATTTTTCATAACTTATGTAATACTAGCTTCTACTCTGTTAAGAAGAGAGTTCGTACTCAATTCTATGTTGCTAAAGATGAGCCTATTCCTTTCTTTCCATATTTCCCACATTAGTATAGTGAGGGATATATTCCATAATTTTCCATAAATGCTAGAATTTTATTTTTTTTGTTTGCCATCCTAATAGATGACAATGGAGATCCTCAGGAAAGGGAGAGGTCCAACCTAGTTTTTGGTGAAGCCAAAACCAACTTTATTTAGCAAAGGGGTAGTTGTAAAGGAGATGCTTTGTTGTCTATGAACTTTCCTTACAAAGGTAACATCTTGACGGGCCTTCAAATCCCATCTTTGTGAATTTGTTTGTTGTTAGGATTATTATTTGTGTTATAGCCCATAGGAAGATTCTTGCCTTTGGTAGGCATGTTGGGTCCCAACATAACTTAAGGGGAATGCTAATGTTTTCCTATCTCTGTGAATTAATGATAAGATTATATCCTAACTTGAATTTGTAAGATCCATCTTGGGAAGCTTCCTAAATAAGTTTATCTTTCCTATCTTTATGATTCACCTATTGCTTCTTTAGGATGTTTATAGAGTACCCAAGCTAGGGAAAATTTGCTAAAATGTTGCCACACTTCTATGAATCATTACATGTAAGAAAACTCAAGAATGAGCCCTCACAAATCGATCCATAGCTCTCTACCCATAGAGTGCAAGGGTTTGCAATGGAGGCCCTCAGTTTGACCTATTTTTGTGCCCATGCAAGTACACCATGAGATGAGAGATTCAAAAAGGAAAAGCAAGAATGCTAGCCTCCATGATCTTCAAATATGCATGAAAATAAGATCTAATCTATGGAAGCAAAATCTAATCTATAAATGCAAGATCTAAGCTAAAAGCCCATGATGGGTGCAAGAGAGAAAGAGACAAGAAAATAGAAGTTCTCCACAAAAAGCTTTTGTATTCAAACTCCTTCAAAAATTAGTCTTCAAACCTGCAGCATAACGATAGCATAATCATGGGTCTCTAACATGAGGAGAGGGCTCTCCCTTATAAAGGAAATTATGGAGGTGAGAGGCTTCTCACAACCAATATGGGATAATAGAGCTTGATCCATGTGAGACAAAATTCCACCAATGAGAAAAGAGGAGTGGTTGAGAAGAAAGTGGTGATCCATGTGAGACAAGATTCCACCAATTAGAAAAGAGGAGTGGTTGAGGAGAAAGTGGAAAGATAAATCCCACTTAGATCACATTTTTAAGTGTAGAGAAATTAAATAAAAGGAATTTATTTTATTTCTTTTTTTCATCAAAAGAGATATTTAAGTGAGATTTTTATTTAATTAAAAGGGAGCAAGTTCTTTTTAATTAAGTAGAAGATATTTAATTAAATTAAAAGAGAGGTTTTTCTCTTAATTAATTAAATGTGGATGAATTGTTTAATTAAAAGAGAGGTTTTTTTTTAAAATTAAATGGGGATTTTATTTGATTTAATTAAAAGAGAAGATTTTCTTTTAATTAAATAAGACTTGGAATAAAATGATCAATCTTACAAATGAAATAAATCGAATTTGATCAAGGAAATTGATTTAATAAAATATTACAAACCATTGATTCAGAAAATTTGATAAATTGATAAATTGAATAATGGGGGCCCATAGTCTAGGCGACCATTTTTGGGTGCATACAATAGCCCATAGGAAGATTCCTGCCTTTGGTAGGCATGTTGGGTCCCAACATAACTTAAGGGGAATGCTAATGTTTTCCTATCTCTGTGAATTAATGATAAGATTATATCCTAACTTGAATTTGTAAGATCCATCTTGGGAAGCTTCCTAAATAAGTTTATCTTTCCTATCTTTATGATTCACCTATTGCTTCTTTAGGATGTTTTTATAATTCTCTTTTTCTATAGGTTTAATATCTACATCCTCCAAAGTTTTCCATGCCAAAATATCTTTCCCATTTTCCTTTCTGATATATTTGTAGTCCGAAACCTTTAAACCCCATAAATTAAAAAGCACATTTTTGACCATATCAAGGATATTAGAATTAATAAGGGGGCTTGTCCATCCTAGGAATCTTCCCAAAACAGAGTTCTGTCTCCTCTTCCTAAGTCCCATGTAGTAAAATTGCTAATCACTAGTCGACATTTTACCATGAAGTTCCATGCTTCTGATCCTGACGGTGGATTCCTTATTCTGAATAATGATGTTGGATCTTTCGCATTTAAGTATTTATTGTATAAGATTCTAGCCCATTTGCTTTCTCTTTCTTGGTACATTTGCCATACTAGCTTTGCTCCCAATGCCTCATTTTGCTAGCTCAAGTTCTTAACAACTAATCCCCCTCGGTCCTTAGGTCGACATATCTTATCTTCTTTTATTAAGGTTGATTTTTTTTTTTCTTTTGTTCCACTCCAAAAGAAATTTCTGAGCTTGCCTTCCAATTTCTTATTTATAAACTTAGGCAAAGGGAGGCATGACAATTGGTAAGTAGGAATAGTTGAGAGTATGGATTTAATTTTAATTGCTCTACCATCTTTTGTTAGCCACTTTCCTTTCGATGTTTCTGTTTGTTTATCAATTCTGTCTAAAATATTATTCCATCCTTTTTTTTTTTCCTTGTTCCTTTTTCTAAATGGATCCCAATATACTTACATGGGAAGTGCCTTTTTTATATCCCATCTGATTACATATGAAATCTTCCATTTCTCTTATTGTATTAAGAAAGAAAATTTATGATTTTTCTGCATTTATTTTTTGTCCTGAGGCTTCTAAATATTCTAGGATGATTTGTTCAAAATTTTGTGCTTCTTTCTTAGTGCTAATTCCAAGAAGTATAGTGTCATCAGCAAATTGTTGATGAGTTATGTTAGGGATATTTTTCGTTACCTTTATTCCTCTAATTTTACCAATTTCGTGTGCCTTCTTAACTAATCTTCCAAAGGCTTCAACCATGATTATAAATAAGAAGGGTGAAATTGAATCTCCTTTACGAATGCCTCTCGATATACTAAAAAATCCTTCTGGGGTTCCATTGATTAGTAGAGAAATTTTTGGTGTTGAGATGCAATTAAATATTATGTTGATCTATTGACGTGAGAACCCAAAAGCTTCCAAAGTCTTAATAAAAATCTCTAGTCTACTACATCATATGCTTTTTAAATATCTACTTTCATAAACATACACGCTTCCTTATTGTGGACCGCTTAGTGAATAGTTTCCTAAATTATTGATATCCTGTCCATAATGGATCTTCCTAGCACAAAACCCGTTTTCTTTTTTGAGATGATTTTAGGGAGAATAGCTTTAATCTGATTTGCTAATGCTTTTGAACAGATTTTGTATATAGTATTACACAAAAGGATAGGTCTAAAGTCACTTGGAGACTCTTAGGCTAATTTTTTGGGGATTAAAGCAAGAAATGTGCAATCGATTTAAGTTAATATTGATCATCCATTTCTGGATGCCTCAATTGCCTTCCAAAGTTCTTCCCTAAGATATCCCTATTTTTTTGGAAGAAAAAGGCTAGAAACCCATCCGGTCCAGGTGATTTGTCTAAGTTAAGATAAAAAAGGGTTGACTTAATTTCCTCTAAGGAGAAAGTTTTATTAAGTGTTGTATTATCTGCTGCTATGACCATTTTAGGAATTACCCTAAGCAACTTTTCTTGTACATTTTGATTGGAGAAATCAAAGTTGTTGAGAATGTTTTTATAACAATTTACCAATATTTCTGCTATTTTAGAGGGGTTATCTTCCATATTTCCATCCTTATCTTTAATTTTAGATATTGTATTAATTGTTCTATTCTGGATAGTGTTGTTATGAATTTTTTTAGTATTTCTATCTCCTTTTTCTAGCCATTTCCCCCTTGATTTCTGCCTCGAAAATATCTCCTATTTTTCTAACATTTCTTCCTATTTAGCTAACAATTCTTTCTCTTTAAGGAATTTTCCATTATCCATATCATTTTTAATTACCTCTTCGTTTAAATTTTTAAGTTCTGCTCCAGTCTCAATTTTTTCTTTGAATATATTATTAAAATGAGTTTTATTCCGTTTTAGTATTTTTACTTTGATCATTTTTAGTTTTGACACAAAACAATACATTTTTGATCCTATAAATTTACCTTCTTACCACTATTGTTTGATGCATTCCATGAAGTTATTATCTAAGAACCACATTTTTTCACATTTAAAGGGGTTCCTGGATGGTTTTTTAGATTCTATAAATTCTATTCTAACTAGATAGTGATCTGAACCAACTATCGGTTGAATAGTTGCTAGAATTGTTAGATCCATCTTTGTTCAATCTCCTTTAAATAATAACCTATCTAGTTTTTCTGCTATATAACTGAAGTCTTTCCTTCTATTGTTCCAAGTGAATATACCATTACTAGTTGGAATTTCTAGTAACTTATTATCTGCTACCCATTTTCTGAATTCCATGGTTGCTCTTGTGACAACTTGAGTTCTACCAACTATCGGTTGAATATTTGCTAGAATTGTTAGATCCATCTTTGTTAAATCTCCTTTAAATAATAACCTATCCAGTTTTTCTGCTATATAACTAAAGTCTTTCCTTCTATTGTTCCAAGTGAATATACCATTGCTGGTTGGAATTTCTAGTAACTTATTATCAGTTACCCATTTTCTGAATTCCATGGTTGCTCTTGTGACAACTTGAGTTCCTCCATATTATTCATCTAAGTTCAAAATTGCATTAAAATCTCCTCCAATGACAAAATTTTCAATAGGGAAATTATTCATAAATGTGTTGATTTCATCCCATAACCTTTTCTTATTTGTTGTGTGTATAGGTCCATATGTGTTGATTAGAATTAACTAAAGGTTATGTTTGTAGCTAAAAACTCTGCTTCCCATCTAGTTATTATTGGATTCTATAGTGTTAATGTCTAATTTCCGTAGGTTTGAAATGACTCCCAATCCTCCTGAATCCCCATTTGAATTCCTAAATTTTGTTTTCCATCTTCCTAATGTCTTTCCTAATTTATCTCCTTCTCTATTCATTTTGGTTTTTTGTATCAGTATTATTTTTGATTCAAATAAAGAGAGATTATGGTTTAACAAGCATTGCTTACTAGGAGCATTTAGGTCCCTAACATTCCAAGTTGTAATCCTCATTGATCATTGGGAAGGCTCTTCTCCTTCCCTGCATTCAGGACTTCAAATATCTTTTTTTGCTCCTTTGCTTGTCCCTCCACCTGTCTTAGCTCTTTTAATGACTTTCTTCCTCTCTTCATTTTTTGTTTTCCACATTTCGGTGTTCTAAATCCCTCCTGATTTATAAAGATGCCCAGGTTGTCCATTAAGTACTAGTCATTTCCTAGATTTATTTCATCTTCCATGTATTCTCCTTCTTCTATTAATTCTTTAAATATCTTATCTTCTAATTCCTTTTCTTCTCTACTTTTTCCTTTGTACTCTTTGACTTGTTGCTCTAACTTGTTAGCTTCCTCTATCTCCCTTACTTTATGTATGTCATCTAGAATCCCAAACTCTTCCCATATCCGACTGTTCCCATTATGTTCTGTTTCTATCCTTTGCTCCTTGTATGTTGTTATTTCCTCAGGTTCTAATGCTTCTATGTATGTTGCTACTTCGATTGGGATTAAAGTTCCTTCAATTACATTTTGTTCTTTTCTTACTTCTTCCAAAGATATATTTTCCATTCACTGGTGTTTGCCAAAATTTGTAGCCCTTTTTCTTTTCGTTTCTTTTCGATTAGTTATGTTGCTCTATTGAGCTTATGAAGTCGTTGGAATTGAGATTTCTTGATCTTGATTACCTGATCTCTTCTATTTTGACATTTTCTTGATTCCTTATTTGTGTCTTTCTATTTTGCTCATTTATCTGATCTTGATTGATACCTGCTATATTTTGTTTTAGTAAGGCCTCTCCTTCTAAATTTGGGTTCTCTTTATTAAGTATCCCCTAGTTCTAGTCCTCTTATGTTCTAGTTTTTGCAATTGTTCCTACTTCAGAGTTATCCCCTATTTTTTCCTCTCTATTTCAATATTGATTGATTCTTTCATTTTACTTCCTTCTCAAATTGTTGTTCCATGTTCCCATGATCTTTATGATTTTGCACTCTTATTGTTATTTCAACTTCAATATCATTTTGTAATAGTAATATATCACGGGTCATCTTGTTTAAGTCCTATAAGCTCATATCAATCTCTTTCAGTGCCCTATTCTCTCTTTGACACACCTTGCATTCTCTGAGTTTTTTCAATTTTAATTGGCTCTCATTATTATCCTTTGCTTTCTTGTCTGTTTCCCCTAGTGTTACTATTTTTCTTTGTACTATTCTTTGCTCTACTGGTAATCTTTCTTCTGTATGTCTACTCTGAAACATAATCTTCCCTACTAGTATTTTTTCTTTTTGTTCTTTTTTTTTTATCTTTACTTTTCTCTATTAGGTCTTTCTTCTACTTTATTATTACCTCTGTTCTTTCTTTCCTTTCATTATTGTTGATGTTTGGGGTTGGGTCTTGTCAACTTTGTGTTGTACCATCTCTCTCCTCCCTTATCCCTTCCCCCCCCCTCCTTTAAGGTCTGGTGGATCTGCATTCTACTATCTTATGTTCTTTTCTCTCTAGCATCCTGATGATGGATCATGTAGTATGACCCAAAATGTTGATGTAAAAAAATTATACACAATCAAATCCATAAATTTGAATGCATTAGTGTGGATTGTGGAAATCTAATAAATCTTATTGTTGATGTTGTTGAGTACCTCTTTTAAATTCGATGTTTTTTTCCTCTATACTCATGTTAGGTTCGATAATTCCTTTGATTTCTCCTTCAAATTTTGTAAAATATAATCTATATATGGATCTATTTGTTATTAATTTTTTGTGTTAAGTTCCTTCTGACCTAACTTTGTTTCTATTAAAAAAATTATATTACTAGATTGGTTAAATTTTGATTCAAATCCTATTAAATTTCCTGGAGATTTGCCAATTTTGATTAGAGTCTGTAGATGATTAAGTTCCGGTGGAAAGTTTTTACATTCAAACCAATTTGGAGCTTGATTTTTCTTAATATTTTCATCACTCTAGTTTGGTTCCCAAGCTAAAAATTTGATAGATTATCCTTTATAAAAACATAATGAAATTGAAACTAATTTATTCCCGAGTTCTCTATTTTTGCAATGCATATACAAAGAATTATTAGAAAAGGTACTGATACTTACCTATTTCTTGCAAATCTTTTCTAATCTCTTTACTAGGTTTGAGCAAAACTTACTTGGTCCGCTCCAGTATACAAATACACCTAGCTCGAAACATTCCATCCATTTTTCCTCTATGTGTTTATCACTTATGATTAGTGTATCAAAATAAAGTTTATTAGTATCTAGGGTTCCTATAGATGGAGGCACTGAACTTCTAATTATGTCCTTACTTCCATCTATACTTTTATGAGAGGGAATGTAGACTTTCATATTCAGAGGTTTTATGGGAACCCTAAGATCAGATACAGGTACTATGATCTGTTGTCTAAGGCCTAATCGAATACTATTTGCTACTGAGATTTTTCCAGGTCTTTGTTTCCTTACAACCATAACATCCTCAAACTTCTTTTTGGGTATTTTTTGTTCCTCGAACCTTGATATCTTCTTTGCATATAATGTTTTGCTGAAGAATACCTCTTGCCATTTGAAAATCACATCTTCTTCTAAGAGGATTGAGGCTTCTTCTATATTCTTTCGAGACACTGTTCCCCTCATGTTCTTCCTTTTTGTCACCCATTTTTTGCTTTATTGTTTTGTTTTCCTTGCATTTTGAGTATTTCATTATTCCTAGCTTCATATATTTTGACTACAATATTGAATGCCTCTCTCCTCTCACCTTTGCCTTCTTTCATTTCAATTGATAAGCCATCGAGTCTATTATTGGTAGGAAGGCAAGGCACTCTAGTTGACCATTTTTCCTAGGATATTGATGAATCGGGGAATGATGTTTAAGAGGTTTTGCCCTATTAGGGCAGAAGCCTTTCAATTGATAATTGTGCTCGGTCTTTTTTGGATAATCATAATTTGCTGACTGTTGGTTTTGCTCTTATTGTTTTTTCGCTATTATTACCATTTTTGCAAGTGTATCAATTCCTTGACTAGACTATGAGTCATACAATTATGAAGGAAAATATTAACTGTTTTTAATCCTAATTTGGTTATTTTTATTAATTTATAAAATTCAAAATGACATAATTACCAATACCTTTTGGCATATTTTTCATGGACATGGCCTTGAATCCTACCATCTCCTATTCTATATTTACATCTTTACATTTGGCATATTGGACAATCACAAAACTTATCTAGAACATAGAGGCATGACTGATATCAACTAAACCTACATACATGTAGGATTTAGGCACTACAACCACAAAATTATAGTGTTACATTTAGAATTCAAGCCCCTAATGCTAAAGTTAGGCATAAATCATGTTGACACTTTCTACAAAACAAAACAAAATTTGAACCACTGGAAGAGCACTCATCCTAGCCATTTCTTCAACATCTCCTTTTTACTCTTGTTCAAAATAAATATTTATCCACAATTTGTTGATCTTGGCCTTTTTGTTAGATTCCTTGTCTACTTCTCTAAAACCTCCTCCCCCTCTACATCTTGGCTTGTAGGATTTCCTCTATGTTATTTTCATCTTTCTTTCCCCTTATTCTACTTATGTTTGGAATTCAAATTCCTCTTCCTTGATTTGCATATACACTAGCAACTCCTCCCATACAACTGAAGAATTCTTTATTTGCTTCTCCTTAGATTTTGTACAAATCCACAAAAAGAAAGGGTTGGAAATCCCTATTTACACCATCCATGACCCTCTATGAGACTTCTCCTGTTGTAATTCCCACAGACTTTGCCTCTTCCTTGCTACCCAACTAGAACACCCATATGAGGAAAATTAAAGAGATGTTAAGATTTGGACATGGGTGAAGATTAGCCCTTAGATACTCATCTTTGAGAAGCTTCACTGCATAACCCTAGAAGCAGTAGTCATCAAACTTGAATAAACCCTTCATTCTCTGTACAATGATTTCACCCCTAAATACAGGCAACTAGTTTGATAAATTTAGATAAAAAGTTTATTTCTATTCTCACAACACTTTCCTTTTTCACCATTCAACTAATGCCATTTTCATACTGTTTGCTAAATTCCTAATTTCAAATGAAATATAACTTCTCCACTCTAGAAACTTTCAAATTCAACCCATATCTAAAAATCATCTTTCAACCTTGTCATACATCATAATGAGATTCATCATTGTATCTATATCTTCAAATTGACCTACCTTCTCTATCTCCTATCTCAATTTTCTATCCTTGTTACTTCATATAGTCGTAGCATTTTATGGCTCTCATTCTTACAAAAGTTTTGAATTTTAATTACTTGCTCTCATGATGGGGATTCTGCATCATGTCCTAATTTCAACACACTGCTCATAATGAAATATTTCATGTCATTTATCAAAATATTTTTCTTGAATGTATGTAAAGTCTCCAAAAAATTCTTGCTCTCGCTGCTTTGAAAGAGAAACCCCTAATTTTGACAATCTATTCGCTATTTCATTTGTCTCTCACTTAACATAGGGGAGACTTTGAATTCCTCATATGTTCCAAGTGTAGACTCGATCATACATATGTGCTTGTTCAAATTTTCTACTTTTTACTAAAATATGCAAATCCCCTTCTAGGTGTAGTTTTTTTTCACTTGCATCTCTTTGGCCATCCTTATAGCTAATAGTGCTGCCAAGCTTTTAGCTTCATTATTAGTTCTCCTCGATAATCTATTTGCTCCTATCTGGATATTACCTACACCATCTTTAGCCACATTGATGTAGGAGCATCCTAGGTTTCCTTGTAATCCTACACTTTTGTTCATTCTACCAGTTGCTGTCAAGTTCTTAGTTGGTGCCAAGTGATTCCTATGGGTGCATGGAGTGATTCCTTTCGGTGTCGAGTGATCCTTTGGGTGTTGAGTCCTTCGGGGTTGTTGAGCATTGGAGGATGCCGAGTTCGTAGCTGTTGCCAAGTGATTCGTTTGGATGTCGAGTTTATGTGGATACCGAGTGCCAATTTTGAAAAGCTTTCATTTGTCGAGTTATCTGTGTCTAGTTCCTATTTGGGTAGACTTTGCTTGCATTTAATTTCAGTATAGGTAGTTAATATCTAATGTGAGCTGACTTGTGGCTACACATATATTTAATGTAAGGGTTTATTAGTTGATCAAGCTGACTTGTGGCCTTTCTATGTTCTAGAATCTTCTATAAGTCATTTTGGAAAGTATTTAAGTGATGCAGGAGCATCTTAGGTTGTCTTGTTATCCTACTCATTTTTGTTCATTCTGCAAGTTGGTGCCTAGCAGTTCCTTCATGTGCCTAGCAGTCCTTCATGTGCCTAATAGTTCCTTCATGTGCCTAGCAGTTCCTTCATGTGCCTAACAGTCCTTCATGTGTCGAGTTACTATAGTAATTCCTTCATGTGCTGAGTTACTGTGGCAATTCCTTCATGTGCCGAGTTACCTAGTGTATGCCAAGTGACTCTTCATGTGCAGAGTTACCCAATGTATGTCGAGTGTTCCTTCACGTGCTGAGTTACTGTGGCAATTCCTTCATGTGCCGAGTTACCTAGTGTATGCCAAGTGACTCTTCATGTGCAGAGTTACCCAATGTATGTCGAGTGTTTCTTCATGTGCCAAGTTACCCAGTGTATGCTGAGTGTTAGCATTTGGATGTGATTTCTGCAAGTTGACTTGCAAGATTTATTTTCGATCGCGACATTTATGTTAAAATCCTTTCTTGGGATGTGTCCAGACTATTGTTGGGTCGACCCTCCTCTTATGTGATGTTCTAGAATAATCTATAAGTCATTTTAGCAAGTATATATAGAGTGTTTAGGCTTAGAGTTAGGCAAGTTTTTGAAAAAGAAGATTGGAGAGTAGAACTAAAAGTGTGAATCGACAGTTGGATCTTCGAATGTGAATGTATTTGTAATTGGTCATAACCTAGAAGGCCTTACAACTGGGCATGTATGAAGATGTTTTGATGAAACAATAAAAGTATTTCACCTCCTTTGGTTGTTGTCCCTTGTGTTTGCTTCCTTTGTGTTAACTCTTGCAGGGTGGTTTGGATAGCTAGGTGAACCTTTGGTCCTAGTTATTCATCATTTGCCTGTGTCAGTTGATATCAGAGCTTGAGGTTGATCCTTGTGGAGATTGGATCGTGTAGAACCCTGATTCAGATTTGGTTGTAGGGTTGCATATCTATGGATTTGACCTATAACTTGCAGAGGGCTACGATCTTGTAGGAACCTGATTTGTAAAGATGGTTCGTGGTAGAAGAAATGTCGATGATGTTATATTGGATAAATTGAGACAAATTGTAGCTAGATTAGATGCTATGGAGACAACCCAGAGGAGAGGAGCACATCTTGATAATGTAAGTGATGCTGAAGCAACAACACCAAACCATAATCCAGAACCTGAAGAAAACCAAGATGAGGAAAGATTGTTGCGAGTGTTGTCTAGCGAAAATTAAAAACCTACTATAGAAGTTCTTCCATATGATGGAAAATTGGATACCAATGTTCTGTTGGATTGGATCTCTAATATGGAGAAGTTCTTTGAGTATGAAAACAACCCTAATAATAGAAAGGTGAAGATTGCAGTCACTAGGTTGAAAGGTCATGCATCACTGTGGTGGGAGCACTTGCAAACTAATAGACAAAGGAGAGGTGAGGAGAAGATTAGAACTTGGCCAAAGATGGTGAACAAGGTAAAGAACAAATTCCTCCCTGTTGATTACCAAGTTAGCTTGTTGAGAAAGATGCAAATTTTGTTACAAAAGGACATGACTATGAAAGAATATACTGAGAAATTCTATAGATTGGACATCAGATCTGGACATGTGGATGATGATGTTGAGAAAATTGCAAGGTACATTAATGGATTGAGATCTAGAATACAAGATGAAATAAGTATTGTGAAGTTGGAAAGTGTGGAAGAAGCATACCAATATGCCTTGAAAGCTAAGGAGATCTTAACAAAGAAACATGAACAAAGACAAAGAGGTAGAGGTGGCAAATTCTAGAGAGGCAGAGGTAGATCTTATGGTGAAGGTGGCAGATCTGAAAGTTCTATGTAGAATAAAGGCAAATCTGAATGGAAGAATGATGACAAAGTCAAGACTGAATGGAAAAGTGGTGATTCTTATCGAGGAGGCACTAATTCTTACTAAGGAAGAGTTAATCCCTATTCTAGAGGTGGATTTCATGGTAATTGTTTCAGATGTGGTAAAGAGGGACATAGATCTTTTGAATGTAGATCCTCTAAAAGTAGGCAAGGTAACATAAATGTTGTGATTCAAGAAGATGATGAGGGTTCACCAAGTGGACCTGAGGCTAGAGAAAATCTGATGGTGAGAAGAACCTTATGTAATAAGGGAAGTAATGAGGAACCTATTTTAAGGAAAAGTCTTTTCAAGACAAGATGTAAGATGGCTAGAAATGCTGCAAAGTGATCATTGACAGTAGAAGTTCTACAAATCTGGCATCAAAAGAGCTGGTTATCAAGTTGTAGTTGTAGAGGCTGAAACATCCCAAACCTTATCATGTTTCATGGATCAAATATGAGCATAAGATATTGGTAAGTGAACAATGCCTTGTGAAGTTCAAAATTGGACATTACTTTGATGAAGTTTTGTGTGATATTATACCCATGGATTGTTGTCATATTTTGCTGGGTAGACCTTTTAAATATGATAGATATGTTGTACATGATGGAAGATTGAATCAATATACTCTGCGTAAATGGGAATAAACAAACATTGCTGCCTTTGATTGGAAGTCTAGATGAGGTTAATTGTACTACTGTAAAAATTTGCATGGTTAATGGGAAACAATTTGAAAAGGAAATGAAAAGGAATCAAGTCTATTTTGCCATAGTTCCTAAAGGATCAAGTGTTGGTAGTAATGGCCGAGCAACAAAAGCAAGTAATGACCAAGTGACACCGGATAGTGACAGCCAAGTACTAGTAGAAATTACAGAATTGTTGAATGAGTATAAAGACATTATTGCTAATGATATTCTTAATGGTTTACCTCTAGTAAGAAGCATAAGTCAGTGTATGGATCTGATTCCTAGAGCTAGTTTGCCAAACAAAGCACCATATAGATTGACACTTACAAAGAATGAAGAACTTAACATACAAGTGCATGAGTTGTTGCAAAAAGGTTTGCTCAGAGCAAGCTTGAGTCCATGTGCTATACCTACTGTATTAGCACATAAAAAGAATGGAGAATGTGTATTAATTCCAGAGCCATTAATAGCATAACTTTGAAATATAGGTTTCCCATGCCGAGGATGGATGACATAATGGATTTTTTGAGTGGAGCAAAGTATTCTACCAAAAATGATTTGAAGAGTGGCTATCATCAGATCAAAATTAGAGAAGGTGATGAATGGAAGATTGCTTTCAAGACAAAAGATGGTTTGTATGAATGGTTGGTTATGCCTTTTGGTTTGACTAATGCACCTAGTACTTTCATAAGGTTGATGAATGAAGTTCTAAAAATATTTTTGGGTAAGTTTGTGATTGTTTTTTTGGATGATATTTTGATATTCAGTAAGACTAAGGAAGAACATCTTGAGCATATTAGACAAGTATTGCAGAGGTTGAAAGAGGAAAAGTTGTTGATTAATCTGAAAAAGTATTCTTTTATGCAAGAGGAGATTGTGTATTTGGGATTTGTGATTTCAACTGATGGATTGAAGATGGATCCTGAGAAGGTTAAAGCAATTTTGGAATGGCCTACACCTGAGAATGTGGGTGAGGTAAGGTCATTTCATGGTTTGGCTAGTTTTTACAGAAAGTTTATAAAGAATTTCAGTGTTGTTTGTAATGCTATGATTGAGACAATGAGGGTAGATAAAAAGGAATTCAAGTGGACACATAGAGCTGATAAGAGTTTTGAGACTTTGAAACAAAAGATTGTTGAATTACTTGTATTAGCTTTACCTAATTTTAACAAAGTATTTCAAGTTGAATGTGATGCAAGTGGTAATGCAATAGGAGTTGTATTAAGTCAAGAAGGTAAGCCTGTTGCTTTCTTTAGTGAAAAGTTGAATGACTCTAAAAGGAAGTATTATGTGTATGATCAAGAATTTTATGCCATTATTCAAGCATTGAAGAAGTGAAGACATTATTTGATTCCTAAGGAGTTTGTGTTGTAAACAGACCATAAAGCTTTACAATACTTGGGAAGTTAACATAAATTGAATCAAAGACATATGAAGTGGGTTGAGTATTTGCAAAGTTTTACATTTGTCATGATTAAGCATAAGAGTGGAGTTACTAACAGAGTTCCTGATGCATCGAGTAGGAAACATTCCTTGCTGACAGAAATGAAGGTTGAAGTTCCTGGTTTTGATATGATGTTGATCCTGATTTTTCTGAGGCATGGAGAGAGTGTAGAGCACCAAATCTGACAAATCACATAAGTAAGTATGATGAGTATTTCATTCAAGAAGGTATGTTGTTGAAAGGTATTCAATTGTGTATTTCTAGAAGTTCTATGAGGTTGAATTTGATTAAGGAAAAGCATAGTGGTGGATTGGCTGGACATTTTGGAATTGATAAGACATTGAGTTTGTTGAAAGAGAAGTATTATTGGCCACAAATGTATAAGGATGTTCAAAAAATTGTAAAGAGTTGTGGAGTTTGTCAAGTTTCAAAGGGAGTGAGTCAAAACACTGGTTTATATACACCTATTTTTGTTCCTAAGAAACCTTGGATTGACATTAGTATGGAATTTGTTCTTGGATTGCTTAAAATAGTGAAAGGGTATGATTCCATATTTGTTGTAGTGGACAGATTTTCTAAGATGGCTCATTTCATACCATGTAAGAAGACATCAGATGCTGAGCATGTTGCTGAACTTTTCTTTAAAGAGATTGTGAGATTGCATGGATTACCAAGAAGTATTATTTCAGACAGAGACAGTAAGTTTGTTGGTTATTTTTGGAAGACTCTGTGGAAGAAGATGGGTACTGAGCTGAAGTTTAGTTCTATATTCCATCCACAAACAGATGGACATATAGAGGTTGTGAATAGAAGCTTGGGCAATTTGCTAAGATGTTTAGTTGGGAATAAGCCAAGTAATTGGGAGATGGTATTGGCACAAGCTGAATTTGCATATAATAATTATGTGAATAGGAGTACAGGGAAGACACCTTTTGAGATTGTTACTGGAATGCATCTTAGAGGTATATTAGATTTGAAAGATGTTGTTGGTGAAGAAAAGAGAAGTGATGTAGGAGAAGAATTTTCTAATTTTATGGAGTCTTTGCATAAGGAAGTGAAGTTGAGGTTGGAATAAAGTAATCAAAAGTATAAGGAGAATGCTGATCAGTCTAGAAGACACCATGAATTTCAAGTTGGTGATGAAGTGATGGTTCATCTGAAAAAAGGAAGATTCCTAGTTAGAACATACAATAAGCTAAAGATGAAGAAATTTGGACCTTGTAAGGTCTTGAAGAAGTTTGACAGTGGTAATGCTTATGAAGTTGAGTTACCTGATGACATGGATATATCTCCTATATTCAATATTGTTGATTTGTATAAGTATCATGAGTCAGAGGACGAAGTTGTTGTATTAGATGATTATCCTGAGAAGCAGATTGAAGAAGTTGAACAGATATTGGATTAGAGAGTTGGCAAGAGCACAAGAGAAAAAGATTACTATGAATATTTGGTGAAGTGGAAGAATAGACCTATTGAAGATGCTTCATAGATTTCTTAAATTGAGTTGGATTCAGCTCAGGTTGTGACATCTCAATGATTCAGGAGAGTCATTTCTTTCAACCCTGGTTGTCTGGTGAAGGAGCGTCCTGGGTTGCCTTGTTATCCTGCTCATTTTTGTTCATTTTGCAAGTTGATGCCTAGCAGTTCCTTCATGTGCCTATCAGTGCTTCATGTGCCGAGTTACTATAGCAATTCCTTCATGTGCCGAGTTACCTAGTGTATGCCGAGTGACTCTTCATGTGCCAAGTTACCCAATGTATGCTGAGTATTTCTTTATGTGCTGAGTTACCCAGTGTATGCTGAGTGTCAGCATTTGGACGTGATTTCTACGAGCTGACTTGCGAGATTTATTTTCGATCGCGACATTTATGTTAAGATCTTTTCTTGGGATGTGTCCAGACCGTTGTTGGGTCAGCCCTCCTCTTATGTAATGTTCTAGAATAATCTGTAAGCCATTTTGGCAAGTATATATAGAGTGTTTAGGCTTAGAGTTAAGCAAGTTTTTGAAAAAGAAGATTGGAGAGCAGAACTGAATGTGCGAATTGGTAGTTGGATCTTCGAATGTGAATGTATTTGTAATTGGTCGTAACCTAGAAAGCCTTATAGCTGGGCATGCATGAATATGTTTTGGTGAATCAATAAAAGTATTTCACCTCCTTTGGTTGCTATCCCTTGTGTTTGCTTCCATTGTGTTAACTCTTGCAGGGTGGTTTGGATAGCTGGGTGAGCCTTTGGCCCTAGTTATTCATCCTTTGCCTGCATCATTAAGGAAGTCTAGGATTGAGTTTAGGTAGGAGGAAAATAGGAGGAGAATGGAGAGGATTGCGACTCTATGATATCTGTCTGGAAGTACAAATTTGAAGTTGTATTCTTTACATTTGGCCGTAACCTAGAAGGCCCTATAGCTGGGCATGTATGCTGAATATTTGAAGAATCAATGAAAGTGTTTGCTCTTCCTCCTTTGGTTGTTGGTTCTATGTGTTAGATTTTCGCTATGTTAACTCTTGTAGGGTGGTTCAGAGAGCTGGGTGTGCCATTGGCCCTAGTTTTCCCTATCCTGCCTGTGTCACACATATCCTACGCCTAGTGGTTGAAGATTGCCTTTTAAGGAACAATCAAAATTAACCTTGATCCATCCTTGCTCTAGAGGCTTCCATGATTTTGTCTTGACTACAAAAGGAAGGTGAAGCCTTAAAAACCCATTAACACGCCAATAATAAGAAATGTTTTAAATACTTGGAAGTACTTTGAATTCTTCCTCCTCTTTAATTGATGTTGTGTCTTGAACGACATAAATGAGACAAATGCAATGTTTCCATGTCTACTTCTATGTTTGAAGCTTGCATTGTTGGTGTGTTGTCTTTAATGCATGTACTCTTATCAATTTGAATTTTGAATTTCATTGAATTTGCATACTTAATTTAATTGATGCTTTGTCTTTTGATTTGATTGTCCTTGAATGGAAAGTGGTGGCCAAATACAATTTATTTTGTGGATGTAGGTGGTTTTATGTTGAAGTGACCAATACCTTTGTGCTTGAATTGGAATGATGGAACAAGGTCACTAGAACAATGGGATAAGATCGCCCAACAAAGCTCGTCGTATCATAATCGACACAAGTTATCTTAGTATTTGCATTGCAATGCCAATTGTAATCTTCTTTTGGATCGATGGACTTCCACGTGACACTATTATGTTGAATTTTGGTCTGTGACTAGAGTGATGAGCCTCATTTAACTTTTTTGCTGGTTTTTACTTATTTATTTGCACAAATATGATATTTTGGTAGATACCACCCAATATTATGCATTACAATGCCTATTAATGGTATGAACAAGCATTGATTTGGTATGTCCCACTTGATTAACCAAAAAGAAATGTAATAACGCTCATTTAAAACATTAGAATTTCCCAAAATGTATACAAATATATATATACCTAGCCTATTGAGTGGCATGAGAGTGGAGGGGTCTAATATGTGCCACATTAGTGGGTTGGTAAAGGTCCACACCTCCACACCTACGTACCTCTAAATATCTTTAGAGTTTGAATAACTTAACCAACCCACTAATGTGGCACATATTAGACCCCTCCACTCTCGTGGCTGCTGAATAGGCTAGGTTATACATTGGCACCCACATGTCGATGGCACAAGAAACAAATTACATAAACCCTAAAGAGAAGTCCACTCATAGGGTGGAAAACGTCGAGGTCTTCACGAAGCGGGGTGCCAGGGTTTAACGCAACCCTCTCGGACTCGTCGAATCCCCACTTTTTCTTGCCTTCTAATCTGTGTGAACTGGCAATACAGAATTGTAAGTGATGCATTGGATATTCACTCCGAGCTTTATTGCTGTTTTGCTGCTTAACTACTCTGATCAAGTACTATGTGTTTGCAATGGGAGTACCCTTACTGTGTTTACGGGGCATAAGGAATTTCGCAGTTACCGAATTCTTTCAAAGTCATATTATAAAATTCGTAACTTTTTTTGTTGAGCTCAAGTACGGCTACCATTGTGATCTTAAATGAGTTCGTTTGTCTTAAATCTGAAGTTTATCGAATGTCACTTGCTATTGCTGAACGGGAACACCCCGATTCTTATGTTTACAAAAAATATCAGATGCGAGGTGTTCTCTTTCAATCATTTGTCTTGTGTGATATTTAATTCATTTTGTTGATTTCCAACAATCCATCTTTGAATTTTTTCCAAATTTTTATTCTGTTACAGGTAATCAGGAGTCTATGATTCTGGTTCTAGATATTTCCGTTGGCATTAACATTCGTAGACATGCAGGTTGAGATTAGCGGATAGCCCAATTAATGTATTTGAAATCATTCTGATGAATGCAGGAAAATCTACTAGGTTTCAACTAATATGGTGTGGTTTCAGTGTGAGGACTGCGGAGAGAATCTTAAAAAGCCTAAACTACAGAATCATTTTAGAATATGCTCAGCGTACAAGGTGTGGTGGATATGCTTCTTTTAGATTAAACATCTTCATTCCATAGTATAAATATTGACCATATGTTTCTGTTACTTAAAACATAAATTCTTTCTCAAGAATAAACCAGCAGACGTAAAGATGAAGATTCTTTTCAAGTAATTTATCGAGCTAGGGAAAAAACTGGGGAAAATAACCTGTCTGACTGATTTCAAAAGAAAATTCACGATGTAGATTCTTTTTGGCTACCTGACCAATATCTGATTAATCGTGATGCATAAATGATTTCTGCCACTATGGTTGAAAGCAAAAAGCAATAGCTGTAATGCTAAGTTAGGCTTTTCACGATGATTTGTGATTTTTCAATCGAAATATATATATATACTGATACTGAATACTGTTCCTAATTCATATTAACAGAACATGAATCTTAGCATTATATTGATTGGATATGATTAGTTTTTCTTTTAAATGGTAGTAAGGATATCATAATGGCCATATGTACAAATAAACATTTATTACATAGGAATTTACAAAAATAGAAATCTGGATTTTTTTTTTGGGAAGAATGGAAGAAAAATTGACATGCTTTTCATAAATGAGATTCTTGTGCAGAGATTCGAAAATATAATATTTTGAAAATGGAAAGTGTGTGGAGTGGTACTAGAATAGGTTTAGCAAGTAATTTAAATCCAATTAATGTTGACAATTCTATCTATTTTTATCAAATTACTCATATTTGTTTTGAAAGGATGATAGGCTGATATATGCTACATTAAAACATGAGTGAGATGAATGAAAATTGTAAAAGGGACGTTAGGTTATTATAGTAAATATTTTTGAGAAGGACAACCCTCAGTGATAAACCTATTCACTGAAGCAACGGATTATCTGTTATAGGCCCCCCCAGTTAACAACAGGCATTGCAAATCTGTTAAAGGAAAATCTCTATAGTAAGATAAAGTGAAGGAAAAATCATTTAGGGATGGGGTGGCCTATTCCTGTTCTACGACATAGATCTTTATAAATAATGCTTGTAACCTGTTAAAAATATATTTCAGGGAATGGTAAGCATGTGTACTTGCATTTTGTGTGATGAACCCGATGTCTCAGTAGTTAGTGTTTGGTCTAATAACTAATCTAATTTTATAAGATAATCACCACGTGGAAATAAAAAGAATAGAGACCAACAATAGATGCATAAGTTGAAGATGAAAGAAATTGGATAGCAGAAGAAAAGCACCAAACACAGTACTTGCCCAGAGTATTCCCACCCGAAATGAAAATGATCAGAAATGAAAACATGAGGTTCCTCTATGATCTGCTGTATACTGTTTGCTAAAATTCTGCTTGTCACCTGGGTAGTCAAAATTATGGAGCCATGCAAATTCACCCAAGAGTTAATCTGCAATAGAAAGTTTCAGAAGGAATTCAGAAACAAACCATATATGACTCCTTGAGTACGAATGGTGATGAATATAATGCATGTCTTTAAAGAGACAATACCACCCCTGACAACCGGGGCCCTTGTACCATGAACCTTTTATATACAGAATGTTTCAAGTTCGAATCTCGTGTTTTTAAAAGTTTCAAGTTTGAACCACTGCAAATTATCTCATATTTTTGCTTTATACAAATTAACATTTCTGTCATTTATGTTCTCATTTTGGTAATTCAAGTTTGAAGCAGGGGCCATGACCATTTGGTGAATTCTTTGGAAAATCTGAATTGGCAAAGAATTCACCAAATGATCGTGGTCCCTTGCCTCAGATTTCAATTTGCAAAATGAGGTGGAACATACCATACATGACTTCTTGAGTATGAATGGTGATGAATATAATGCATGTCTTTAAAGAGACAACACCACCGCTGACAACTGGGCCTCTTGTATCATGAACCTTTTATATACATAATGTTTCAAGTTTGAATCTTGTGTTTATAAAAGTTTCAAGTTTGAACCACTGCAAATTACCTCATATTTGTGCTTTGTACAAATTAACGTTTCTGTCATTTATGTTCCTTCTCATTTTGGTAATTCAAGTTTGAAGCAGGGGCCATGACCATTTGGTGAATTCTTTGGAACTCTGCAGTTGCAAAGAATTCACCAAATGATCATGGACCCCTGCCTCAGACTTCAATTTGCAAAAATGAGGTGGAACATAAAACGACAGAAATATTAATTTGTATACATAACTGAAAAAATTGAAACTATACTGCACCAATGATCAATGCCAAATGCCAAAATAGTGGTGAACTAGATAAATATTAAATGTCGATTGATAGTTACATACTTTATAATTATCTTTATCAATTGGCATTTGATAGTGATAATTTTAGCAGTCTAAGAAATTTGATCACAATGAGGGGCTTTGGGAGTGGAGACCAGAATCAAGAACTCAGACTACTAAAATTATCACTATCAAATTTCAATTGATAATTATAATTATAAAATGAGTAACCATTAATCAACTTCAAATATTTATCTTTACCACTACCATTTTGACATTTGGCATTTGGCATTAATCATTGGTAAAGTACCATTGTATCAAATGTTTTCAATTTTACAATACTGTATGTTTCTCTAAATCTTTGTATATATGTATGGGTGTGTGTACACACACATATACATACATGCACCTAAAAGGCAATTTTTTTTGCCTGTACATGTACTAGCAACTTAGTGCCCAACTATAATGCTCCTATATTTTACATTTTTATTAGTGTGAAGGAAAACAAACATAAGGAAGGTGACAATAACAGTCAGCCCTGCCCAAGGTTGCTTGTCCTTGAGCAATCAAAATCTAGGATGCTTTCTTATAGATACTAGAATCCCAAAATCACCCTTGTCGGTGAATTTATGATGAGCTACTTGGGCAGGGCGGACTATTATTATCACCTTTTTTGATGGGATTTGATGCTATTAGTAAATATATAATAATAAAAAATTAAAATATAAGAAAACTAAACTATACTACAATTAAAGATTTAATTAAGTCTAGTGAATGGTCAAAGGAATGCAATAAAGAGTTATACTATTGAAGGATCAAGGTATAAAGGAGATCAGTCTATGAAAGAGGACACGAAAGAAGCAATTAGTCAATTTGGATATAAATGATTATTCTCAAAAGGCAGGGATGAAGGGTGGTGACTTATTTCTTTTAAATGTTGATAACTCATTACTTTTAAAGGGTAGTGACTCCTTCAAGAAATGGATACAAAGGGCAATTCATTTCATTGAGAATTATTTAATAAATTGTCAATCGATAAAGGAAAGAACCATTCAATCAAACAAATTGGGAATGGAACATTATGTGACTTTGCAAGTAAACTAAATTATCATTTGAAGAATATGGATGGTTTAAGAAAGGGTGATGCAGAAGCATCCAGGGTGTAAGGGCACTCTTGTATCACCTAAAACAATATTGTCTAGTTTTCAATAATATCTTTGTGTAGAGTCACTATTTTTGGAAAATTTGCTATTTTTAGGAACTTGTTCATTTGAGCAAAGTTCTAATTTCTTCCTTGGAGGTTTACTTTGTTTACATAAGCCTGCCAGGAAAGTTTCATTGCAAGATCAAGTTTGGTTTTGAAGACATTGGAGTTTTTGGGTTTTGGCAAAGGGGTACAAAATGTTTGAACTCAGTTATGAAGGCTTTATAGACTCCGAAAAGGGGTCAAATCTCCTCGAACTATGTTGCGCTAGTCAACATTGGTCACTCACTGTAGAGTGCTTCGAGAGGTTTACAGAAAGTGGTAATCATAGGCAATCAAGCCAACATTTCAAAAGTTATGGCTTTTGGAAGTTGCACTACTTTGGATCAAAATATAAAATTTCTTCAAGCATCGATTATGAGTTTTGAAAAACCATTCGGGGCATATTATTTGCATATTCCAATGTAAAGAAAAAATAATTTAAGGATTGGTTTGCCTCAAAACTGGGGTTTAAAATTTCTATGACTCTCTTGGGCGGTTTAAATTCTCCTTATATAAATTATGCTCGTAAGGTTATCTAGGGGATTTCTGATGGTGTATGTAGTGGCTTTGTCTTGTCGAGTAATGTAATGAAAATGTCCATGTGGCTGTAGCATGTCATATGTTTGAATATTGTAATGTCAATTCATTGAAGATAACCGAAAACCTAAGTTATGTGGGTGCATGATTCTGATGCACGGATACACAATTTATTTATTTATTTTGGATGCGTTTGGGTGCGTCTATATATATATATATGTATATGCTATAATCTATATATGCAAAGAAACACAAGAAATATACTAAAATAAACCAGTCCATAGCATGATAGTTCACCATTGATAGTTCAACTTCAAACTTCACAAACACAAAGTGAGAAATATACAAATTGAAATAAAAAGGAGCAAAAAAGAATTAAAAAAATCAAATGAATTAAACACATGCAAAATAGTCACTTAAGTGACTTTGGGCTTCCAAAAGGCCTTTATATGTGTGGGTGCTGTCCGGATGCACCAGACGCTCGCAAGGTGCTCCCAGGACGCACATCTTGGAATTGTGGGTGCCTTCTGGATGCTCTTAAATGCATCCCAAGAGCACCCACAGTCCTAGGATGCGCTTCCTGGGCACACCCAGGAAGAAGTAGGACACATCCACGCACCCACATGCACTAGCACCAGTGCCCAACAAAAACCAGAGGGCACCTGTATCTAAGTAGAAAACAAGCGTTCTGGTTCTTGCAATTGTTTGGTTCTTCCAATTTGCCGTTTCTTTCTCTATTTTGTTGTGTGTGTTTGTGTTGTTAAGGGGAGTACCCTACATCAAAGGGTGCAATTCTTCCATAAGGAAGATACACAAATACACACACACACACACACACACACACACACACACATATCAGAGAGAGAGAGAGTTGCTGGTGCTATTTGTTATGACAGTTGTAATGTCAGTGATGTTTTGATGTTGCATCCTTCACTGCTGTATATTCAATTCTCTGTTCGCAACAACATATGGAACAATCAAATAAAACTATGAAGAGCTTAATCTCACAAGTCAAATGATTTGAGAAATTGAAGTCTTTCATATGAAGATGTCGATTCTACAGAACATAAGAGTTGTGGCAACGTCAACACATGAACTGTTTCTCTTTGTAACTGTCAATATTTCATGTGCCATGATAGTCAAGTTTTGAATGATTTCCTTCATGTATATTGGTTATTAGAAATTGAAGGGTTTATTATTGTGTGGACTTTTGGAAATCCAAGAGTTTTCGTGACTGTTGGGTCATGGCTTATCCATTGCAACATTATCATTCTTGTAACATGTGAATCACTTTGTAGCATATGTCTTTTGCATCGTGCGGGTGGTCATTCATTTTGGTATCGGTAACTGTTGTCTGCAGAAAAGATAACAAGTCTTTTGCTAGCGTTGGTCTGGTATCTTGGGCAATATGTATTTTGTGAGAATGATCTTCTTAGGACTATTACAGGAGTCTGCAACTTGTGTTGATTATAAAGGGTGTAATCATTAATTTGAAGTCGCAAATTACTACTTGTCGTCTATAGGGTGTTGTTATCATTGTATGTTTTTAGCAGAAGTTTTATTGAGCATAGTGTTGCTTCCTATAAGTGCTCATCACGTGATATATCATGAGTGTTGGAATTTCAGTTAACCATAAGTATTTTGGGTGAAGCTATTGGGTGTGTCTATCAGAGTATTATTGTGAGGTTTTCACACCATCACCCCAAAACTTAGGGGACCCCCTTTTTTCGGGCAGGCCTTGGCAATTTTCGTGGGTGTTGTAAGTCTTTGTTTGCCTTAGCAAAATTTGGAGTTGTCCAGAGGTTTGTGATTTGAAAATTTTACACCTTGGACACCTTCGGGCCAAGAGGGATTTGATTCGGTTTATTTTTCACTTGGTGCTAAACTTGATTTTTTGGAACATGTAATTTTATCCTTAGGCCAAACAAAATTCAACAACAACATTTTTTTGATGGTTAAAACAATATCCGGCAGGATAAAATTGCAAATTTTGGACTTTGATGATTTTTTTTGAAAATTTGAAATAATTGTATAAGCTTGAGCATTTTCAAAATGAATTTGTTAGATTTAGTCGTTTTGGAAATCTTGAATTTTTTTGGTGAAAAAGGAAAATTTTGATAGTGAAGTTGAAATTGGAGTTGAATTTTGAGTGCCAGGAAAAGGATTTGTTTTGTTAAAATATTGAAATTGTAAATTGCAAAATCACATTAAATTGGTTGAAATTTTGCCTAGGGGATTTTAGAAATGTTAAAGGAAATTGGTAATTTGGAATTGAAAATTGATTTTGGCTTGTTAGATTCAATTTTAATGATATTTTAATTGCCAAAACATTATTTAATGAAAATTTTGACATCTCCTAGGCTTACCTTGTTTCTATTTTGCAATTTCTGATCAAAACTAACAACTAAATGGGCCAATTTCACTATGGGCTAAGTAAATTTAATGTTGCATTTAAATCTGGGTCATTAATTAAGGGACTAATTTAATTTTGTTTTCCCCCTAGGCAGGTCGGCCCACTTGGAGAGGCAAAGAGTGTGGTATAAGAGGAGTTTCCCCTCTTATTTTCTCATTCCTTTTTCCTCCTCTTTGGATGTGCGATTTTCTTCTAGAAACGAATTTCAGACTTGGGCGATTTTTGGGGCAGATTTTCCATCTCTTGGCGACACTTTTTCTCCTTGTTTGGGCGAATTTCTGCCCTAAGATGATTTTTGGAGCAGATCTGATATTTTTCCAGCTTAGGCGATTTTTTTTGAGGTCTGATTTCTCCATCTTTGGCACCAATTTTCTTCTTCAGCTATGGCAATTTTTTTTGGTGAAGAGGCAATGTGATTTAAGGTCTGATTTTTGGCAAGTGTGGGCAATTTCAAAGAAGTTGAAATTCCGATTTTTGCTAGGGCATCATTATTTGCAAGGAGGATTGAAATTTTCAAGATCTGATCTGAACTTGAAGAGGGCCCAGTTATTGGTAAAGGCAGATTTAAGGTAAAATTCTATTCATTTTAAAAGGTGAAGATTGGTATTAAAGGTGGATTCTATTCCTTGTTCTTGCTTGGTTCGCTTCCCTTATTTTCTTCTTGCTCTCATCATCCACCATTTCATCATTCCATTGATAGGTTGAAGTTGGGAGATATAAGTGTAGATTTCATGATAGGACATTTGGAAAGGCAGAAATAAGCTAGACCACCCGAGGATTGAAGTTGGGAGAAATAAGCTAGATTCCATCGATAGAAAGAAGGTTGGAGATTGATAAGTGTAATCCATATCATTTAGAATGAAGGGGCATAAATAAGTGTTTAGGATGGTACATGTTAGTGCAAGCAAGAACCCAAACAGAACGAATATCAAAAAAGACAAGGAAGACATGATGCCTAAGACCATCTTCTTCTCGAAAGTGAGGCGAATAAGTGACACCAATATTGACACGGTGAACATGGTACAATTGAAGGATAGGTTGAAGGAAGGACAATCCCCCATGGCAAAGAAGATCTACAAGAGCGGAATTGTACACGAAGCGACTTTCCCTCCTACCTTGCCTTGTTCGGAATTGGTAATGGAATGTGCATCCTAGTTTGATATTGTTACCAAGTCCATCATTTTTGATGAAGGGAAGAGAGTGTTAGCCAACATCAGTGGACAAGTGGTCGAAGAAGTATTTAATATTCCCCAGTATAAAAGCATGACAATGGTAATGATGGATCAGGTGGGTAAGTTAATTCAGGATAATTAGGAGGCTTATTTCATTCATCTAAAGCAGAATTGGTTACATGAAGGCAAGAAGGGAGTCATCAAGGTTCACCAAGTCCAATTTCAAATCAGAGTACGATGATCTTATTGTGCTTCTTAGCCGAATCATGGGCGTAGCTCAAGGTATGCAATTCAAGAACTGGATATACTACTTTATTAATGAAATTGAAAATGGAAAGAGAAAATTTGATTGGGCTAGAATCATGAGTGAAAATTTAGAGTTGCAACTTAGGACAGCGCAAAATCAAAAGCAATTCTATATGGGGTCCTATATTTTCTATTTGATTGTGAGACTATATGAAAATTGTGGACTTAAGGCCTTAGGAGTGATTGGCAATGGGCTAGGGCAATGTTTGGTGCATGAGTGCTATCCACAACTTAATTTGCACAACGCCAAAGATTATAAGATGTTTTATGATGCCTTTTCCATGAGGACGGTAAGGATATTACAAGGGACACTTGCTAAGAGGCTCTCATCAGAAGCGGAAGCATAAGTTAGGAAGTATGGGAGTTGGTTCTTCCAATTTCCACAATTCACATATATTAGAGTAGCAAGAAGTACAGTTTGTCCCAAGAGACTTCTAAGGTACCCACTCAACAAGGTAGTTTTGATGGAGTTGGCTAGGCAACTTGAGCATTATGACAAAATGATGAAACTTAAAGGTGAGACAGGGATTACCTTCTCATTTGGAATAGGCAATGATACTTGTCCCAATCCTGTCGCCTTTGCAGCTGCGGAGAAAGAGTTAGAATGGTATCATATAGGATGGTATAGAGCAAGACAAGGATTTGATCCTAATGGTCTTATCAAGGCATTTCACAAAAACACATTCAAACATATTCCTAATATAGAAGATTTTTGGGCCAATGCACAGGGTGACTTTCATGTGAGAAAGCTAGCTCTCTCAAGATTGTTAGTGGGCATGATGAGGGCAATCAGATGGAGAGGCCTTGATATTCCCGATCAACTAGAAGATGATGAAAATGTGCTAAGGGAAGATTATGATACAGTGGATGAAATAGAGAGTTGGGTCTAGTGGATTGGGATGATCATCAAGATCTGTTCTTAGAGGCAGTTACAAGGGCAATGACCTACACACCAAGTCGTGGTACAATGAGAAGTTAATGCAATTACAAAGTTAGAAGGTTCACCTTACTTATGAGAAGATTAAACCAGAGGAAGGTGGTCTAGCAGAGTTAGTCGAACAAAAAGGTGAAGATAGTAGCCAACAACAAAGAGTAGTTAAGAGCAAGAAGAGAAGTTTGGAGGTTGAGAAAAATAAAGGTAATCAGGAGCCTCCAACAAAGAGGCAGAATGCAACACCGTCAAGGGAGAGCATAATTGAGGCTAGAAGCCAAGGGGATAATACAAGTGGACAAGGGGTTGCGGGAGAGGTGAGCTCTGGTTCGGAATCAAGTGGTTACAGTGACAGTACGAGTACTCTCCTCCCTCGGAGAACCAACATGGAGATGATGTGACAATCACTAGTGAAGAAGAGGATAGGCCAATTGATATTGAGGAAATAAGCCAGGCGCTCGGGGCCATCGACGATGGTTTGCTAGTCGAACCGAATCTAGATTTGGGGAGATGCACTACACCACTATGGTTAAGGCAAATGCTTATGCCAAGAGGCGAGGTGGTGACTATTTGAACAGTTGAAGATATTCAAGGGTTAGTGGAAAAGGAAGATAGCAGGAAACATAAACAAATTGCAAAAACGGTGGTAAAGGTAATCAAGAGCGATGATGTGGGTCATCGAAAGGTTCAGATTGCTATACCAAAGGTTAGCAAGGCAGTGGATGAGATTGGAGCTCAGGAGTATGAGATAGTAGAGCATAACTTGGTAAGAATCACAAATGACATGGAATGTGAGGAGATCTAGGAAGGCATGGTTTCAATCAGAGAAAGGTTGAGGATGACAAATGAGAGGATTGTAAAGTTGGAGGCCGAAAACAAGTATTGGAGAGATTGCTAGCCTATCCAACAGTTGCATCAGGTAGCCCTTCCGCAAGACAACGGGAGCAACATAGAAGAAATATTGACTCAGCTACACGAAGTCAAAGGTTGGATCCATGATATAATTCAAGATGTGTGAAATCTCTTGCCTTCCTTTATCTCGACATTTAGGTCATTGGTGGCTATTAGAAACAAATTTAGAACATTTGAAGGTGAGTGGAAGGATTTCCTTCCAGTCAAGGACTTAGCCATTTCTAGGTTACAGGCATTTATTGAGCTATCGAAGAGATATTTGGAGAGAACCAAGTTGGTAGATGAACGAGGAATGAGTACGGTGGAGTCTTGGTTTGTTGCCTTGTCTATCAGATTGAGGATACTTGAAGAGATACGGAATGAGATTGCACAACATAGCCCAGGCGTTGACACTTCCATTTCAACAATGATGAGCGATGTTGGGGCTACACTTGATTTTGAAGATATCAAAGAGGAGAACATCAATGAGACAGAATTTGGATCAAGATTGGATGAGTTGGGGAAGGTTGCCATCAAGAAGAAACATTTGGGCACCCTTGCCTCCCTTAATGCCTTTATTGGATATGCAAAAGAATATGAGAAGGATCATGAGAAGACACTGCAAGCAGTAAGCAACATGACGAATTCAACTAAGCTCAAGATGAAGCACACGCTTTGCCCTCCTATGAAGGAAATCAACGAAAGGCTAGCCAAGTTCATTGCCTTGCTAAAAAGATGAAAGAAAAGGGTAGAATTATATTAGAGGATCATTTGATGTTCCTTCTTGGGTAGGATAGGTGTCTGATTCTGATCGGCTACCATTTTGGTACCTTCTCATTGGTTGCCACTTTTCTCTTTTTTTTCATTGGTCCATTGATGAGGTGGTGTCTTCTCATTGATCAATGGGGTGGCAACCTTAAACAGGGTTTTTGGGATTCGATATGGATTGTTGATTTTGCCTCTTAATCTCTACCGTTGGTTGTAATTTTGACCCCTATATAAGGCCATTTGCTCTCATTTGTAAAGGGTTGAAGAAAATTGTTGCTTAAGATAATACCAAAATTGCCTCTCTTTATCATTGTTGTGACTTGCATGGTGTTAAGAACATTTGGTGTTATTGCATGGTTTCTACTTCCAATAGTTAGAGTTAAATTTCCTTGAAGTTGTTAAAGTAGATTTTATTTCAAGAAAGTTGTTAAGAGTAAGAGCAGATGGATAGTTGCATGGTGATATTAGTGAATGTTTGATAGGGATCTATAAACTAGGCCACTAGCATCCTAGCAGTTGGTTAGGAAGCCTTGCGTGGTAATCTAGTCTTTTTTCCCTTGAATCATTGCATCTTTGGACGTAGAGCCATTGGTAAGCTTTCATCAGATTCGATCCTCGTCCATTTTCTAATCTTTCCATTCATAGGAGTAAGAGTAAGGCAGCAAGTAGTATAGTAGTTGGAGTTCAATCGAGAAGGAAGTTAGGAGAAGCATCATTGGCAGACACACCCTCCATGATGTAGGAGCATCCCGAGGTAGTTGGCTATCCTGCATGATTAAGGGATTTTAGTAGGGTTGAGTGGACCTATTTGGGTCTTGGGTAGTTAATTTTGATGTATTTAATAAGTATTGTAAGCCTTTAAAGGCATTTGGTATTTAATTTCTGTTGAAGGCCGACTTGTGGCTTAGATTAGTATAAGTGGGGGTTGTGGTGAAGTCTTTAGTCATTATTCATCCATCTTGGAGAAGAGGAGGTGGTAGAGGAGCGAATTTTGAGAAAGGCTAGTAGTTGAGGCTTGGGAAACAAGGAGATTGCTTTGTGGGCTTGCGAGTACCAATTGGATCTTCCTTGGAGGTTTCTACCAGAGTGTGGATCTGGACTAGCTAGGGCTTGGATTGGATCTTGAGGGATCTTACACGACTATTACTTGTTTTGTATTTGGCCGTAACTGGGAAGGCCTTACAGCCCAACACATTTCATGTAATCAGTTATATCTATGAATAAATTATTGTGACTTGGCTTCAAATCTTGCATTGTTGTTTATCTTTCGTTGTGTGGTTATTTGCTAGGGGCTAGGACATCTCCTTTGGGGATTCTCCTACCTTGCACTACACTACTCCATCATCATCACCGACAACATTATTTGGTGCTCGTATACATTGCAAAACCAAACATCACCACCATCACAACGAGAGTTCAACAATCCTTGAATGAACAACGTAAGGCCGTCTATGTGATTAACCAGCAAATCACATTAATTTAACTAAGTTAGTATCCACAGGTGTAAGGAACATTGGAGTTTTTCTCATGTCTTCATGAGTATATACTTTTCAAGAGAGGGATTGAGTGTTTGATATTCCATATCAAGTATTCAATTGCTATATGTTATGTAGTGGTACAAAACTGACATCAACAAGTATCATTGAAGCTAGACAGTTTGTGCTGAGATCATCATGAGTATTGGTTTGAATATACAATGAATATTCATTCGATGACAACAGTAAAGTGTTTTTTATGTGATCATTATTAAGTGTGTAGCAACCATCACTGTAGGTTTTCCCAGGATAACTTTGTTGTTTTTGTGTTATCTGTTTTTTGTCTTGTTCTTTTATGCTGTTCTGGTCAAAATTTGACATGGTATCAGAGGGGATCTAAGTAAAGATCCAGAACCAGAATAGGATGATTGGATCCTAGAAGAATCGTGATGACAAATGGGTTTTGAATATGCAGTTTGGTGAGTTATTGAACACAGAGGAATCAAAAGAAGTTTTCTACAGGATGTTATGGATTGGATTTCCATAGAAGTGTTTGAACCTAGGTTGGTAAATTCCTTTGTGAATTTGTCAAAAAAAGGATTGAAGTCATATGCAGGTCCAGGTCTTGCCCGAGAAGTAAATTGAATTCGCTGTCATAGGTTCCATCTGGGTTGCAAAGGCATGAAGATTTACATTGAACAATATTTATCTGTACGTTATCACTGGTCAGAAAGCATTTCTGGAAGTTGATTACAGATATGATTTATTGGAGTTAGTACTTATCTTAATAGCAGAGCATAAATTAATGTTGGTGAATGCTGGTTATATACTGAGGAATTGTTAGGCCCTATTTTGCTTTAGTGAAACTAAATTCGGCAGCGACTGTATGATATAGAGTTATATAGTTAAATATTTGTCTTTGCCCAAAATTAGAAAATAAATAACTTATTGTTCAGAGCAGAACTATTGGCCAGACCATATGAAAAAAAATTCATACCTGAATGGTGATAAATTCTAGAGAATTTATGGCAGGATGCTGTGAATGGATTGCAAAGATAACTTTTATCTGGCAGGCATGGATGTCCCGCCTTGAATGATATGCTGATACTCACATTAATGGATTTTTTGGGATATATGTGAACAAAACCAAACAGCACAGTGGCAGTTGACATATTACACTAAGACCAGACGACATAGCAATACTATGATGAACCCAACTAATCTTTTCTGTCAGTCCTTATTCTCGGATCAACTAAGCTATTTAATGTTTGATGAAGTGTCAGTATTGTTGTCATGTGCTGACTGGATTGTGTTGCTGCTGAGATTGAGGACAGATGATTAGCTGATAAGACATTCAAAGTTTCATGTGTATAAATCATGATGGGTGTCGTTGAAGGTTCTTGAGACATCCTTTCACATTCCTCAAGTTTTCAAAGTAACTGATTGCTAGGAATTCTTGCTACTGCAGGTTGATGGGAATTAAAAAGATTATGATATGTAATGCAAACAACAGAAGAAATGAGGAATTCATATGAGAACGTGTAGTTCAAGACCCTTGGAGGGGAGAATCTGAGAAGAAGCTTCTTACCTTGAAGGGTATTTGTCTGCTACTATGATCTATAGATAGGTGTTCGTTGCTGGTGTTATAATCTCAGCCATTGGGGCTTCTCATGCAACCTTGTCCAAAGCTTCCATTTTGACATCAACATGGAGGACGCTATTGTGCCTGTCTATGCTTTACATGTTTGGCATTCATGTCTATGAGGATAGCGGCCGTGCTGGCATTTTAATTTTACATTCTCTGCCAATACTATAACTATTTACTGGTGAAAGAACAATTGGTGGATTGTGAGGAAGTTTAGGCAATAAAAAGATAAGTATTTTATATTTGTACCTTCGAATAATGTTCATGAACAAGTCATGCAATAATATTGGGAATAGTGAATCATGTATGCTTTTAGCATTGGTGTGTATGTTTCTCTTTAGGTTAGTTTCATTCTATGAACTATTATTAATCTCTCTAAAATGCTTCCAGGATGGATCGATGAGCATAAGAATGATGAGAGGTTGCATTCAAGGAAGGAAGAGCTTAAGACATCCAGTGAGGAAGCTATGCCATCTTAAGAGATGAAGAACATTTATGAAGTCTTAGCTCGCAGTCATGAGTCTAAGTTGATGTCACATGACAATGTTGGGTCAGCCTTGGGTGGAGAGTTTGCATCAACAATAAATTGAGAAAGATGAATCCACTAAACTACAAAGAACCTATCATTGTTATCAGTTACTTCTAAAGGAAGAAATGACATTCAGAAGGAGTTAAATCATGAGAATTCAAGGTACAAGTTGAGAGCTTCAGGTTTAGTCCTTTCTAGGTTATGTAGAACTGACATCGGGTTTAGGAATTCCATTCTTAAGCATGCCTTTGTCTTGGAGACAGAGTCGCGTCCCAAGATCTTGTACGACTCAAGAGTCTTCAAAATTGAGCAAAGACTTTGACACAAAGTCTCCTGCCACAAAATTTGAAGTCTCCCATGTGTCTCCGAAGGAAAAAGCACATTAAAACCAAAATATGTCATCTTTGAGTCTTTGACCATTTTTGGGCTCGACAACTTTGCATCTGGACTGAGACTTGCATCGTTTTATGCCCTAACCAGAGACATGGACCTTTGGAAGGTAGGTTAAATGCATTTATTTTTTCCATACCTTGCATTTGCATTTGGTTGCAAACAAACAATATATTCTTGAATTTCAATTTTTAATATGTAATTATAAATCATTATTTGATATGATCAAATGCGAATGCAATACTCAAAAATCAGATATTAAAGCTCTATGGTATGATATTTCTTGGAAATTATTAAATTATATAAAAAAGATTGCTGTGTCAAAGTACATGTCTCCTATTTAAAAAAAAAATGTCGTACCAGTACTGGAGATCACCAAGTCTCCCTGTTTCCAGGTGACTATGGTATGTACACACACACACACACACACACTCACATAAATATATTTATATATTTATGTATGCATATATGTGTGTGGAGCTTACGATATCTCCCCGTCTCTAGGTGACTATGGTGTGTATATATATATATATATATATATATATGCATATGTGTGTGTGTGGGGATCACCAAGTCTCGCTGTCTCCAGTTGACTATGGTATGCATAAATACCCACACACACACACACACACATATTTATGTATGGATATGTGTGTGTGTGGAGACCATTCCATAAAAGTAGTCAAATCAAGCATCATTCAAGTATCCACTTGCCAATCCATCAAGAAATATCAATTCACAAAGAGAAATCAAGCAACCAGCAATAACCTAGCAAATACATCATGCAGTCAATTCTGAATTTGAGGAAGTTTCTTACAAATAGGAAGGATGGAATTCCTTCCAAGTTCACGAGAGGATAACGGCAATAAGGATTATTTCTCTTGTTGATTTTGATCAAGTAGTATGAAGACCCTTGATGATAGATTTAAGAATTTTAAGGACAAGAATCCTTGAATGCTCTGGAAAAGTTAAGGATGGAAATCATTGATATTGCTACTGTTGAGTTAGGGATGCAAATGTCTAATTCAGCAGATTTCTTAGTATTTCTGAAGAATTTGTAATATGATTGATTTTGAGAATTATGCTATTATTTATTAATTTGAATGTTGTCATATATTCAAAAATCTTTGACAAAGCTTTATTGATTTGAGTTAAATTTTATTGTTTTAAGGCAAAAATCAGTAATATCCCAAAAAGGGACATTACATTTGGGCATAATATAGCTTTTGAGTTTATAAAATATGTGTGTCTCCCTTCCATAATGGCTTACTCCTTGGGGGATGTTATTTTAATTATCTAATTCTTCTCTGAGTAGCTGTAGAGCATTTGGGAAAACTTGAGCTTTCAAGTTAGTAAAATATTTCCAGTATTTCTTTCATGACTGGTTCTGTGTGCTTTAATGTTTTCAAGTGACAATGCAAGGCTGACTAAAAAAATGAGAGGTCATTTTTCCCATGTGCAAATATAACATTAAGCACTCATGCAGAATGCAAATATGAACTTTGTTGGTTGTAGTTTAGAAGTTGTGGGTTCCCAAAAGGAGTGACATTTTGAGTAATTCTTGGGAGGATTTTAGATCCAAATGACAAATTTTGATATTTTTGTTTATTGCCAATATTTCGATGAAAATGATCACAAACATGTACATTATGATATCTTTTGTTGAATTGTTGTTTTGCTAATGTCTTGGTGAAATTGTTCATAAACATTTTGATTATGATATTTTTATTGGCTTGTTTCAGCTATCGTGTATTGATTGTGGATTCACATTCAACAAAGAAAGTGTTCAGGTCCATACACAATGCGTCTCTGAGCAGGTATGTCATTTGAAATGCTCTAAATAATTAAAATATCTTGCAGACATTTTTAGATAGACATCTATCAAATTGCTACTAAACTATTTATGAAGCTGAGGAGAAATCATTCACATTTCATGTGTTAGATTAATGCTGGCTGGTCTCGTATTGTTGATTTTTCTCTTCAATATTTCTGAATATGAGTGGACTGAGACTTTGACCTGCATTTTATCTTCTCAATGCATTTTTTCACATACATAGAAACCTGAATTTATGTGTGAAACTGAAATTAATTCATAGATAGATCTGACCTGCTACATACTTGAAATATCTTAGTCCAATAATCTCTATTATAGAGTTCCCATCTTAGTGGATTCAGAGAGCTAATCCTGCTCCTTTACCACATGAATGTGTTTTGAAATCGTCCCATTTATTAGAATATATGGTGCATAACTGGAACTAAGTTAACATCTATTAGATTTCCACAATCCATGTTAATGCTTTCAAATTTCTGGATTTGATTTTGTATAGTTTTTTTACATCAACGATTTGGATCATACTACATGATCCATCATCAGGATGCTAGAGAGAAAAGAACATCCAAACTAATTTCTGAAACCTGATCCAAACTATCAATAATGAGGGCTGAATTCCTTGAAGAAGAGACCATTTTATCTCCTTTTGATCCTCTTAAGGGGGAAGATTTGCAAAGCTTTTCTAGATTTGAAATGTCTGTTCTCCTGAACTTTTATATCGATCATAATACATGGTAGAGCCCTGAAGAGAAACCAAGCAATCTTGCACCTGATTAAGCCCTAGACAAGAACTAGTCCAAAGTTTTGTGTTTATATCATCATCACTTACAGGAAAATTTGGAACCAACAACATCTTGAGCTTAGGTCATATCAAACCAAAGAACCCATATGCAGCTCATTTGTTGAGAAAAACTAAGAACATGTTGGCCTTTTAGATATTCAGAAGAATGCACTTTATCAAGCATGTTGCTCCTCAAAGAATCTCAACACCATTTTAGCAGCTAGAGTCAAGTTACGGTCCTTCAAATTTTTTAACTCTAGCGCCCATGGAACAACCTACATTCTCTATTCCAACTTGAACTTCTTATCTGCATCCACTCCCCTTGCCAAGGGAAGGTTCTATAGATAGCATTAATCTTCACAACTGCCAGTTATGGAACCTGGATGATAAACAACAGATAAATTGGAATTGCGTGAATACCCACTTGATCTTAAGCAAACAACTAGCTAAGATCAACCACTTTCTACTATAAGATGTCAACCTGTCTTAGTCTTGAACGCTGTCTCTTTCCAAAGTTAATTAGCTGGAAAAATGCCCAAATATTCAACGGGGACAGGTCACACCTTAAAACTCACAACATCAATGATACAATGTTGAAGATGAGAGCCAGCATTAAAGAAGAAAATACTTTCGATTTCTCCTTGTCAATGTATTGACCAAAGGCTGTACCATGACAAACAAGATTTGTTTTTCAGAGACGTAGCTTTTGTAGCTAAGGCCTATCCTAACAACATTATATTGTCCCCGAATTTCAAGTGAGCTCTTGAAATCTGTAATGTCCCCTACTAGGAGGCTGCTAATTTCCAATGATTAACATGCATCACTGTGTATTTAAATCGGATTAAATTAAGAAACAATGAATGTTTCAAAATACATTTGACAGTTAAAATACTTAAGCCCCAATTCCTTACTAATCTCATAAACATTAACCCTAAGGAAGATGGGGATTTGCTTGTCATAGGGCATTTCACACCAATCTACAAGTAGGCGCCCTCAAGGTATTGGGAATGTATGTTCATACACATCTCGGGACTTTCCCTAAAGGCACATTGGAATTACATGTCCTTACCCATCTTGGAACTTACCTACCTTGCGAGGAGTTACTCTGCCTCTCCCTACTCAATATAGCGACTAAAGAATAGGCTATGAATAATTACGTGTGTGTGTATTGTAATAGAATTCAGATTACACCATTATAAACAGATTTTATACTACAGCATACACACTAGACTGTACAAGGGTCACTTTATTCCTAGCAGCATTCACCTACGATATTCTTTAAATCAGTGTGTATCCATAAGTAAGTACACCATATCCATTTTCTGTTATAAAGTGCTTATGAGCAATAATTTATATTCTATTTCCTTCTGATCTATTTCTTGTGATCAGCATCGAATATATTTATAATCTCTTATTTTCCATGATGCTTGAATGAGAGGAATGGACTTCCTTCTTATGCTTGGTGTGCTGAAGCGAGATGTCCTTGTCGCTTTATAACAGTCTTTGTCTTTATTTGACCCCTTCCCATAATATTCAACCTATCAGTATATTATTTCTTAATCGATACCTTATTACATAGTAATTGATAATAATCTCCTCAAATATGCAAGTTGGTTAAAATGAACCAATCTAATACTTTTACATCTTTGTTTATTAGTGGATCACTGCCCATCTCATGATGTGATTTCCTTTGACCGCTTCCCTCAGATACTTCGATCATTAGTGGCATGCCTATAATGAATCATTAGTTGTACATGTTTATTGCCAGATATGATATAGGAACCACAGTCACTATGATTGTCATTTATTATTATCCCGTATCCCTCCAAACATTGACCTGTTACTATATCTTATTTAGTTGTTTATTTATGTTGATGGTATCGTCTTTGCTTGTACCAATTGTGCTAATTTGTAAGACATCGATTATTCTTGTAGATTGCATTCTTAGTTGTAATCAGTAATTGTAATGGTTTTGAAAGATTGCTGTTTGCAGTCTTGCTGTGTTGGTACCTTGGCAGATTGGTTTTCCTCATGATATCTATAACTGATGCTTAGCTTTAATATCTCCAATGAATTAAGTGACTGCATCTTTCCTTTCATCAGTATACTCCTCATTTTCTTATTTGGCAATCGCTATCTTTCTCGCCTTGAAATCTTTGATGTCTTGCATATCATTGCACTCACTGTTAGGAGTTGCATTCAGTTGTTACAATTACTGTGAACATAATATCTTTGACAGAAGTATTCTTCACAGTGAAGAGGATTATTGATGAAGAAATGTTTAATGTCCAACTTGTATGGGGGCATTACAAATATCTCCATTTCCACATGTCAATTTCATTTATCAACTTTGATCCTTAACCGTCAAGACAAACATGTAGGAGAAGTGAGGATCACCTTCACAAAAACCTCTGGAGGGATTGAACTTCACCCAGCCGATTGCCATCAGCCAAAACAATGAACCAAGCACTGGACACTGAACGGAAAGCCAATGCATTCCACTTAGAAGAGCAAACCAAATAATTTCAGCACCACATTTAGAGAATTCCGGCAAAGCCTATTGAAAACTTCAGAAATATCCAATTTAATAATCATTCCTTTCTCCTTCCCATTTGTTAAAGAATGTAGAATCTTGTGAGTCAACACAATACCATTAATAATCTGCTTTCCAAACACAAAAACTCTTTGTTCAAGGGAAAAAAAATATTGAAGACAAATCTTCAACCTTTTTGTTATGGCATTGCGTATGAAATCAGCAGAGGAAGAAGGATTTGGCTTATTTATTAAAATTAAGACTAATAGCATACATTTAAAACTCCTAAAATACCTTGCTTGATTTTATAGGTTCTTTAAACACATTTGGAATACCTATGCTCAGTAAATCATGAAAAGTCCAAAAATTTGTAACTCGGAACTCATTCAGGTCTATAACTTTGCTTTCCTTCAAAGGAAAACCCGTCACTAACATCCTGCTCAGAGAAAAGGAAAGTATTCACCCTTTCTATTCCTTGCAAACTGGACAAGGGATGGACCTAGAAAGCCTGTCCTTCAAAACCTTGCATGATTTTAATTTTTCATTAAACACAACTATAATACTTTTGCCGAACTGAGAAAAAGCTGGTTGGAACTATCTAGGCATATAGCTTTGCCCTGCTTCAAAACAAAAACCATTGCTAACATACTCCTCAGAAAAAGGGACCATTAATCAGCTTTTCCATTCCTCACTAAAATTCTATATAGTTTAGGGGTGTACCTTAAAAAACCTATTCTTAGTAGCATGATTTGAACCAACACCTCGAATCACGTATAAATGATTTAAACCCACAACAGGGAAATAAAAGCTTCAGGCAACCAACATTGATTAAACCAAGCTGTAGAGCTTAGCAACTTATCCAAAGATTTATTGTATTTCAGGGACTGGCTTAACAGTTGCTGAAAAGAGATAACAGAAACTGACAGTAGATTTTGGGTCAATGAGTTTGACTCAAAAACTACAGCGTTGAACCCTGATAGCAATATCACAATCTGATTAACAGAATTAATTATTAGCAACCATTTCTGAATCATTAGATTTCATATTTATACTGATAGTGCAACTACTACATTGTGAGTTAGGATTATTATAGAAAAATAGGATTGAATGGGACATTCCTTGTCGCTTCTCCTTGGTAGAGGTCTGCAGCCCACATCCCAAGCTGTCCCAGTTAGAGGGCTGCCTGCACACACACCTTCTAGAACTTGTCAATCTGGATAAGTGGCACTCAATTTCAGGGGTTCAGATGTACATCAACTCTCAGGGTGAGGTTGGGTTCTGTCTCTCTTCATGGGTTATTTAATGTTGTTCTTGCAACTTGCAGCAAGCAATCCCAAAGACTCATGTAGGAGGATTTGATAGGGTTTACACAAGATCTGAGGCCTTAAAAGGAGAAAGGCTTCTCATTTAGCATTTGAGCTAGACAACTAGGTTTCACAGCAAATTTTGTGGGATAGCAACAAAGATCATGATGCACAAGGGTGGCACCCAACTGTCACATGATCAGGGCCTGATGCTTATTCAAGGTCAACGTGGCAAGGATGAGACATACTCATAAAGAGATGAACAAGTTCAGTTTAGTCTGACACCATCCCATGTTGCATGACAATCTGGAACACAACTGTTAATCTGCTTGACTCACCTAAATTCTTGACACCCATTACACTCATTCACATGTTTAATGGAATAAAACTGAAGGAACAAAATATAATTCTGTCATAATACACATGAATTCAAACATTATAATAAAAGTAACCTGCACTCCTGTGGGTTCCTTAATACTCAATTCCAATATATTGATGTATAATTCCACTAGTTAATTCTCAAAATGCCACAAAAACAACATGATCAAATGTCACAAACTTAAATAGTTCACAAGGCATCACATACATCAAAATCCTCATGGTCACACATGAATGGCCAATGTTAAATCGATTTATAATCCATGAAGTCTCATACGTCTTTGATCACATTTAGTGCTTATTAAGTCCACATAAATAATTATAATTGTTCAAAGCAGATTATCATAAGTTTCTTCATATATTCCAAAATAACATCACGTGCTCATAGATATCTACCACAGACAATCTAAAAGAGAAATAAATAGTGTAACAAGTGTAGTGCATGGTTGAACCTTATTTGTATTCTATTATTGTATCAATCAAATTATATTTTAGATTGAGGGCCTTGAACACCATTTATTGTTTACACTTGGCTGTTTATTAAACCAACGTAAGGCTCTAGATTTGCTATCTAGTAGGACCTAGGAACAGTGCATGATATCTATATTTCATCTTAGAGCAGGCAAGCTAGGTGGATTTTAATGGTTCTTCAAGCTTTCAAAGATAATCTCCAATTCCAACAGCTGTTTTATGTCTTCTGTAATACCTAATAATACATTCAATTGGATGCAACAATTTTCAGGAGAAGTATGGGCCAAAAGGAGAAGGAAAGGGTAACAGCAATTCTGAAACAAAAGAAAAGGCCCCTTCAAGTCAGAATTGTGATGTTGATTTAAGTATTGGGCTGTCTACTCGCCCTCCGTGGTTTTGCAGGTTTGTGTTTTTCTTTCACTAAATTCAAAATTGCATGCCAATTTCCTTTTTCCCCTTTTGATCTAAGGTTGTGGTGTAAATGCTTACATGCACCAAATCAACAAGCTGTGAAATTGAGTATTTTTGGAAGTATTCTGTAGTCAACAGTAAATGCTTCTATGGTGTTGGTGAAATTTTTCTTTTTGCTAAAGGATAACTATGTGTAGTGTTGTAAAATTTCACTTGGTGTAATTTATTTTATGGGATGCTCCTATCTTGGCTGAAAAACAAAATTTCATCTCTTTATCTCCCATGCCCTTTTCCACTAACATTCTTGACCATGTGGTGTGGCTGACAGAAGACATGTGCGCATTGCAGAGATGTTTGCACGATGCACACTCGTCCTACAAATATGTCACAACTGCCACCCCCACAGTATAATGACTCATACCACTTGTTGATGTGAGTTAAATGAACACTTCAACATGTAGGATAAAACAGTCAATGTTCTAAGATAAAACACCAAATATCAAATCCTCTCTTGAATAAAGAAAGCTTAAATGCTAAAAAATGTATATGATTGTGTGATCAACTAAGACAACCTCAAGGTTCCTTCTTATTGTGGACTTAACTCAGTATTGTGATGTGATATGCTGGTAATCAACTGGGACTTACACTCTTCATTCAGTGAATTTGAACTTTGCAAATGTGAATGATTTGGCAATCATGGCTCTTCGACCACTTCTAATGAAACAAAATGCAAATATGAACGAGTTTAGAGAATCTAAGCTAACTCTAACAATGCAAGAAATATTAATGGTGAGGTGAGACTCTAATCAGTCCTTGCTTTGCCAAATCAACTACGCTAAGGAGGGTCCTTGCTTCTAAGGACGTGTGAATGATTTTCATATTGTCAATATTCATTCAAATACTCAATGATGGTGCAATTCAAATGAACATTTCCGTTTGAAGTTAAATGCTTGCAATAAGGCCTAGACTAACCTTGCATTGATTCTTTCAATCAACAAGTACCAACAGGTATGAACACTAGCTTCATAATGGTTCACTAACCAACATCTTTCATTCTTCTACTCCTACTCCTCAACATCAATGAAATCCTACGCTAAGTGAGGGAATGTAGAAACCATGCAATACTCCAAAACTTCACAAACATTCACCATGACAACAACAATGAAGAAGGAAGAATAAGGTAACATTATGGAAACAATCTTTGAAATGATTTGAGAGAGACTTATATAGTTGTTCAAGTACAATGAATGACCAAGATTAATTTGAGATCAATGGTTTAAGTACAATGAATGACCAAGATTAATTTGAGATCATTGGCATAGATGAATCCAACAAAATTCTAATTTAACTACAAGCTGCAAGCATTAAATGCTTATCCAATTATATAAAAGCTCACTTTGTGGACCAATGAAAAATTACTTTGCTTTTATTAACCAATCAGAAAATAAGCTAGGTGAAGACATTAGGTGGACTCCACACGTAAACTTGTGATAATTTGATTGGATGCTCTTGGACACATGAAACTGGATTGTTTTGATTTGTTGAATATGAGTGGGTGCCACCTTAGCATGCTTATCTTATAAACTTGATCAATTCCTTGGAGATCAAGAAATATCTCTTGATACTCAACATTAGTAAGTCTTTGATTGATTGTGATTACTCATATTCCCAAATTGCTTCATCTTCATAGTCTTTCATTGCTTGAAGCTCTTTATCTTGAAACTTTCTCATTGTTACTACTAGCATAGTACTTGCCGAGTTGCAAAAACTCTACAATTGTTTTGGCTTGGTGAGATTGATGACTTTTGCTGGCACCAAAAACTTGACGAAGTTTTGTTAAAAACTTGGTTGCAGTTTTATAACAGCACTTCTTAAAGGCAAAAAATGACCCAAATTAATTTCATTTCTCATTTCTTCACTTGTATTTTGGTGAGAGGGGGAAAATAGTCTCGCAAACACTTGTATCCCAAACACTTGCAAACTAATTTTCATCGATTTGAAATGGATTTGAGAAGGGTTTGAAGTGGATCTGAGGTGTTTTTTATAGAGGATGACATCAATGATTTAGAGAGGCAGGCTCTGGAGGAGGGTGGTGGATTTGGTTTCACATTGGATGACATCGAGTCAAACGAGGAGTCATTGCTAGTGTTAAGAGAAGGTAGAGGTAGACCTACATCCAGGATGGATGACGAGCCACAGACCGAGTCAAGCATATTGTGGAAGGAGGCACAGTCATGCCTATCAGGGACTTCTAGGAGTAGACCCTCCAATTTGACCTCAACCTTAGTTTTTACTAGAGTTGGGAAGAGGAAGATGTAACTGTAATGATGTATTTACTTTTAGTTTTGCATAATTTATTTACTATTTTGCTTCCAGCCATCAACATTCCTTGTGAGAATGTGATTTTGAACCCACTTTGCATTTAAATATATCTAGACTAAGCTTGTTTCTTTTGTGTTCTCATTTATTGACTCTTTGGAATCATCCTCTCTTTTAATTTTGCAAAAAATGCATTTCTAATTAAATATTTGTTCTTGAGTTTTTGCCAAAAACTTGTCGATTTTTCCCCCTTTTTTAGGACTTGGTGAGTTTTTTGCTTTGACGAATTTTCCAACTATGGGTGGACCATTTAAATTGAACTTGGAACTTTGAAGGAAATTCAAGTTTGTGATACCATTGCTTCACTTGTGAACTTGTTCATATTCTTTGCACAACTTGTTCTTTGATTTCAATGTAAATCTGTTGGCACAAATTTTAAGGTACGAAAAACGCGACACTTAGAAAAATACGAAGACAACCCAATTGAGGTCTTGAAAAACCCATAAAAAATCTATAAACAAAATAAGGTTTCAACTGACAGAAAATTTGAGGCAAGAAAAATGAGGTACCTAAAAAAAATCTAAAGACAACATACCCGAGGTTTGAAAAAAACCCACCAAGAATCTGTAGTTGGAATTTGAAATGGACTAAGAAAACAAAGAGTTTGAATGAAAACATTGACGATATGGCAAAAATCACTCAAAAATGGCAAAAAATCAGTAGTTGCAACTCATAGCTTGCTTGCACAAAAAATGGAGTCGTTTTAAGTAGAATCAACCAATAAATGACTTTAGGAAATGGTTGGGCAAAAAGAATGGTGCCTAGATCATAGTTTTGAGTAGATTAAATGACGAGTTGCAGAGATGGAGCAAAAGAATGCGAGTTGTATTCAACAGAAAAAACTTTTGAATCATGAGCCTATGCACAAAACAACCAAACTGTTGGGTGTAGGGCACAAAAACAACAATCTTGGAGAAAAAATGACCTAAAAATGGGATGAAAAGAGGAGCCTAGGCCCCCTATAAATTCAAGCACGAGTTTCCATACTGGATAAAAAATGGATATGCATGAGCAGAAAGTCATCCGTGGGTTGTGCTTAGAGAACTTAAGATAGAAAAATGAAGGAAAATAACACAAGTACGTGTATTTGCAGGTCGCATGGTATCTGTAGAGAAATTTTTCATGTGCGTGGAAGGATCTTGAAGATTTGCTATGAATGATTTTCGAAAAACATGAAGACTAACAATTTCATATATGAAGTTATAATTATTTTGAAAAAAATATGAACCTTGCTCTTGATACCATATTACTAGAGGTAATTGGTAAAATAATTGAATGATTATTTACTAAGAATGAATTGTTCTTGTAGAGATTACAAAAGAGATGTTTCTAAAAAGAAACATACAATAATAGAAATAATATATTTTACATGATATTTACAGTATCTAAAAGTGACCATTAAAATTAGAAATAATCTAATAGTAGGAAATATTATTTTAATACTAAAAAGAAACATACAAATAATAGAAATAATATATTTTGCAAGATATTTACAATATCTAAAAGTGACCATTAAAATTAGAAATAATCTAATAGTAGGAAATATTATTTTAAAACACATTCGTTGCACAACTTGTTATTTGATTTCCATGATTACGATGTTGAACTTGAACTCTGCATTTGTAATGTGCCCTATTGGGACCTTAAGTTATCCTAACTTTTCTGACTAGGGTTTGATTTGTAATGACCCCTGATAGGAATAGTCATTCATTTTATTGTTTTTAAGTTATCTGTACAAATTCTTTTCATCCATTATTACTATTCCAACTTAATGGTGGAAGGAGTAGGTGTTCTCCTAGTTGCCTAGATACCAACTTGTAATTGATTTCCTCAAAGTTTACAGATCCAAGCCCTTGACCTTTCTTGTGACATTGCTCGCAAAGCGATCAGGGTAGGTGATGCCTACTCTATCTTGGGACAAAGATCCATTGCTTTGATTTACACAGCCCTTCTTGTTTTTGATTAAGAAAAATAAGTTTTGAAGGGGCCCTGAAACCCAAATACAAACAGGTGGAAAGCTACACACCTGTGAGCCATACCCGAAAGTTATACAATATGCACAACAAAACGACACGGGGCAAAGACACCATGAGACAAAAAGGGATAAAAAACTACACCCAAACCCCACAAACAAATTGGTGGTCCAAGAAAGAACAATCACTTAGCAATTTGACCACCCCTCAAGACAACAAAAATTATGATTTCCCCTTAACCCCCAACTTGTGGGGTTTAGAAGAAGGATGAGAGGGAAAGTTTTTTGAATTTTTTCCTTTAACCGTGATCCATACCTCCTTGATCTTAGCTGCCATAGAATGCCAGGTCAACGACTTAGCAAAACGATCAACACAAACACAACCAGCATCAAAAGCAGCACCGGCTGCACATGAACCACCCAAAAGAATAGGGCGAGCTGCATAACTCTTATCCCTAGAATCCACCCTAGAATCACTACTACGTACAACAGCCTGCTAGGTTGAGCCAACAGAGTAATCATAATATGATTAGTCAGAATAGAAACATAGGCATCCGCAATGACAAGATCAACCACAAGAACATCCTTATGGTTGACATCAACAACCTATCTATCAAAAGGGACAACATCAACATCTTGACATTGAGAAACATCAACATCTCGAGTATGACCCACTTTAGAATCAATCACTTTAACCGCCGTATAATTTTTCCGTTGAGCTCCCATCCACCAAGTGGACTTCTTGGATTTGGGTTTAACAACCCCACAATTCGTTGCAACATGCCCGGTATTAAAGCATTTCCTGCATCTAAACGAGGGACCCTTATAATCTAACGACTGGGTCCAAGATCCAATAGGGCTACCACGTTTAACCTCCATTGGAAGGCCTTTAGAAGCATCTATATCAACAAGTATCCTTGCATAGGTAGAGTGCAATATATTCGATGAATCTGAATCCACCATTAAGAAACTCCCTAGAGCATCTCCAACTTCCTTAAGAACAAAATCATGCCAAAGGTGAAGAGGGAGATTAGGAAGACGAACCCAGATGGGCATTTTGCAGAAAGATTCAATGGCAGGATTAAAGTCCTTGTGCCAAGGTTTAACCATCAAAGGGTTACAGTTCTCCAAAGTGGAAAAATGATCACATAGAATTGTACACCTATCTTTTGAAGTATTAAATTTGGCAATAAAGAAATCCCTTGCTAGAGGGAATATCTGAACAGAGTTGGGCAAGTATTGGTCCCAATAGTTTGAGATCCAAGCATGGAGCTCCTTAAGAGAGGGCCAAAAACCTCTAGATCGGCAAATACGCTCATCCACTTCAAGAGCCTCAGTGCGTCGCTCTATCTTTGACACAATATCTTTATACAAATTGACAAAAATAGATTTACAAGTAGGAAAGGGTTTTGAGGCTGACTACTACGAGCTAACCCCCAAACCACCACCATTGCATAGAGTTTGGGCATAAGAGAGCCTAGCTGAATCTGCCCTCTAAGCGCCAACCTCCAACAAAATAGCAACATTTGCAGCAGAGAGGGATCCAAAAAAACGCCCCTCCTTAGAAGAGGGCATCCCAGATACCTGCTTAACCCCATCACTCGCTGAAACGGGCACCACCACACATGCTGCAGTCATAACAGGCTGTTTACTTGAATCAAAAGACCCATCAGAAGCCACCAACGGGGCAGAAGAGGACGGCGCAATGTCATGGAGAACATGCACGGACATAGTGGGATTCAAAAATTCACCAAAGCGGGAGCCCATCGCGCATTCAACCAAGAGTTGTGGTTTATTTTCAGATCAATAACCTTCGACCGGAAACTACAAACCCGTCCTCGTTAACATCTAGACTTGTATGCTCAAATATATTTATCAATATTTTAATAATATACTTTATATATATATATATATATATATATATATATATATATATATATATATATATATATATATATACACATGTTTATAAATCTACTATCTAATTGCATGTTCTTTGTAAAGTATAAAATATTATTCATATTATTCTTTGCTTCACATATAAATAATAATTTAGTAATCAATGTTATTATGCGATGTTTGTAGTCTTAAAATAGTTGCGGTGAAAGGATATATATATATATATATATATATATATATATATAATGTCTATCAATTTAGTTGCCGCTCTTTTAGATTGGTAGGTGACCTACATATATTCTTTGTTGTCAATCCCATCTCTTATTAATTGCTATTACAATTCTTCTAGCTATGAGTACTCTCTTAATTATTGATCCTATTATCTCCCCCAATTTCTATGTTCTCAAAACCATATTTATATATCGTCGAGGGAAGGGTCACGATTCACGATATTAAGTTGATTAAATATAGATGATTTTGTTAATTATATTACTTATATTGATTAATATGAATTAATATTAATTGTATATTTGATTGATAAATTGTAAATATTCATTATCGATGATGTATCTCATCATATCGAAAAATTGATTATACTCACATATGGTGTAATATTAATATCTATTGTATTAATAGATATTATTAATTATGTTTATTCATTTATTTTGTAATGTCCCCGCTACTAGTGTTATTTTGAGATGAGTGAAAACCTGCAAAAGAAATGTCAGAAATAAATATTTAACAAGTCTAACTATATATTCTACCTTCTATCCTAACCCCAACCTTTAAAGGCATCCCTATATTAGGTTTACTAACCCTTAGTTATTCAATTGTCTTCTCTTAAGTGCACCCCTTAAGGTTCTTCTTGGAAGGGACATTCCCTATTCAAGGCCTTATGACATATGCATATATTGACATCATTAGAATATTTTGACCATTATATCAATCCCAAGCATGTAGGTCGGATGGAGATTATATTAATCTCACATACCAATATTATAGAGATTATATCCATTTAAACGATGTTCGCTAAATGGGAATTATGCCCATCTCTAATACCAAACACTAAATATCCATCTCTGTAGTATCAGCCAAATGGTTAATTACACCCATCTTTGATACTAGCGCTAACAATTTATATTCCACCTCCATTGTGTGAGCCAAATGGAATTTAAACCATCTTTGATACAACACTAGGAGTTTGAGTTCCATCTCTATCGTGTTAACCAAACAAGAATTTCATATCAGAACATTTTGACCATTATATCAATCCCAGGCATGTAGGTCAGATGGAGATTATATTATTCTGACATACCAATAATATAGAGATTATATCCATTTAAATGGTGTCTGCTAAATGGGAATTATGCCTATCTTTGATACCAACACTAAATATCCATCTCTCTAGTATTAGCCAAATGGGTAATTACATCCATCTTTGATACTAATGCTAATAATTTATATTCCACCTCCATCTTGTCAGCCAAATGGAATTTCCACCATCTTTGATATTAACACTAGGACTTTGAGTTCCATCTCTATTGTGTCAGCTAAACAAGAATTTCACCCATCTTTGATATTGATAGGAAGAGTTTGAGATCAATCTATCTCCACCATAATAATTATTATTAATCTTTCATAAAATATCAAAGATATGTTTTTATATTTGTAATATATATATCAATAAGCTGAAGAAAAACTTTAAATATACAATATATCTTTAGTTACCTTTATGGAGTCTTAGTCCCTTACATTATAGCTGCAAATTATACCCCTTTAAATATTAAATTTGCTTTCCTTCCATGTATTTTTGGTGCTTCCCTTACTTTTCAGTTTTCTCTTTTAAATGTCAAATGGAGTTAATTATAAGTCTTTTGCTATATCCCTTCTTTTGTTGTTATAGTATATGCCTTTTATTTATTTATTTTACTGCTCTCCTCATCATATATTCATTTCCCCTTATCAATATTTTTCCCCCCGTACACTCCAAATCTTTTCCACTTAAATATCTTTTGGAACGGTTATGTTCAAAAGATAGATGTGATTGTCTTCCTTTAACTCACTCGTTCTCTTTAGTTTATTAAATGTTTAAATAATACTGTATATCAACCTCTTATTATGGACTTGCTTCATTGGGACATGGCATCCTTTATCGCTACCTATAGAATATTGTATTTGTTGTTTGATATTTATGTGCTTGCCATAAGAATTGGTACTAATTATTATAATTGCTAAGTCGGTTGGGTATGGTAATTGTTATCTTTTTACTTAGTTTGTTGATGAGGTAGTCTCCAAAGAATCTTCAATTTAATAAGAATATTGTTAATTTAGTCAATATAATGTTATTAAGAATATAATATTATTAATTTAATTATAATATTCATAATATAATAGTTTCAATCAAATAATTATTCATTTGAGTAGTATTATTAATAGCATATTGATTATTAATAATATTAATATTGATTAACAATGTTGGTTAAATATTGTTGATTTGATTAACATTAATAATATTGACTTAATTGGTTTATTATATTGATTAGTGTTATTGGTAATTATGACAATCAATTATTGACAAACATTATTAATTAAACAATATTTGAATAATATATATGTAGTGTGTTTGTATTATCCATTCATCAATTAGGGCTCATGACAAATTTACCATTCTTGATTATTTTACTAATAATATTTATCACTTATTTATTTTATATTTCAATTTTATTATGACCTAATATTTGATTTCATTACTTGAGGGGATTGTTACAGTCCTACCCTCTCAAAATTGCTTGTCCTCAAGCAATTACTTGTTTCTCCCTATTAATTGATAGTAATTGTTGGTGTTAATAAGTTTCTCTCATTTGAAGAGATGATCTGTAGTCCACATTATAATGGGCCTATTCAAATTTGGGCAACATTTTATTTAAATGATAGTATATCTCCGATTCATCCTCTCTCTAGTTATTATATTATTCTAGACAAAATCAAATAGAGTATATACTTGGAAACATATGCATGAATATGTGAAGATATGAAGTATACACACTAATGCATGAAGACACAAAGCATACACAAAGTATGCACATTAATGCATGAAAACACAGAGTATACAAATAAATGCATGAAGACACAAGCATACATAAAGTATAGGCAACATATGGCCATTATTATGCCACCAAACCGATTCAATTTAAAAACTAGATGAATAATTTCATAATACATTCAAGATATTTATCATATTTAAGCCTTGATTCCTTACGTCTCTCCTAACTCAACCCTAAGGAGTGCGTAGATTTACTTGTTGTAGGCCACTTAACAAAAATAGGCTTCCTCAAGGCATTGGGACTGCATTTGCATACCCATCTCGGGATTTTTTCTCAGGGCATTGGAAATAAATATCCTTACCCATCTTGAAATTCACCTTTCTTGTGAGGATTTACTTTTCCTTTCACTACACAACACCAACTATCAACTCCCAGGGCTGCATTAAGGAAAAGGCTATGACAATATGACTTATATTCCAACACTATAAATATATATTTATATGATAGATGACTATATATTATAATTCTCGTCTTATTCATATTATTTGTATGCAGGATTCATTTTCATTTGCGTAATTTTGTACCCTATAGGAAAGTAGAACCATGCTCTGATACCACTTGTAATGTCCCCTGTTGGGACCTTAATTTCTTCCAAATTTTCCAATTAGGGTATGGTTTGTAATGATCCTTGATAGGAATAGTCATTCAATTCATTTTTTAAGTTATTCGTACGGAATATTATCATCCATTACTATTCTAGCTTAATGGAAGAAGGATTAGGTGTTGTCCAAGTTGCCTAGATGCCAACTTGCAATGGATTCCCCCAAAGTTTATAGATCCAAGCCCTTAGTCTTTCTTGGGACTTTGCCACAAGGTGCTAAGGGCGCTAATCCCTACCCTATCTTGGGACGAAGACCATTGCTTGGATTTATACAAGTTCCTCTTGGTAATATCTAGACTTCCCCTCTTAAGTCAAATAGTATACAAGATTAAATATAATTACATTGTATAATTTTGAATATTACTTGTATGCTCATATATTTATCAATAATATTAATAATATTAATATAAATATATTTTTATACATTTATTATCTTATTATATATTCTATTCTTTGTACAATATAAAATATTATTCATATTATTCTTTGCTTCATATATAATTATTAATTTAGTGATTATCTAAATTAGTTATCATCTAAATGCATGATCTCATTTGATTATTCTTTTCCTCACTGGAAGACTGTTGTTAATATCTCTGTTATCGAAGATCTTAATAAGAAGTGTCGATGCTCCTCATAATCTTAAGGCATACTTGATCACTTATGAAAGTGTCAATCAATATTATTATATGATGATTGCAGTCTTAAAATAATTGCTGGCGATATATATATTACGAAGTAATTGGTAAATATTTGCTTATTATTAACAGAGACTGAGAGGCCTATATATACAAAAGAATAAAGTGATGTTTCCTTAGGAAATGATCGTAAAGAATAGAAATATTCTATTCTAGCTAAAAGAAAGTTAAAGAATGCTAATAGATAACTACAACTAACTAAATATTAGAAACATTCTAATATTTACAATAGATTACAAACAGATAACCATTAACTAATTATAGAAGCTTATCTATTATTGTAATACCCCCCCTTACTGGTTAACTATCCAGAGCACAAAGCTGTCAAAAAGCGTAAAAGGAAGATTTTGTCTGCTCAAAGTGCTCCACACTGTTTGCTGTGGGCTGCAAACTAGATTGCTTAGATAGGGCAGCTAAGTGCTTCCGACATTCAACCTTCAGATGCTCATACTTGTGGCAATAGTAGCATTGAATGTTCTTTTTCTTGGAGCCTTTTGAAGCTGGAGCAGAGGAATTCTACTAAGATGACTGTTGAGAACCAGAACCACCTTATTGATGTCGCGATATTCGAAGATGGTTAACATCCATTGTTTCCATGTGCCATAATGGCGACCGTTGAACTTCTGATTTCCCTTGAGCAAAATATTAGTTAGAGATGCCATAGCACATTTTTTAGTGAAAAAGTGTGAAAATATGTGAAGGCACGTATTTCAAGGCAAAAAAATAGAAGACACAGAAAAAATAGAGTTATCCAGAAGAGAGCTCGAAAAACCCAAAAGGAATATGTTGTCATTTTTTGGATCCGTTGGTTCAAAAATCGAGGCACCAAAAAACATATGACAACCTAGTTGAGCTCTTGGAAAACCCACCGAGAATCTCCACATGAACAATAAAGAATAACCCTCGGTTTTTAGAGGATTCAGTTGCGTTAGTTGCAGATAGAAGGGCACGAATTTGCAGACTGGAAAAAATTGTAGGAGTCATAGACAAAATGGCGCGATGTTTTGGCAGAAAACCCTAGTTTCGAAAATAAAAGGCAGATAATTTTAACCAAGAAATTATAATTATTTTTAAATATTTTTAGAGTATTGGCTTTGATACCATATTACGAAGTAATTGGTAAATATTTTCTTATTATTAACAGAGACTGAGAGGTCTATATATATAAAAGAATAAAGCGGTGTTTCCTTAGGAAACGATCGTAAAGAATAGAAATATTCTATTCTAGCTAAAAGAAAGCTAATAGATAACTACAACTAACTAAATATTAGAAACATTTTAATATTTACAATAGATTACAAATAGATGACCATTAACTAATAATAGAAGCTTATCTATTATTGTAATATATATATATAGTTACTGTCTATTAATTTAGTTGCTGCTCTTTAAGATTGGTAGGCGGCCTTCTTTGTTGCCAATCCCATCTCTTTTAATTGCTATCAAATTCTTTTAGCTATGACTGTTTTCTTACTTGTTGATCCTATTTTCCTACCTCCATGCAATCCTATATTACCAAAACCATATTTATATATCATTGAGGGAAGGGTTGTGGGTCATGACCATACTCTCCCCATCATTGCCAACGTTTTAGCATGAACAAAGTCAATTTGTTATTGTCGAATTAGCTTGTAGACTCATTATTATCAACTGAATAATACCATTGACTAATCGTGTCTTATTGACTTATATTAGTAGTTTATTACTAGTACTATTGATTTAGTATTAAGTTGATTAAATATAGATGATATTGTTGATTACATTGCTTATGTTGATTAATATGAATTGTTTATTTGATTGATAGATTATAAATATTGATTTTTAACTGCATCTCATTGTATTGAATAATTGATTATATTAACACTAATATGCTTTAATATTAATATGTATTATACTGATATATATTATTAATTATGTTTCTTCATATATTTACTATTCTTGATTGTTTTATATTTCAATTCTAGTATGACTTAATATTGAATTTCATTACTAGAGGGGGGGGGAAGGGGGGAATATTAGAGCATCTTGACTCATCTTTAACTTGGAAGCACCTTGCTTGCTTGATGAACAACTTGTGGTTTGATAATGCTTTAGTTCTTCATGTCGCCCTTGATGTCAAAAGCATGCTCACACGTGAACCATTTAGCTCCTTGTCACCTCCACTTGAACTTCAACTTGAAACTTGCATTCCACATTCAGACTGTTGAAAGTTTAGCATCAGTCAAAGTAATACTGAGTATCTGAATCTATTATGCTCTGGTGTGTGTGTGTGTGTATACAAGTTACACAGACATGATTCAGATCGGGCCTCTCTTATTGTTGTTGTCGAGTCACATTGGGTTACTTTCATTATTGATATTATAACATTGTTATCTCCGATTAGGGATTGAGCTCCAACTATATTGCCATTGATATACATATTAAGTATTGTTATTGAACATGTTTTATCAGGCGTGATTAATCACAGGTTGTTTATATTAACTAATGGTTGTGACGCGTAGAGTCATGCCCTTCACCTTATATAAGTATTTGCTCTCATTGGTGGACAAGGCAATATCAATAAATTACATACTTGCAGTCCCAATATCGACAGAGTAATATTGCAGATTATCAAATACATTCTTTTCAGCATTCAGTATTCTAGACAAAGCACATTGGAGCATTCTGAAGGTACACTCTTGCTACTCACAAACAATAAGAAGTAAGTAAAGTCTGATATAATCTGATACTCTTTCTATTAGAGATCTTATAAAACTAACATGGTATTAGAGCCATTTTGATAAGAAATTTTATTTAGAACTCATATATATATAATTTCAGAGTTTAACATTTTGAATTTTGAATTTTTCTTTGAAAATCAAAATCGTTAACCATGTGAGGTTTGAGGATAGATTGGAGGGGGCATCAAATTTTTCTTCATGGAAAATTCGTGTCATGATAATACTAAGAGAAAAGGAACTAGAAGAGTATGTAGAATCAAATAAAACTATTCCGGAAAATGATCTAGACAAAACAACGTGGAAAAGGCACAACAATAAAGCCATGAAAATAATTATAGACTCCATTAAGGTTCATATTCTCCTGTCTATTTCTAGCCTTTCTACAACATTTGAAATGTTCTCCACTATCAAGAACACCTTTGAAATCAATAATACTTCCAGGTTGTTGACCTTAAAGTAGGATTTATTATACATAAAAATGAACAGTGGGGAAACTATCACTTCCTATTGTTCTAAGAATCTTTGAACTAAAAGATCAACTTGCCACAATTCAAAGTCAAGTTGATGATAAAGAACTTACCATGATTGCCCCAAGGGGACTTCCTCTATTTTGGGAAACTTTTATTCAAAGACTAAGCTCTCGACTTGAGCTTCCTAAATTTGAATTACTCAAGAATGAATGCACTCAAGAGGAATCAAGATTAGTGTCAAGGGGGATAAACTTAAATCAAGAGGGAGACATTCATGCACTTCAAGTAAGCTCCAATAGGAAAGGAAAATTCAATCGAAATAGGATAGAATCCAACAAACCTTATAAGAAAAGAGATTGGTCAAAAGTGAGATGTTTTAAATGCAACAAAATTGGTCACTCTCATAATGTTTGTCTTGAACGAAAAAGAATTCAAGTTGCTCTAGCAGAAATAAAAGAAGAAAAGGAGGAAGTAGAAGAAAATCATGCATTTTATCTAGCACTCTCCAGTGAGTTAAATTCAAACAAAAATACTTGGATCATAGACAGTGGAGCATTTCGACATATAACAGGTTTTAGAGACAAATTTAAAAACTTCTCTGAATACAACTCAAAAGAGGTAACCATCGGGGATAACTCCACTCATCCAATCAAAGGTATTGGGTCTTGTTCCATTCATCTAAATTCAGGCATTACTCTTCAACTTAACAATGTTTTATATTTACCTGGAATTCAAAGAAATCTAGTCTCTATATCTGGCCTTTCTGATTAAGGATACAAAATTGCTTTTCAAGAAGACAAAGTTCTGTCTTGGCCTTAAAATGCTAACATCAAGAAAGCTATCACTATTGGAGTTAGAGATGAGAGTTTATATAAACTTTGTAATCAACAAAATTTTGCACTAAGTCATGAAATCTCAGAGTCTACAGAAATTTGGCATAGGAGATTAGGTCACCTACATTTCTAAGCATTGTCATCTATAGGGAAAATTGTCAAAAGGTTACTTAATCTAAAATCAAATCACTTAGGTGTTTGCAAAGGCTATGCTCTAGGTAAAAACGTCAATAAATCTTTTCCCAAAAGTGTTCATAAATCAAAAGCAATACTTGAACTTATGTGGTCCTATGTCTATACCCTCTCTAAATGGGTGCCTCTATTATGTAATCTTTATTGATGATTATTCTAGGAGAACTTGGTTCTATTTCCTGAAACAAAAGGAATCTAGTGAAGTACTCTCAAAATTCAAAGAATTCAAAGCCCTAATAGAAAATCAATCAAGAGTGAAACTTAAAATTTTAAGATAAGATAATGGAGGAGAGCTCTAAATTTTTTAAAGATTTTTGCATTACTAATGGGATTAAGAGGGAGTTTTTTGTACCTTATAATCCTCAATAGATTGGAGTTGCAAAACATAAGAATAGATCAATTGTCGAATCAGCCAATGCTATAATGCATGATCAAAACTTTCATACTTCGTTCTAGGTTGAAGCATCTAACACTGCAATTTACATTCAAAATCAATGTCCGCACCCGATCTTGGAAAATACCATTTTAGAAGAAGTATTTATAGGCATCAAACCAGATCTAAGTCGCCTAAGGATATTTGGGTGTCCAGTCTATGTGTACATTCCTAAAGAAAAGAGAACAAAGCTAGAACCATCTCGGAATAAAGGAATTCTCATCGGGTACAGTGAAAATTCCAAAGGTTACAGGGTCTATATTCCAGGTCAGAGAACAATTGAAATCAGTAGTGATGTTAAATTTGAAGAAGACATTGCCTTCAACCTTTCTAAAAATAATGATGAGCCATTCACAAAACCTACCACCGAAACAAATGAAGATCATTCGGTAGAGAATGAGAGGGAGAATGATACCTACTTCGGATGATGTTGAAAATAATAACAATAAAAAGAGACCACTTTGGGCTAGAAAATTCATAGAAGAAAATCATGTTGAACCTAATGAAGTATTAAAAGAAAGCAAGAAAACAAGAACTCAGTCTTGTTACGTTGCATTAATAACAAAACTTATGAAATCATAACCTTCTAACACTAAAGAAGCCTTATCAAGTCAACCTTGGAAAGAAGCTATGATTGAAGAATACAATTCAATATTAAAAAATGATGTATGGGATGTTGTACCCAAACCTAAAAACAAATCAGTAGTTTCTTCCAAATGGCTGTACAAAATCATTCATTCACTTGACGGTAGCATTGAGAAATACAAGGAAAGATTTTTAGCACGAGGTTTTTCATAGAAGGAAGGTATCGATTATGAGGAAACCTTTGCTCCATTTGCTAAGTATACATTAGTCAGAACCATCTTGGCCATTGCAGCATCTAAAGAATGGAAAGTCCATCAAATGGATGTTAAGACAACTTTTCTAAATGGTGAAATTGAAGAAGTGTACATTGAGCAATCATAAGGGTTTATTACTCACAACAAGAATACTCATGTATGTAAGTTAAAGAAAGCACTATATGGGCTCAAACAAGCTCCCAGAGTGTGGTATGAAAGAATAGATAGTTATCTTACAAAGCTAGGGTATTCTAAGAATGAAGCTAACCCTAATCTATATTTTAAAATAGATGGAGATGACATGATTACTCTTGTGCTATATGTTGATGACTTATTAATTACAGGTGAAGAACATCCAATAAGCAAATGCAAACAAGAATTGGCAGCTGAATTTGACATGAAAGACTTAGGTTTTCTCCACTACTTCCTAGGACTGGAAGTTTGGCAAAAGGAAAATTGCATCTTTCTAAACTACGAAAAATATACTATTGATATTCTAACAAAGTTTGGAATGATGGACTACAGACCAGCTTCTACTCCTATGGAACTTAATCTACATAAATTGAAGGATGACATGGATAAATCTGAACCTGCTGATCCTACTCTCTATAAACAGATCATTGGTTCATTGATGTATTTAGTGAATACTTGTCGTGACATATGTTGTGCTACTAACACCTTGAGTCAGTTCATGGTTACTTCGAAGAAGATTCTCCTGATGACAGCTAAACATATTCTAAGATATCTAAGAGGAACTATTGGCATGTGAATCAGACATGATCAAGTTGAGATAAATCTTCATGGTTTTTTAGATTCAAATTGGGCAAGCAGCTCTACTAAGCGTAAGAGTACTTCAGGATGTTGCTTCAGTCTTGGATCTAGGATGATTTCCTGGTTCAACAAGAAATAGTCCTTAGTTGCATTGAGCTCTACTGAAGTAGAATACATAGCCTCTTCCATAGGAGCCAGAGAAGCTGTATGGCTACAAAATCTTTTATTTGATCTATTTAAAGAACCGTTGAAGTCTACTATCATTCATTGTGATAACTAGACTTGTATTAAACTTTCAGCTAATCTAGTTTTTCACAATCGGTCCAAGCATGTTGAAATTCCCTATCACTACATCAGAGATATGGTAGATCGAGATATCATCAAACTTGAGTACATCAGTACTAATGAACAAACAATTGATATTTTTACCAAGCCTCTTGCTAAAGTGAAGTTGGTATACTTCAGAGAAAAACTTGGTTTGATTAAATTGCAATTTTGAACATTGAATTTAATTTCAATTCATATGTGTTTATGGTTTTGTGATTGTTGCTTTAGATATGTAATGAAAGGTGACGATCTTTCATGGACATATACATTCAGAAGGTAATCTTTGTAAGGTGACGATCTTACAAATGATAGGCTTGTTATTATGATTGTTGTTTTGAATGTTTTGGAAGTCATGAATAACAAATGCATTATGATTACTCTAGATATTGTTTCAGACAATTAGAGATCATAATTTATGTTATTTGACAAGTCTCTATTTCTTAGAGTGGTAGTGTCAAATTATGTATTATGTGTAGATATTCTAATATCTGGATTCTTTATTACTTCTCCCTTGCTAAAGAGGGAGTGTTGAAAGTTTAGCATCAGTCAAAGTATACTGAGTATTTGAATCTATTATGCTTTGGTGTATATATATATACATACACATATGATTATATGCATACGTATATATGTACAGATATGTATGTATACAAGTTACACAAACATGATTCAGATTGGGCCTCTCTTACTGCTGTTGCTGATTCACATCAGGTTACTTTCATTATTGATATTATAACATTGTCATCTCTGATCAGGGATCGGGCTCCAACTATATTGCCATCGATACACATATTAAGTATTGTTATTGAACATGTTTTATTGGGCGTGATTAATGCCGGTTGTTTATATTAACTAATGGTTGTGACCACGTAGGGTCATGATCCTACATGGCCTTTGACCATCTAGAGTCATGCCCCTACGGGGACATGACCCTTCACCTTATATAAGTATTTGCTCTGATCGGTGGAGAAGGCAATATTAATACATAACATGCTTGCAGTTCCAGTATCGACAGAGTAGTATTGCAGATTATCAAATACATTCTTTTTAGCATTCAGTATTCTAGACAAAGCACATTGGAGCATTCTAAAGGTACACTCCTGCCACACACAAATAATAAGAAGTAAATAAAGTCTGATATAATCTGATATTCTTTCTATCAAAGATCCTATAAAACTAACACAGTCACCATTTCACAATGTCATGTTGTTAAGCATTTGAGATTTATATTTTATTCCACATGGAAATTAGTGCTAAGAAATCAAAGCCCTTGATGACAACGCTCTCATTAGATAGATGTTATTAATATTTCTTGAATTCAAAACCTGATTATACATACTTGCTTCTGGGCTGAATGATAATTCCAAGTCAAATTAATCAAATCATACCCCCTATCAAATTTGAATCTCTTTGAAAATGCATTCACAATCCTTTTAACATCTATGGATTTCCCTAAAATATCTTACACAATTTTCTGTTGCTATTAAATTTGGAGTTTGAAACTTAAATCCAAAAGTGTTTGATTCTATAAGGCCTTCTAAACTCTAAAACTTCATACTCTCACAGACATACAAATTCACACCCCTATCTTTTACCTGGTTTCCTTTGTATTCTGTGATCAGTTTCATCACCATGGCTGACATTTTCAAGTCATTTGATCTAATTTGAAGGCAAATTGATATCGGGCAGAAGACATATTGGGCTCAAACTTCTTATTATTTTTGGGAATTTACCATATGTTGGGTGCCTTCAAAGGTAGGGCGGAAAATGTGTGTTCATTGGGTGCTTTACCTTGTAGTTTCAGAAAATACACTAGCATTGGGTGCAAGTACAAGCCTTATGGCAGAATTTGTACATCCCTTGGCTGCAAATGCATGTATAAACAATTGGGGTGGAAATTAGAGGTTGGTTGGGCCTGAGGAACCCCAAGAATTTGGTTTATTTTAATGTCAAAGATTTCTCCTTTTGAGTTGCTGTTGTATCAGCAGAGTTTCTTTATGCATTCAGAAGATATAATACCAATGAATTCTTTTCTTAGTTATCGGATTTGTGCCCTAGAGGCCAGAGCCGGATTTGGGTCCGATCCAGATCCGGATTCGTGCAGATCCGGGCAGGATCCTTGTTTTACACAGTGCATTTGTCTGGATCCAGTGTGAATCCTCAAGGACCCACAGTTTTAAGTGGGTCTAAGATATTTAATATGACTTTCTTAAAATATATGTTTTGCTTTCTTATCCTAAAATGACCCTTTTATGCATTATATATACTAAAAACAGAGAGAAATATACATAATTCTAAAACTAACTAACTAACTAACTAACTAACTAACTATATATATTCAAGAATCCTAATTGGGAAAAAAAGATCGTGAATCCACGGATCCGAATCACGTGCCCAAATCAGATTCGTATCCCGAATCGGTAACTAAGATTCTTTTCTATATTTTGTTTTGATTAGGATGTTTAGCTTTTTGGTTTTTAGCAGCAGAGTGTGCTGTGAGGGTCTTGCACAAGCACTGAGCAGCATTTTGGAGATTTTTTTGCAGAGGACAGAGATCTAATCTGCATCAATTTATCAGATTTTTTTTATATTAATATGTATATAGTAAAATACTTTAATATCTGTATGCAAAGTAATATTGTTTGTCATCAAGTTTATTTGCTCTTTCTTTTATTCTGATTTTTTCAATTTCTTTTTCTATTCTCTCCTTTCATACGTAGATGATAGTACTCATCTGTTTTTTTTAACTTGAATGTATAAATATATGAATTATACACTAGAATCTATAAAAGAATAACTCACGTAATTGTAATTACATAGCACAATATATCTAGACATAAATAAATGAATTTATGTATGTATATCAATCATATGTATTTGTATAAGAATATTACTGATTCCATGCCTCTCTCTCTCTCTCTCACACACACACACACACACACACACACAAAGGTTGGGGGGGAGGGGGGGGCAGGGGACAGAGGGAGAGAGATAATTGTATATTTCTTTAAACTTATAAATTCAAATTAACAAGTTATTTTATTTTCTTGTTAACTTATATGTTATATATATATATATATTTTGTGTTGTCAATTTTCTCTTTAATCTCCTCTTTTTTCACCTCATTATACTCTTCTTGGTGATGGATCACCGAGTGTGATTTGAAATGTGGATTAAAAAACAACAAAGGAAAGATTAGTGCAACCGCGAGTTGGATAGATGGGACTTTTTATCAGTTGATACAAAGTGGTATTATCTAGTGACGCAGAACACTTTGCCTCAAGTTCAACTATAGATAGAAAAGTAGTTGCCATATGCTCAAAGTCAGCCGTGTAGAACCATGGTAGTAAATGAAGATTATAATTGGGTTGTGTGATTTTGAAAGCAGATTGAGTGTATATGTTCCAGTTAAGTAGTGCAAAGGCTTGAGTTATAGAAAACTTCTTGTGCAAAGTAGATTTGACCCTACTAATGATCCACGATGTATGCTCTAAGGATCAATTCATCAACTTAGAGGAGTAGAAGCAAATGGGAGCCATTTTGTCTAAAAGCGTAGACATTGGGATTTCAGTGGCATCTGAAGAACTTGACTAGGAGAAGAATGGAGTCCATCTTGTCACACCTAGCTTAGTTGTTATTTGTGGACCATCTTATTACATTATTTGCAAGAGCATCTCTTGAGCACAGACTTACAGCTTTTTGAATTTGAGGATGCAACTATTCTTGTCAAGTCCATTGATAAACCACTTCTATACGTAGTTGTATAACAGTATGATTAGGTGATCTACTTAATAATGTGTTACATTGCAAAAGTCAAAGCAGAATTGATGAAAGGTTTCAAAAAGATAGATTTTGGTTATTTTCAATACTATTTGGGGAATGGAGTGGTTCAAAACTCCATGTATATTTTCATAGAATATGTAAACTATATAGGTGAAATTCTGAGCGAATTTGGAATCATATAATATAAACCACGTAGCATACCTATAAAAGAAATTTTAGAGTTAAATGGTTTTGCAGAGTTTGAAGATGGAACTAAGTATAGACAACTCATTAACAGTTTGATTTATGCAACCACAACCAGATTGATTTTGGTGTTCTCTCTAGGTTCATGCAAAAATTGAGAGAAAGTCACTAGGTAGCAGTACAGAAGGTTATTCAATGTCTGAAAGGAACTTGGAATTCTGGGCTTAAATATATGGCAGCAAATCTCAAACTAGGTGGATATTCAGATTCAGACTGTACTGTTTATTTTGAAGATGGGACTTCTACTTCAGCTGTCTTGATAAATTTTGGATCAACAGTCATCAGTTGGAATTCAAAGAAACAGTTAGTGCTAATATTTTCTTTTCTATAAGTAGAACATGTGGCAGCATTAGAGGCAGGTAGAAAAATATTGTGGCTTAAAAAGACTGAGGTTTCATCAATATCACTCATGGTTGATAATACTTCAGCAATCAAAATGGTAAGAAATCAAGTATTTCACAATTGAACCAAGCAGATCAACATCAAATTCCCTTTGGTTTGGCATTATGTGAAAAACAGTAGTGTCAAATTGATATATTGTCCAACTACAAAGTAACTAGCTGATATCCTAACAAAAGTGCTTATAAGAGAAATTAGAAAAAACAGGAGACATGCTTGGTCTTGTTATAACACCTATGGATCAAGGGTATATATATATATATATATTCCTTGGTTATAGACTATAGTTCAAGAACATTTTATTCTCTTGTATAACCTAAACAGCTATCTGAAGATGGACTAGACAGTCATCTAGGGAATGAACTGAGTAGTTGCTCTTTGTTGATAAATATGTAAATAACATCTCTTTAAAAAAAATAGATCTCAGGTTTGCATTTCCATTTTCACATTCCGATTCTCTGGCTTGATAGAGACCACTTAGAAGACTAGACAGTTGCATATATTTGGTTGATCATGCCCTTTGACCTCACTGGCTTTGAGTCAGTCTGGCAGGAGTGGCTGCTATTCTGACCTATTAGCATTACATTTATTCCTGATTTTGATATGAAAGGGCTATTTATCTAATTCCTGGGCTACAATTATAAACATTTGTTTTGTTTGAAAATTTTGATGTGTGTGAATAGTGACAACATATATTTTTATATTTGAGTTTACTGTTCACCAAAAGGATTTTAATATTCCTTGTTCCATGCTCATTGTTGATCTGAAGGTGGAATTTACACTACTAGATATTCCAATGCAAACTAGAGATGCTACAAAAAGCAGTAGAGAAGGTCAATTAGAATCTGAAGAGTTAGATTTACTTTTAGTGTATTATTCACTGTTGAATATAAGATATTGTTGTCATTTTTTGGTTTACATCTTTATGATTTTGGTTGTCTGCAGTGTTTGCAATGTTAAAGCTACAAGCAGGGAAACTCTACTATCACATTCTGAGGGAAAGAAACACAAATCAAAAGCCAGAGCATTTCAAGCTAACAAATTAAATCAAACTAGCAAACCGTCTTTAAATGGAAACATTTCTGATGATAAACTGGCAGGCAACCTTCATTCACAAGAACAATCAAACATTGAGGACATGCAAAGGGAAGAGAAACATGATAACGTTAGAGGAGTGGAAACACAGGACTCCCTGGATGAACGACATGATAACAAGCAAGATGTTGCACCTGGTTTAATTAAAGACTCAAAGGGAGAAGATGAACATTCCAAGAAGAGGAAGAGGAAAGAGGAAAAATCCAGATTATTGGATACTTTGAATGTTGAAATTAAGAAAGATCTGATAAGGCAGCAAGATCCTCATTTATTAGATACCATAGAGGACAGTTCAAATGCAAAAGGTTTATCTAGAGTCAATTTAAAGAAGGAAGGTAAAGAGAAGTTGCGAAATAAAATCAAGCAGACTCATCCTGAATTTGTTCAGGCAACTCCTGGCAATGAATGTGAAGTACTGGACAAAGGTAAACGAGATGACAGAATTGATGACACTGGGGCCAATACAAATGGAAGTGCTAAAGAACCTTCTAACTTACCAGTGAAATGGAAAAAAATTATTAAGTCAGTATTGAAGTCGGTAAGTGTTCCTTAAAATAAAGTAAAAACATATATTTCCTCAAGAAATACAAGTTGATTTTTCAACATGGATTTCCAGTCATGATTCTGAAAATATTCTGAGGCTCACAATGCTGGATGTGATCCCTGCGTGCTCTAAGGTTACTTATTTGCTTAATAATGGTAATGCAGAGTCCTGATGGAAGCTTAAGAATTAAGAAATTGCAAAAGGAAGTTGTTCCTCTTGCTATGAAGGCTCTTGAGTCAGCCGGAGTCTGTGCAGATGAAGACTGTGTAAAGGACAAGTTTATGAAGAAGGTAAGTTTGGTATATCTTAAATTGTTGTCTTTTTCATGTTGACCTTGCTTCATAAATTGGTTGCCATTGAACATTGGTCCACTTTTTACTTACTCCAGTTGATTTGGTGGCAGTATTCTTGAATCTGAGAGTTTTCGAGTGTAATAATTTTTGTATTATTCTGAGGATCTCCCTCGTTGGAAGTCCACTTCAAACCACGATGTACTGAATTTTTCTCCCATTGTGCTACCAAACATTGCAGGTTCTATCCAGTTCTATGTTTGTCATGGATAAAAAAGTTGTGCGGTTGGCCTAGGTAGAATGTGGAGAGATGCTCGCTGGAAGTTTCTTCTGATTTTTCAAATTAATCTGTCACCATACCGGCAACTTATCTAACTTTTTGATGTCCCTCTCTTTCTTATCTGATGGCTCTGGCAAGCAGTATTTACCTGAATTATAGTGTTTTTAAATATAGAAGTTCATTGGAGATTTCCATCGAAGGATTTGTACAGGTTTCATTTTTGTTGTGTTGGAAAGAAGATTTATTTGTCAGCTTTTTTAAATAGTCCCAAGTCCACTAAAAATCACATTGACTAGAGGCACAATTGTGTATCTGTTATTCAGTTCTCAATTCATTGAAGCTTTCATTATTAATTTATTGCAACAATTGTAAGAATCTGAATGTTGTATTGTTTCTTGTATGCTCCTTCATGTTTAGACATACAGATGGCTTAAAATCTGTTTGATGAAATGTCAAATGTACACTGTTCATCATAGTGTTTAGTGCTTGTCATTCAGACAATACTTAATGAGGAGTGGAGATTTTCCAAACAAAATCTCTTTGACCATGAGCAACATTTGATTTGGGTTGGGTAATTTGACTGTTGAGCTATAATTGAAAATTGATCTTGCCCAACAGACAGTTGTCACAGCCTTTGATTGTTGAGCTTTCTGTTTGATTTTATGTGTAGGTCCCTTTGATGGATAAGCTTTGGCTTAGATGAGACAACCTAAGTGTCTCTCCCATTGAGAAGTACTTAATTCCCCTGACCTTACTGCACAAGTCTTTGCATTTACCTCTGAAGTCAAACCATTCGCTCATCCAGTATCCTTGATCAAAATTTCAAGAGTAGTTGGAACTTTGCTTTGAGTTTGATTTGTTTGGTTATGTCTCAAAATGATTTGGATGCAAAATTCCACCTGGTTTCAAAACTTAATCATTGCTCCGGATACTTAAAACTGTTGCCCCCCATGAAAGGTCCTGATGGAGTCCAAAATTTTGCAAAATTTAGGATCTCCATTCTTGAAATAATGTTGGAGATTCACGATGGAAATATAAGCATTGGTATCAAATCAAAGATTCAAAATTTGAGGAGTTCAAGTGTATGCAGTAGGATATGGTTGTGTGCAATTATGCTACGTATGATGAAATACATTTAAAGCAACTATACAATAGCTAGAAAGCGAGGGAGATGTTGACCTCACATAAGAGGAAGCATGTATAAATATAAATGAAACATTAGTATATGTAGCAAATTGTATATAGAAGAAATGGATACCAATCTTACAATACAAAGACATTCAAAGTTATTAAGTGTTCAATCAGTTATGAAGATATTGTGGTTTTAGACCAAGTATTACCAAACCACAATATGTAATACAAATGAATGAATAAGCAATTTATGTGTCATAGACTCCAGCAGCAATCAAATAGTTTGGACATGTGATGTATACAGAATGGGCTGATAGGTAACAAAGTTTAATGACAGCAACACAGACCAAAGAAGAGATGACCGGTCAAAAACAAAGAGCAAGAGCTTTTAATTTTCAAAGTACTTGAAGGAAGAGTCAACATCCACATCAGCATGAAAGCATGATACTTTGCAATCTTAGACAGAGGCAATGTTCTTTTAAAAAAAACGATGGATATTATCAGCGGTGAATTACCTGAATGGTTCTAATACTCCAGAAACAAACAATGGCACAACCATATACAAGGATAGTTACTGTCATAATAATGCTACAGTCAGAATAAAACATATGAACGGCAGTACTTGTGATACCATGTATATGTGTAAGTCTGCTGCGTTGTGAATTTCTGGAAGCGTATAACCATAGATGTCCCAAAGAAATGAAGACGTTGTATATATCAATTTATTTGTTAACCAAATATTCAAATCGAATAGATTGAGGAGATTCACATGATATCGGGAGCAATTTATTTTTGGGAATAATATGTTTTTGACATACGAGCCTGGAGATGTTGTCAGTTCTAGAGATACGAGGGATGAGAACCATTTAGAGGATAACATAAATCTATCTGCTACCAAAGGCTGTAGACAAAGACAACAAAGTCTCAGGTTGTAGTCAATTTTGAAGAGACGTCATTTCAAGGGGTGCAATACGAGAATCAAATGAATTTGATTGTAATGTATTCAAAACTCTCTAAGTCGTGACTCCAAATTAGAGTACCACATAGAGCGTCATCTCATGGAAAGCATGCTTGCTGAATATGTACGTTTAGAGGATCTTTATACGCATTTTAGCAATACCATATACATGGCAACTATTGCAAAATGGAAGACATTGATGGATTTAACATTCATGCCACTTTGAAGAAGGCAATGATGACAAATAAACGATATTGAGCAGCGATGTTGGAGTCCAGTTGTGGAAGCCCGAACACAACACGCATTTCATGAATGAAGGTTTGAATAGGAAGGATATATGGTGTGATCCCCACTTGAAGAATCTCACGCTAGACTATGCATACAAGAGCATGATGAAGAGATCATCCTTGTTGAACGACAAACAGAGTCGTTAGGAGTTCTATAAAAACATATGAGAAGGGGGAACGATGGAAATAGACGATGAAGGATAATCTTTGTATGCTCAGCAAGGATGCTCCAGTAAATCCTTGTGCAGATATGGCCTCTTTGGAGGAGTTCGAAGGAATGGACACAAGCGTACCCAGATGTCCCTATTCGTTAATGCTCTGCTAGCATAGGAATTTAGTATTTTAAGGAATTGTATAAGGAGATTATTGATTAGTTAATAATTATAAGGGGATATGTTGTTATGAGGAGAGTCTTGTACCTCTTAGTATATATATAAATGGCGGATGCCCAAGAGAATTAGAACATATAAAAAGAAGACACATTCGACATTCAATAAGAGGAAAAGAGATCTATTCACTTGTAAGGAGGAATAAGGATCTTAAATATGACTTTGTAAAAGAATTTATGTATTATATTTCAATGAATAAATAAAAGCCGTTTATGCTTTTTGTTTATATTGAAGGCATGGAGATTTCAACTGCAGTTGATTCGTTCTTTATAATCATTTTTTTAATTTTGTAAACAATTTATGTTGGATAAGTGGACAAGGTCATCTATGACATTTTAAACTCAATCATCATAGATATTGTGAAATATTTAATTATTTCCAAATCTATGTCCAGTCTGTCTCCTCGATCTTAGGAGTTAAAGCACAATCTGCACTAGTTTAGAATTGCGTGTATATATATATATATTTGATCTGTCACCTCTTGATTATTAAACTGTTTATAGTTTATGTGCATAAAACATTATAAAGTTGTACATTATAATCTTCTTTGTGGTTGACTATGTTGCTCAAATAAGCTAAAAACCAATCATTGCTCGCACAACGATCTTGCCTGGGCGTTGATCCACAACGGCAACCTTATTTCGATCCAATAAAATGGGGTTCATGTCCCATCGCTACTTCCTTTTATCGTTGAAGTATTGAATTTATATTTGAAGTTAGAAAATCTATAACTTCTTACAAACCTCAAATCCATTGTTAAAATCCTATACAATTCATTCAATTCAAACACTCAGTATTCAGTTTCATTTTGATTGAGTTTGAGGACCTTGCCAACCAGAGAACTCGCAAAGTTTAAATTTGCTACAGAAAAGCCTTAAACCAAGCAGTCAACGTTTGAGGTGAAGGTCTACCCGCCTGGGTGTAGCGAAGCCTAAAGTGCAGGGGAATCAAGGTGATTCTTGTTCGTTGGCCACAATTGATTGCGGAATCCTAGTGGAGAAGTGTTAGACTCTTGGATTTCCAATCTGTGGTTTTGGAAACCAATAGGTCCAATGACTTACCGCTTGAGCTCAACCCATTTGACAATCTTTTAAGAAGAGATCTCAAAACTGTATCTTGTGTTTACATATTTTTCTTTTTTCCTCATGCTTACTATATGTCCGATAAGGGATCCTGTATTAACGAGAAAAGGGAAGTTCCTAGGATTAGATGAAGGCGACTCCCTTTACAAATAGGATGTTTATATGAAGAGTATGACTTTCGATTGTTGGATATAAACATAATAATATTTTCTAAACAGAACTATATTATTGCAGGGTATCTGATATTTATCAATCAGTGATATTGCTATCAGGATTCAACTATGCAGTTTTTTGAGTCAAACTCATCAACCCATATTTCATGAGTAGTGTTTCACACGAACCCATCTCTCATGAGAATGAATGGAACATTTAGCACTCATTGGGTCTAGGTGATGCTCACAGAGGGTGAAGCATCAAGAATTCCCATGAGGTCACCCATCCTAGTACTACTCCAAATTGAGCGCACTTAATTATGGAGTTTCCTCTTAGGATCAGATGAAAACGACTCCCTTTACAAATAGGATGTTTATATGAAGAGTATGACCTTCAATTGTTGGATATAAACATAATAATATTTTCTAAACAGAACTATATTATTATAGGCTATCTGACATTTATCAATATGTGATATTGCTATCAAGATTCAACTATGCAATTTTTTGAGTCAAACTCATCGACCCATATTTCATGAGTAGTGGTTCACACGAACCCATCTCTCATGAGAATGATGGAACATTTAGCACTCATTGGGTCTAGGTGATGCTCACAAAGGGTGAAGCATCAGGACTTCCTGTGAGGTCACCCATCCTAGTTCCACTCCAAATTGAGTGCGCTTAACTATGGAGTTTCCTCCATGGTTAAACCCACTCCGTGTGCAATCCCATTTGTAGAACCTTCATTGAGTGTTGTGCCTTATGATCCATTCATTAGAAAGCCCCTTAAGCTCATCAATTGATAAGTAGGCGATATTTTCCACAAGTCAAATTGTGATATTGCTACTAGTATTCAACTGTGTAGTTTTTTGAGTCAAACTCATTGACCCAATATTTCACAAATAGTGGTTCGCACTAAGCCATCCCTTAATGAGAATGAATGGAACATTTAGCAATCATGGAAAGCCCCTTAAGCTCATCAATTGATAAGTGGGAGATATTTTCCACAAGTCAAATTGTGATATTGCTATAAAAAACTGTTGGGATTATTGAGACTGACAACAAAGATGATAAAAATGATGTTTGGGATATACACAAAGTTTTCTCCTCTGAATATTCTTAAATATTTTCTTCGATTACATGCACTCAAGCATACTATTTTGATCTTCTAAGGATTTTATCATTTAAAAAATAGGGTCTCATGGGTGCTATTAAAGTTTCCCTCGTAAAATATTCATAAAAGCTTCTATTTTGTAATTTTGTTCTCTCAAGCAGAACATCACTATCAAACTTGAAAGAAGAGCAGGAAACTATAAAAGGACCGTGCTACATAACTGTTTCAGGAAAAAATCAGGGCTTGCATCATTACATATTCCCTGCTTTCTCATCATGTATGTAGAGTCTGCACACCCAATTCACACCTACTCTTTTTCTCAATAATGGCATCGTTTGTCAACCATATGAATAGGTCCTCTTACATCTTGGTAGACGTTCATGACATGACATGTTTTTGTAGTGACCTCCCTTTCTAACACAAAATGATGATAGAGTTCAACTACAACCTCTTTTAGTACAAATGAAAGTTATTACTTTGTTTCTGGATTCTACTGTGGAAGATTGTGTGCATCAATGTTTCAAATGAAAAAAATCATTTTGCACCACTGATAAATGTAAGCTGTTCCCACCATCTAATAATATTAAGTAGCAGCTAACACTGTACCATGTGACCTGTTGTTCCTCTATTACATGCCTAATAATGTAAGGACACCAATTGTTTGAATAACCAAGTGATCCAAAGCCTCTAATAAACATTAACTAAAAGAGTAATTCACTTGATCAATATAAATGGTCTATGATAATTCTTTGGTATCATAGCCTAATAAATGTTAGGCTAGCTATTACATTAAACTATTTACATTTATTAGTTAATTTACTGGCACATTCAAACAATGCATATCAATGAAGTAAAAAGTCTAGAACTGAACGACTTCCCCTAGTGATGCTTAGCCACACTAATTTAGTAATTGCATTTCGGTTAACACTTTTAGTCTTCTGGTGTGTAAGTCATATTCAAATTTGTAGTTCCCACTCTTAGAAATAAGTTGATGCTAAACATCCGAAAGGATTAGAATAAAATTCAAACTATATATTCCCATTGTTAACAATGATAATATATATGCAAGAGCTGAAATGCAGTCTAGTTCCCACTGTAGACTGCAAAGGTAGTTATTATGCAAACACAAAATAGAAAGGCATATAAATCACCTCAGAAATTAGCATGGCATCATGCTCAACGAGCATGTCTGACTTAATGTAATTCTTGAGATGCTTCATCTGTAACACTTGCAGCATCATCTTTCTGTGTGATTGGTACCATTGTCTTGACTGTTTTAGAAGCGATTTTTATTTTCCATTGTTTTCTTTGAGAGTAATGTGAAGGCCTGTTTCAATAAATCTTTTGATAAAATATTTGTTTTAAGTATTCAGAGCTGCAAAACCGAGAGACCTACTGGCAATGGATAAAAGTGTCCCAGGCACAGACGATAGACACCCTCCATACAAAATTAATGCAACAGGCTTCCTGATCAAATAGAAAGAGCTCAAATTTATATTTACTCCCGTGGCTGGCAAGGGCTGCATCAGGGGGCTCTGCATGCTGTGGTGTGTGGAATCAACAACTTGAACAACTTTCAAGCCAGGATGCAACAGCTTGCACCACCCATCAGATCTTTTTCTTCTGATATCTATTATATTTGTCAGTAAAAGCAAAAATATCCATACACTATTAATTGTGGATTGCAACAACATGCTTAGGGAACATAGTATCTTTTTAAAATGACCTAAAGTAGCTTAAATTTAACTCTTGTACAGGATTGTGTATATGCACTCCAAGTCCTCAGGAATGAATCCACACCTTACAGTCATGGGTTATCTGATCTGTATAGTGAACACCATTGTTTAAGCCGATAAATCTGTTTGCACAAAATAACATGACCCAAACACCTGTTGAGTTTGTACACAGCTACAATGATACAGTACATTTGTAAGACTTGATAATTTCAATGTTAAAACTTATTTTTAGCTTCTGTGTTCAATATAATTTGAAAAATATTGGTGAGATACTACATACTAACTCAACATTCCATCATGTACATGTACCTTAACTTCGAGATCAATATTATTAATGCAATAGTGATGTGGTCTATAGTTGCTAGTGGTCAAGTAAGGAGGCACTACATGAATTCATGATTATTGTGGTAATAATACACTTCACTTTCCTTCCCTGTAACTATGATGCATTGTTTTATGATTGAGTTTAACACGTCTCTAGCTTCTCTTTTGACACCCATTGCGATAATTTTTTAGACAAACAGATTGTGTGTAATATCACAGGCCAACAGGATACCAATAGGCTTTCTCTTAAGGTTGCTGTCTATACAGATTCACCAGCTCAGAAAAGCCCACAGTGGGCAGTGCTGACATGACGAATGACAAAATCTGCTCATTTTAGGTATCCTCAATTCACATGAAGCAGACAATAGAACCTTTTTTTTTTCCTGTCAATTACAATAAAAAATAAATAGTTTTTTTGTGATATTGCTATTAGGATTCAACTGTGTAATTTTTGAGTCAAATTTATTGATTCATGTTTCATGAGCAGTGGCTAAGTGTGCTTGAGTTGGAGTAGTGCTTGGATGAGTGATCTCCTGGAAAATCCTGGTTCTTGACCACTGTGAGCATCACCTAGACGCAATGAGTGTGAATTGTTCCATTCATTTTCATAAGATATGGGTTCTTATACATAGTTGAGTTTTAATAGCAATATCACAATTTGATGTGTTGTGGGAAAATATCACCTACTTATAAATTGTTTCTTTTCAGTTATTTGCAAGAATACTTGCCTTTAAGCTGTCTCAACTGTATCACAGCAACTGAAACAAAACTTAATGGAAATTGATGCGGCAGGCGGAAATTTCAATTAATTATTTACCATTTAAAAACAAAACAAATGTTATTGAACAAAACTTGATGGAAATCAATTGGGCATGCAGGAATTTAAAAAAATATTCACCAGTCAAAAATAAAACAAATGCTATGGTTCTGCAGGCAGGGATTGAATAGGACATTAACATCTTCATTATTTAGAATACGTAAAAGTAACAGAGCCATGCTATTGTTATAAGGTACTAAGAAACGATGGCAAATATAAAGGATTTTTTTTCTATTTGGACATTGTTTGGTTGACTAAATTCTTTTGCATACCAAAATAACCACCCAAAAACATAAAATGTTTGTTGAAGTGAACATAGTAGTGACAAAATAGTTATTAATAGCTAATAAAAGCTCCACTTCTAGAGAACATCGTTTGCAGTAACGGAAAATATAGAATAATCAAGTCTCTAGTAAATAGGAGAGCGTTCAATACAAATAATTTCTTCTAATGTGAAACTTGTTAGTTGAATGATAAGAGATATGATCATTGGTTAAGACAGCCACCAATTATTAATTTAAGTTGTTACATCACCATCTAATTTCATGAAAGAGATTAACATAACAATGCTTATAAACAAACCATTTTTTATTTCAAAGGTATACGGCATCTTCCTTTATAGAAAATTTGGAGTTCCCGTTGACAATAATTACAACAAAAAGAAAGAAATTATGGAGCTGGAAAAGCAGGTTCCCTCGGATGAATGAGAGCTTCAATTGGTGGTGAATTTCATGAGGCTGTATGTTATCCATTTAGTTTGTTGCAGTTCTATACAGAGGGCATAGACTTCAGTTCAAGCGCTTTGTTGTTGCATTCATGTTGCTGTAAAGACTTAATCATCACTTGCCTTGAAACTTGACATCTTCTTTGCCTCTGCTTTGTGAACTGTTTTTGTTGGTTTAGGTACTCTTGGAAACAAGCATGTAGTAATTGAGCTAATTCTTCAACGATGCAAATCACCAGTAGCATTTTCCTCCTCCATTGCATGATATTGCTGACATTGAAGATTGGAACATGCACTAGTAACGAATGCTGTTGGTTTTCTGGGATTGCTGCAAATGTAATAGCACTATCATGTTTCTGGTATGTGTTTTTTAAATGCAGCAATATGTGTGTGTGTGTAGGTTTATTCAACTGAAGCTATCAAACATCAACACTCCCTCTTAGCTAGGGAGGATAAACAAAAAGACAAATATTATACTATTGGTAATATTAGGAATTTAAGGATATCTTCGATTAGAAAATATCCACGATTTTGATATTATGAGTATTGGTCTTCCAGAATATCAACACATGATATGCAACAAATACTCTTCAGTAACATTTAGATATCATGAGAATTGGTCTTCCAAAATATCAACACATGATATTCGCCAAGTACTCAAATAAGATTGATATCACATCTAATATCATGAGTGTTGGTCTCCTAGAATATCAACACATGATATACAATACTCTCTGAGTAATGGCCTTTTTAGAACATCAAGTTGCATAATATTCACCAAGTACTTTGTGTAATGGCCCTCTAGAACATCATCAATTTGCATAACATTTATCACGTACTCAAAAAAATGTTTATAAGGTATACATGCATTCTCATAATGCTTAACATATTATATCTTAACTTCTACAAATATAAGTGATAATCATTTGGAAGTGGTCACTTCCTCATGATCTACACAGGGGGTAGGCTTATTCAATCATGTAGTCACATGCATGATACCAAATGTTTACATGAAGTCAAAACTCCCTCTGATTTTGATATGATCAAGATCTTCAAAGATCAACTGAAACATATGCTCTCTCCACTTCTTCAGGGAAATGTGTCAGACTCCCTCTGAACATCAATCTCCTGAGCTCCTTTACCTTTGAAGAAGTGTCAAACTTCCTTCGAATATGATATCAATCTATCTTTTCCTGCAATAACATTCCTAGAGGAAAAGATCAAGGCAAAATAACTCTTATAATACAAATAAGTGGTTAAGTAGTTTAACTCATGCATGTTACTAACAACATAAATATATTTCTCATTATTACCGTGATTCACATTTTAATACCAAATGTTTACATAAGTTAAAACTCCCTCTGATTTTGATATGATCAAGATTTTCAAATTTCAATTGAAACATATGCTCTATCCGTGACTTGAGACAGATGTGTTAAGAGTCCCTCGAAACATCAATCTTCTGAGCTCCTTACTTTTCAAGAAGTGTTTTGACTTCCTTCGAATATGATATTAATCTATCTTTTTTTGTAATAATATTCCTAGAGGAAAAGATCAAGGCAAAATAACTCTTATAATACAAATAAGATTGTTAGTAGTTTAACCCATGCTTGTTACTAACAATATAAATATATTTCTGATTATTATCACAATTCACGTTATAATTCTCAATTGTGTGTACACACACACACACATTCTATAATAATGATATTACATTTTCAAAATAAGAATTCACACACACACACACACACACACACACGCATGCACGCACACACACGCACACACGCACATGCACACACACATGCACGCACGTACGCACGCACGCACACACACACACACACACACACACACACAGACACACAGACACACACACACACACGCACGCACGCACACACACACACACACACACACACACACAGACACAGACACACACAGACACACACACACGCACACACACGCACACACGCACACACACACGCACGCACACTCGCACACACGCACGCACGCACACACGCACGCACATCATATTTGGAAAAAGGGGTAAAAATTTATTCAGTAAAAACCAAATTACAAAAGGCCTCAGGCCCAATCAACCAAACCACAACCGAAAAACCATTAAGTTCTATCTTTTTCCACTAAATGCTCGAAAGTCTCCACATAATCAACAGGAAGATCATCCCTATCGGAAATATCCCAACCAACTCCTTTTTTCGATGCCCATTTTGCCAAGGCATCAGCCACTCCATTCCATTCCATGGGAATATGACAAAAGAAGATCTCATCCACAAAGCTACTCAAGTGAAGAATCTCTCTAACAAGAGAGGCAATTTGCTAGTTACAGTCATCTATTCTTTGGTTACTTATCATGTCCACGACAATCTGAGAGTCTGATTCACACACTATTCTCCTCCATCCAAGAGAGCAAGCCCGCTCCATAGCCGCCTTAATGGCCAAGGCCTCCATCACATTATTGGAATGAACTCCTTTGTGAATAGCGAGTATGAAACAAACCTTGCCATTCACATCTCTCCCAATCCCCCCCACACCAACCTATCCAGGATTCCCACGAGAGGAGCCATCAGTGTTAATCTTTAGGACATCATCTGGTGGAGGTTTCCATCTCTCCATCCTACACACTCTTCTTTTGAGTGGCTGAGATCTCTTACTGCTTCTACTTCCCAATCCTTTGTCCACCAATCCCAAATTCTTAACTATCCTGAAGTCGTCGAGATCCACTGGCTCCGTCATATCACATTTAGCATAGATAGTCTCCTAAAGCCTGCTTAAGATCAATTGCCATATTTTAGTGACTCCCAGTCTGGAGTTACAGAAAATTCGACGATTACGCTCCAACCAAAGATTCCAAAGAATGAAAGAAGGTCCAACAGCCCAGGCCACCTGGAGGAATGAAGTTTTCGCAGGGGGTCTGCCAAGGCTATCTCAAAACTCAATAAGAGATTCAGCATGAATGCATCCATGACACCATGCCTCCCACCACTTATGCCAGATTTCTCTAGAGAGAGGTTATAAGAAGAATAAATGAGAAACATCCTCTCCATGCAACCTACAGAGGGGACAGAAAGGACCCTGAAACTCTCTTCTCTGGAGGTTATCCCAAGTAAGACACTTTTTTTGAGCAACCAACCATAGAAAAAAATTACATTTAGGCCAAGAGAACCTATTCCAAACCTTTTACCACCAGGGAATCTCCTGAATTTCATTACATTGACTATCCAGCCGAGCATACCCCTGGGCCACACTGAATATTCTTTTAGGGCTGGGACCCCAAGCCAGGATGTCTTTGTCCTTAGAAGAGCTGCACAACCTAACATAGAGAAGATTGGCCAGCTGAGCCCGAATCTCCGAGGAGCCCCCTGGGGGCCAATCCCAAGGATCCTTCCAACTAGCCACAACCATATATATATATATATATATATATATATATATATATATATATATATATCATATTAACCTATATATAATTTTCAATATAATATAGATCAAATGAATATCTAATTTAAATGAATAAATAAATATCTACTGTATATTTTAATCTATGCTTTCAATATATAATTTTGTGCTTAATACTTCTGTATGAATATTATATATAATAATATAAAATAAACTTTAATCATGTGTTGCATTAATTTACCTCAATTTATCCATGCAGTCTGCTGTTCACCCTCAACACTTATCTCAATAATATAAAAGAAACTTTAATCATGTGTTACATTAATTTACCTCAATTTATCCATGCGGTCTGCTATTCACCCTCAACACTTTATTGCCTGTCTTGATATTATCTTGTGTTACCTTCACTTATGCTCGCCCCTCCAACTCAGTAAATAGATGCATCCATTCATTAATGGTGATGAGGTACGTGGGTTGCCATTTTGTAAGACTTCAGTTTCTCCTTAATGGTGATTTCACTTATTTTATCCCACGAAACATGTCTGATATAATTGCTCTTTAGTCTTTGTCTCACTTGTCATTCTCTGCCCCTTTGATTGTCATTTCAACTGCATTGGTCTTCTCGACATAGGTTGCTTTAGAGTGATATGCTTTATTTTTATAATCGAAAACATCCATGCTCATGTCTCATTCATGCTGAGCATTTAGCCTTCAACAATTTGACTATGCATATTATTCATTACCTTGATATGTGATGACATGGAAGACCAACATAGGCACGTAGTTCCTAGCAACTGACACCCCATACATCGTTGATGCCTCTAAAACTCCAGTGATGTATATCATTTCCTAGCTTGATAATGCGCATTATTATTCCAGCCTTGTATCTTCCATCGTGGCTTTAACAATAATGATGTTGAGGATGTTTCGGTCCAAACAGGTTCTTGAATTTAAGCATATGTTGCAATCACCATCATTGATAATATATATAGTCTCCCCAATTTATCAAGATTTGTCTTCATCAGGCTCCTTAATAAAGACATTGCTGACGAGGTCTGTATTCTAATTTATTTGATCTAAATTTGAGGGCACTGTAGATCTTCTTTCTTCATGTATTTTCTGTTAGTCATTCGTAGACAGAGAAATTGTGGTGTTGAGATGTTGGTTGGAGACTTGTCCTTAACTCGTATATCCTTAGCATTGAATGCTTTCTAAAACTTTCATTCACATGATGACTCTATGTTCCAATATATAATCTTTGTATTATTATTGTTGCAAACCCACTCACAACCTCACTATTCATGAATGCTTGTTTGCTTTTGAATAAGATAAATTAACATTTGGCTTGAGTAACCTTCTACGCTGCCTAGCCATGAAGCACAACACTCTGCTGCCCGTCATACAAAGCACAATACTCTTCCTAGCCCGTAGTCATTACCTTCTACGCTGACTAGATATGGGAGTGATGCATCCACTCAGCACTTCATAACGCCTACCCGCGCCACATTTTAATAGGGTGATCATCCCATATCAAAGCACGAGGATGCCATTCATTTGTAGCCCACAGTTTTCTCTTTACTGTGTATTGGGACTCATGTTTTGTCCATATTTGTAGGTATTGCAATATTGGGAACATCATGTATAATTCCTATGTAGATATATTCACAAGTACCACCATATATGTTGACCGTGTATTGACTACAAAATTTTCCCGATATATCTACGTCCATATAACTAGATATCACTAGTATCACAAATTTGTAGTCTCTCCTACATAGAGCACCAATTTTATCAATATAATTTCCTCATCGTATGCACAACATTAGTTCTGGTAGGTGTTGTCTACACACAAATATTTGCAAATACTTCTATCATGAGTGTCGGATGTTCACCATTGTTATTCAATGATTGATATTACTACTATCTAAAATCTATTCCATTTATCACTTTCTTACATTTGCAGTCCTGTTCTAATACCATGTTAGTTTTTTGGGATCACTACAAATGTAATAGCACTTTCATGTTTTTGGTATGTGTTTTTCAAATGTAACAACCTCATATTTATATTGAGCATAAGCCATGAATAGACATGTCGCTTCATGGGACACACGCACGCACGCACACACACAGATATACATATTTCTCTCATATAACAATATCCTTATATCTCATATATAATTATAGATATAAGTTTATCCGACTGAAGCTATCAAACATCAACAAATGTATGCTCAATGACGTGTAAAGAGTGCAATACCTTATTCACAAGGGTTGTTGATACGGATATGAGGGAGCAACCATTGTAAATGGATCTTTGGAGTGCCCTCCTTCGGCTATGCTTTGTTGATATAAGTTTGGTGAATCCTAGATGCACAATTTTGTAGCTATAAGGCGTCATACAAACAATTTTGTGGTTGTAAGGCGTCGTACAAATATTAATAGAAGCTTGATAGTCTTGTAGAATTTAAAGGCTAGGTAGAAACAAGGGAACTCCTCCAATAGCCAAAAAATGAACAAGTGCAATCTAATAGCTCACATTTGTATTGATCTCCAAAGCCACTAATCCTCCTTTGGATTACTTGTTGGATATTTCATTTAGTTGGCTCAAGCAATCCTTGATTTTCCACCCATCATTCTATGTATGTCAAAAGAGTCCTTACGATAGTGAGGGAATGGACAACTTTGGTAGTGGTGTGGGTTCAATGGGGGAATAAGTCTTAATATATGCTACAATTGTTGTGCATCCATCTCTGTCTTCACCATTTACTTGATCATCAATGTCTTAGAGACTCAATGTCACATTTCTAGTGTAAATGGCTCTACAACTTGGTTCCAACTTCTCGTACGTACGTCTTCCTTACTATCATCTAAAGAATACCAAGGTATCTCTATTTTAACATAGGCAACCAAACTCATACTGTATGCATCGTTTGGAATGGGTACTATTAAATATTTTGAAGCAAGAGTAGTTTGATGGCATGTTGTGTCATATATAATCCCATATACAATGATGATAAACTCATGAATCCAAATTGATAGAAGTTCTCTCTACTTATAAATCTCACAATTCCAAAACACTAGCATATAGGCAATCATTCACATGATAAGGAGGCTTTAATGGTTTTTGCAAAGTGGATGGCTCATTCCTTTAATGGAAAGCACTCCTTGATGCCTTTGTGTTCCTTCACCAATATTTTACCAACTTATTTGCAATTAGGTTAGCTTGACATGGTTGTTTCATTGTGTGATATTAGTGTTGGTCTATACCTAAGGATTTCCAACTAGTTTGCTAATTGATTATCTTAAATATTAGTGTACTTGCTAATAGTGTACATTGTTTTGATTTATTTATTTATGCATATATTTAGCAAACAAATTTAAAAACAAAATATCCAATATCTTGATGTTAGGTGGATGCAATTTGAATAAAATAAGTGTAAAATTCTCAAGCATTTAGATGAATCTAGGTGATTTTGTCCCCTGCTCTTCACAATGTTACTCATGATCTTTAGGTTCGGGGGCCCACCACATACAAGACTTATGCAAGGAGTTGGAATCCTCCATTACACTTGTCTCAATCATCACTCAAAACCCATACAAATCTATAAATAGAAGGAAAAAGACGGTAAACTAATGTAGTGATCTAAAAAAAATCCTATTGAAACATCAACCAAAATTGAATTACAAAATGGTGAGAGGGGGCCCTTCAAAATAGTACAGGCTATGGGCGAGAGTCAAAGGTTTACTTACTAGGTTTGGAGACATGTAGAGGCAGACCCTACTATTAGATTATTCTGTTGAAATGCAGATGCATGTAGAGGGCGTTATATGGTTGTTTAATGGGTGGGAACTCTAGTTATAGTGCGATGGGGGGCTAATGGCTCTCTTAGTCCATCCAAGTTGGTGGCTCTCAATCAATAATTGGTGGGAATGCCTAGCCTACTATTATAAGGGAATGCTCAAATTGCTTGCTAGAATGAGACTTCCCCCTGTAGAATGGGAAGGGTGGGACTTAGACACAGTGAATTGATAGGTGGACCAAGCTATTTCCTACCCAACCCCAATATTGGGTGAGGTAGGGAATAGCTATGGTTGATGAGTTTCGATAACTCAGCTACTTTTAACCATGCTTATTGGCAGGACCATGCTACGACCCTCTCTATTTTCTTTCTCGGCAAGGAAGGCTTCTCAAGCCTTCTACGACCCTCTCTCTTGTGAGGTAGGGCATTATTGGGTCCACTATACTATACTATAAGTGGTGAGGTAGACTTGGACGACCCCACCACCTTGCAGAGGCGGACCTTGGAGATTTCTCGATTCGGATTTCCGAATGGCCAACATCCCTATCTCTATCGGGCAGAGGGAGTCACGAAGCAGAGGAGGGGTATCCAATATTGTTATCTCATATCCAAACTCCACTTTACAACATTTTCATTTGATTTTGGTCATTTACAAACCTGTAACAAAATGCCACTCACCTTTTGATTATATCTACTACACTTGCAACAACATTAAAGAAAGCTCCATACTCCCCACCTCAATTTTTTTAAAACAAACGAAACCTTAAAATAAAATCCAACTCACTCCAAAACATTACTATGCACACCTCTGTTAGAATATGTAGTCCACCAATATAATTGAGAAGGGAGGGGGAGTGAATAAGTTATTTAACTATTATCACAATTATCAACCTTATTAAAATCTTAACCATACAAGTAATATAGTCATAAACCATAGCAAGATACTCATGCACAATGACACCAGATATGTTAACTAGGGAAACCCTTGATTAGAGGGAAAACCCTAGTGGGGATGATACCCACAATATGATGTACTAATATAAATATTCCTTGTTAGAGGATGCACCCTGTTAGGAGTATATGAAAACATTAAGTACATATTAGTCCCTGTTAGGAGTTGTAGAAGGAAAATGGACCCACTATCCAAACAATTTTAGGGGCAAGATCAATGAAATCATTGTCCAAATGATCTTTGTATTATTCCTTGAAAAATAATGGAATTGTACTATATTGCTCCTTCCTCTTTCTCCGTCTTGTCAACCGGACCTCTGCTCATTCTGATCTCAATACCAGATCACAAACTTCACATCCAATAATCCCTTGGATTGCTTACTCGCATTCACCAAACACTCTGCTCCTTTTCACACTTGATTACTTCACATTCAATACATTGATCACACTTATTTACAAACAAGGAAAACATCTTTCCTTTATACTGTATCTTCAAAATAATTCCTTGAGTCTGCCTTGAGGCTTTCTCAATTAATTATAATAAGATAATTAATTATTTCATAATAACAATAACACTGTCGGCTCATAGTCTATACAACTTATCACACATATGACACTAGGGCTTGCACACTCCCTAACTTCACCATTAGACTGTCTTCTGTCACTGACTAATTGCGCATCTCTAGATTATATCTCTATTAGAAGCTATAATGCAATCACCAAAAACTACTTCTTAGGTACTTTGTCTTTGTACTGCTCACTATAAATCAAGTATATCTTCTATACGTCTTTGACTCACTTTACGTGCATTGAACCTTATCATTAGGACACAGTGTGGAACATGTCCTTACCCGTGCATCACTGAAACATTAAACCTCTTTCCATACGACCTTGATCACTATCTGCTACTCTGCTAGTCTTCAAAAAATTACTGCTATGTTGACATCAATGACGAACACAGTCATGAATGCAACATGTCAATACTCTCCAATGCTTAGGATACTCCCCCAAAGGAATACTATCAACATTCATGCTAACAATCTCCCCCTTTGGCATTGATGACAACATAGATGAAAAACATCTAGGTTTCAAGAGTACCAAATAATGTTCCGCTATTGTTGTTGCTTGTTCTCATCTTTTCAAATCCTCTTCATCAATCAAATCTGAAATCCTCTAGAATACTTCTCTGTTTTGCATCTTCTAGATCAACATCATGAGTTGTTCACTAAGCGACTTCTTAGCTTCTCCCCCATTCAATAGTACTCTTATCTTCCATTCTGGCATTAATAACTCTTCATGCTGCATATCTCCCCCATAAAGATATTCCTTCTCTTTTACATGATTTTTTTAAAAAATCTCCCTAATAACTATCTCTCCCCCATACATACTTAGGAGATTTTTTTCATGCATTCTCTCCCCCATTGACATTAATGTCAAAGGCTTCATTATGTCAATTTATTGCTTCATGTCTTCAACCAGCTCAAGTGTCCAAAGAAACTGTTCAATACCAAATGCCAAGAGTCCTCAATGACTCTACTCATCATAGATACTCCCCCATATAGGAAGCATCAACATTCAGTTTGGTCAAACAATAGTCTCTATACCACTGGACTAATGCAATCTCTGCATCTTCTACTTTGAAGTAGGCAGGGGCATAACCCCAAGCATACCTCTTAAGTACTCAAACGTATCTTTAGGTAAGTTCTTCGTAAAGATATTTGCAATCTGATCTTTAGTACTCACAATATGATCTAACTCTTCTTTCTTTTCTTGAATCCAATGACTATCTTTCCATGCTTCATATGCACTCTTAGGTTTAACTTGATAAATCAAACGTAATCCACATATTTCTTCATTTAACTAATTTATGTTTCTGCTCCCAATGATCTATTTAGGAAGGTGATTCTTTGATATACTTCTGCTAGGAGTTGTCAACTCAACTCTTTCTTTTGCTCTAGGCTCAAACCTATGCTCTTCAATTTGATTTCCATTCTGCAAATCATTGTTAGTCTCAATGATAACTTCTACATTATCTTGGTTAGTCTTTGGATCAACAATAGTTACCAAAGCTATCTCTTCTACTATTTCCTCTTTCTTAACCAATTCAAGCTCATTATCTTTATCATCACAATCATTTAAGAATCTTTCCATACTTGCTTTAAATTCTTCATCGTCATCAGAAAATGAACTCTTTCTGGTTTTTCTTACTCTCTTAGGACATCTAGATGAAAAATGACCAAACTCTTTACATGTCCAACAAACAAATTTTTTCATACCTTTTGGCTCTCTTTTCATAAGCAAATCAATACCTTCCTTGATCTTCTTGTCTTCTTCGGATCTGGATCTATCTTTACTTATGCTTCTATTCTTTTGTATGCAACAAAAGGATTTTGGATCTGGAAACTCGATGCTCAATTCTTTACACATTTTTGATGTCTCACCAAGAAGCTCCATCTTCTGGGTGTCAAAATTTCCTCCATTAGACTTAAGACTATCTTTTCTAAAATGACTCGTCAGTGATCTCCCAAAGTTGTTAATCTTTTCCTTCAAGGACTTGAGGGTCTGATACCAATTGTTAGAATATATAGTCCACTAATTTAACTTGGGGGGGGGGGGGGGAGGTGAATCAGTTATCCAACTATTATCACAACTATCAACCTTATTAAATCTTAACCATATGCGCAATACAATTAGAAACCACAACAAGATACTCATGCACAATAACACTAGATATGTTAATAGGGGAAACCCTTGATTAGAGGGAAAACCCCGGTGGGGATGATACCCACAAGATGATGTACTAATATAAGTATTCCTTGTTAGAGGATGGACCCTGTTAGGAGTATATGAAAACATTCAGTACATATCAATCCCTATTAGGAGACTTTGAATCCCTGTTAGGAGATTTTGACCTTGTTTGGAGTTGTGCCAACCCTATTAGGAATTGTAGAAGGCAATTGGACCCACTGTCCAAAAAACTTCAAGGGCAAGATCAATGAAACCACTGTCCAAATGATCTTTCTATTATTTCTTGCAATATAATAGAATTATATTGTATTGCTCCTTCCTCTTTCTCTTTCCTATCAACTAGACCTCTTCTCCTTCCAATCTCAATACCAGATCACAAACTTTGAATCCAATAATCGCTTGGATCGCTTACTCACATTCACCAAACACTCTTCTCCTTTTTGCACGCACTTGATTACTTTTCATTCAATACATTGATCACACTTATTTACAAACAAGGAAACCACCTTTCCTTTATACCATTTCTTCAAAATAATTCCTTGAGTCAACCTTAAGGCTTTCCCAATTAATTATAATAAGATAATTAATTATTTCATAATGACAATAGCACCGTCAGCTCATAGTCTATACAACTTCTCACACATGCGACACTAGGGCTTGCACACTTGCTAATGTCGCCATCAGACTGTCTTCTGTCATTGACTAAGTGCGCATCTTCAGATTATATCATTGTTAGAAGATATAATGCAATCATTAGATACTGCTTCTTAGGTACTTTGTATCTGTATTGCTCACTATAAATCAAGTATATCTTTCGTACGTCTTCGACTTACTTTACGTGCATTGAACCTTATCATTAGGACACAATGTGGAACATGTCCTTACCTACGCATCACTAAAACATTAAACCTCTTTCCCTACGACCTTGATCTCTATTTGATACTCTGCCAGTCTTCACAAAATTACTACTATGTTGACATCAATGATAAACACAATCATGAATGCAACATGTCAATACTCTCCAATGCTTAGGATACTCCCAAAGTAATACCATCAAATTTAATGCTAACAACCTCTTGCCCCCTTGTGTTGCTAGACAACACATTTACTTGTTTTCTAATTTTAGAATCCCTTGCATTCAATCCCTAACACACAATAGGAGGAAGTTTGTATTTTCAAATGCAAATTTACACCACATGGATGCCTTTCTCATCTGCAATTAGATCAGCTTGACATGGTTGTTACATTGTGTGATATGTATGTTGTTGATACCTTAAGGTTTTCCAACCAGTTTGCTAATTGATTAACTTGAATATGAATGAAATCATTAGTAGTGTACATCATTTTGATTTATTTGTGCATATATTGTGGATGCAATTTGTATAAAAGAAATTCAAAATTCTCAAGCATTTAGATGAGTCTAGATTATCTTTGTCCCTTCCTTACAATGCTACTCATGATCTTCATGTTTGGGTGTCCACCACATGCGAGATTTTGGGTGGAAGGCTCTCTTAGTTAAGTCTCTCCAAGTGTAATTAGCTTCTTTACTTTTCTTATCTTAGGCAAGGGTTCAACAACCTTTTGTCTATTTGTATTTTTTCTTGGTTCATAGAATTGTGTTTGATTAAATAAGCATCAAAATATGGGTGTCGACTCAATACAACCCAAATTCCGAAGGGAAAAGAAACATAGGAATAAAAAATGCCACTTGCAATTGGTAAAAAATATACCACTTATAGAAAAATACATGCCATAAGTGGCCACTTACAACACACTATGGTACACATATCAACCACATTATGAGTTGGTAGAAAATTCACCTACAACTTGAGAAAGAGTTTGGAAAGAGGAAGAATGACCTTCCCTTTGTCAATGAATAACAATCCATACAATAATATCATTAGGGGCATCCCTTACATGGAGAAATATGAGGGGAAGTCTCCTTAAAGAGTCCCTTAACATGTGGAGTAGAATACTAACAAGGTGAAAACATCATCCACTAAAGGTTGGTGCTAAATAGAAGCAACTATTGTGGTAAATAATGTCCACATCTTCCCGTGTGCAAAAGGTTTTTTTATGGCTAAGTTTCAAAGTTCTAATGACAGGAAGATTATTTTGTGTCACAATATTTTTTCTTGGCAAGGTAGATTTCCACTTATGGCCAAACCATGGCACATGGATTTTGATCCACTCTCAGAATCCTTTAATAAGTTCCCTATCTGGGTTCGGCTTCCTAATCTTCCGATTCATCTTTGGCAGGATTCAGTTTTTGAAACTATTGGTAATGCTATTGGTGATTTCTTATATGTGGATGCTGACACTTCGAATATTCTCCATTCGACCTGTGCGCTTTCTTGTAGACTTGGATGTTTCTAAGGGCCTTCCTGAGGCGATTTTCTTGGATTCCTCGAGGGTCTCTTGGACACAAATGTTGGATTTCGAGGGTATTCCTTTTCGTTGCAGGAACTGCCACTTGACAGGGCACATTGCTACCCGTTGTGCTGTTGGGAAATCTAAGTCTAGACAACCACCTTCTTGGTGGTCTGGAGCCTCCTCTGAGCACTACACGATGAATCAATCTCGGGCTGCTCCTGTGGATTCTGAGGTTGAGGCTAGCTTCCATTCTGAGCCAGTGGTTGAGGTGGATGCTTTGGTGAATTCCCTGGATGCTCCTGTGAATGCTGTGGCTGTGGATTGCATTCTTTCCGCACTGGTGGTTGAGGAGGATGCTTTGGTCTCTTCGCTAGCTTCGGATGATCCTCCTAGGGAGTTTGTTTCTCTCAGAGAGTTTGATGTGGCTTTTGTGTCCCCTAGTTTCCTCTGGTCGTTATCTTCTAAGGATTGGGTTGCAAAGGCATCGAAGTTTGAGGATGGTTGGATTGTGATTAAAAGGAAGAAGACTAAGTCTTCTGCTCCCCCTTTAGATATGATCCTTCGATCACGTAAGGACAACTTCAAATCAAAAGGAAAATCTTTTGTTCCCTTATGCTAACTGGTTTTTTAGTGATGGTGAACTGGTACAATTTTTGGTTTGCTGGAAAATGGTTTGGGAGGTTTGTTAGGTTGCTTTGTTCTAGTCTGTTGACTTTCTAGAATCCAGTGTTCTTATGGTTGATTTTTCTGGTCACATCTGTTGGTCTCAGGTCCCTGTAAAACTTGGTTTAGCTGTTTTGCTGGTTTCAGGTCCTCTTAAAACCTGGGTGTGCTTAATGGTTTATCTTTCTATTTTTTGTAAAGGGTTTCAAGACCCCTTCAAAACTTGTTTTTACCTTAATCTAAAAAACTAGTGTGGTAGGACCCATGGGGCTCAAGGAGGACAATAGCAAGAAGGTCAACATCATCCTAGGATGAGTACTAATCATACTTGGAACAACCATAAAATACTCAAAAGCATGGACAATCACTTAATTACTATTAGAGTCCTAACAAAGTAGTAGTACCTTTAATATAGTAGAGCACAATCCATGGCCAAATGGCCAATTGAAAAGCAACATTAACATCAAAAGGGGTGGTCCTCATAATCGAGAAAATGAGTCCACTACCTTCCTCTTCCTTGCTCCCCAGTAGAACCACATCTCCGTGAAGAGGTCTCGAGGTGTCATTTTCAATCAAAATGCAAGTAAAAGTAGAACAACCCTTGAAAGAAGTGGAATCAATCTTTGGAAAGCGACAATGAAGTTGTCAATAGCCTTGTAAAAAAAATCTCCTAAAATTGGACGGGAAGTTTAGAGAGACAAACCCACGTTGGATACATGTTGAATGGATCGATAACAAGACTAAAGGAGTTTGTCCAAGGTATATATTCGAGAGGGAATGTACATCCCAAGCCCACAACATAGTCACTCTAGATCTCTATCATTAGAAGAAAAGGAAGCTAATAAAGCAATAATGGACTTTTTATCATCTTAGATATAGCAATAAGTCTATGCTACATAGTTTTGTATTATCTTATGGCTGTATATTTGCAAAAATTGTGTATAATAAAATATTTAAAATATTTTGGACTTACTACTATTCTATATCTGTAAATTCAATTAAGAAAACTAGATTTGATTCCAAATAAATTAGTTTTTGTTCCTACTATGTTAGTCTTTTCCAAATAAAATAAATCAAAACTTGAGAAATATGAATTTAAAATAATTCTAGAAATATAGACTTTAAGAAAAACAACACATTCAAAAGATTGGACCAAAATGTAAATCTTGATGGTTTGTGGCTTCTTGGGTTGTTTGCCCTGTTGTTGGGAACTTTGGTGTGTCCCTATAATTTGTCGGGTAGTATTCCACAGTTGTTTTAAGATCCTCATTGTTATATCTTTCTTGTCCCTTTGTACAAGGTCTCCGGTCATTTCAAAACCCATTTTTACTTAATCAAAACACATTCCAAATAAATAATTAGTGTTAATTGAACATATCAAAGATGTCTCTAACGACTCTTGGCACTTTGAATCCTGATGACTTAATCCTGCTTGTGTTTTGAACCCTAAATTGGAGGTCTTTGTGCATTTTTTGGGTGTTGTCCTTGGGTTGGGGGCTCTTGTGGTGGCATTTGGAGTCACTTTTTTTTCTTAGTTATCGTGCAAAAGGCTATTGTCATCCTTGGTGTGTAGTGGGAGTTAATGACTATTGTTGTTTCTAGCTTAAATCTATTTGTCTTGAGGTTTCCTAGGATCCTATTAGAATGATGTCCACTAGGCAATTTTGTCAACGTCTTGGTACTTGAGCTTACTAAGACGGTGAATGAGGAGGTCTCTCTCCAAATTTTTTTCTTATTGTTGGTGGACATAGCTTTGCGTCTGTTGCCAAATTTGTTGTTCCTTTAAAGGATAAATGTTGACCTCTTGCCTATGTAAGACATCCTCTGTGGTGGTCTGCGGCTCGGATGTGCTGAAATATATGGATTTTTATCAACTGTGCTACTTGGTTTGTAGAATCACTAGTTTCTAGCCTTCTCTTCCATATCTTCATCATTGGGTGATGAATTTTAGAGACTCTTAGTCCTTGGTAATATTGATCTTTTCCCTTGCATAAAGGATTTTGTTGTTGCTCTATTTACTTCTTAAGGACGAATTTGACTCTAAGAAAGCTATGTTTGGAGGAGTCTCTCTTGATCAAAATCTATGTAGTCTCCTTCAATCCTTTTACTAAATTACTTAATGCTCATCTACTATGGGTTTGTCTCCCAAATCTTCCCCTTCATTTTTGGTAGAAATCTTTTCTTGAGGTCATTGGTGACTCCATAGGTTGTTTCTTTAAGGTATATGAGACTACAACAATTTGGATATCTCTAGCTTTGGATTCAGTTTGGTTGACATTGATATATCCACACCTCTCCCTAGAGATGTTGTTCTCATTGTGGGAAATAAGCCATGAACTCAAGAGGTGGATTATGAAGGCCTCCCACTTAAATGATGTTGATGCTTCTCTACTAGTCAACCAAGAACTGATTTTTCTCTTTTGCGATGTAAAGACACTTCTACTTGGTGGAAGGACACCAATGATGAAAATTTGACTATCCTAGATTATGATTCTTCCTCTGATGATAAATCACAAGCTGATGATGAATCCACTAAGGATGAAGCTGCTATTGCAAATTTGGGTGATGTTCTATTACAAATCGGGCCTCATTAGTTCCTACTCTTGTTGGCTTGGCCCCCTCTATTTTTGTGGACCCTTCTTGTCTATAGTTGCTACTCTGCTCCAATCTTAGGCCAATGATGTACAACTTTCTTAACACCTTGCCCCTTGTTCTAACAATTTTAAATAGAGTTTCACAAGGTTCTCCCCATTGTGGTGGGGATCCTAATGATAACAACACTTGGACAAAGATTTGGTGACACATGATTTTTTTGCCTCTCATTCTTCTCCTCATGCTATGAGTGAGTTGTCTACCTGCTCTTAAGGTAGGCAACTAGCCTTTTTGCTAGTGTGTTTTTTTTTGTAGTTGCCAACACCTTTATTGTTAGTGTGTTGTTTATCTCTCTTAAAAATTTTGGGCTATGGTTGTGTAAGGGTCAATGCGCTTGTTTTATTGTTGATTTAAATAAAAAAACATGTTCCAAATAAAGATCTATTTGAAACAATTCAAACTTATGGGAAGAGCATCAATAGTTGAGCATGTTTCAATAGTTGTTCACTCCTCGTGCACCCAACCCTCCAATTGCTAATCTTAAAGAAAAAAATGATAACTAAAAGCTCATTAATAAGTTTCACATGTACAATAGCCGATCATTTTTTGGTTTTTTTTTCATAATTGACCCAGTTGTGCACCACCACTACAATATTTGTGCATGACTATTAGGATATATTCCCCTAAGTATTACCACTTTTGAGTGCATGATTACTGGATCATGTTTGAGTAGGTATTGTGTGACACCTTGAAATGGCCACTTTTTGACTATTCAACACTTATGAATTCTATAGAGAGATTTGAAGATGATAAAAAGATTCAACAAAATCCATTGTACAACTTAAGCTCTATGGATGTGTGAAGTTAACTATAACAACTATTGGTATGCTTTCCATAAGTTATTTGTAGAAATATAAAGAACATTTGAAAAAAAAAAATCATTGCAAATAATTGAACTTATTTGAAATAGTAAGAAGATTTTTGCAAATAATTTAAATGAACTAAATCAAACTTCTTTATACAAAATAGGTCCAACCTTTATTTGCATTACCCTAAAGCAATTGTTTAGAGTAAAAATAGTTATTCAAGTTGTGGAGTCTTGGAGAGGGTAGTTTAACACAACTAAAATCCAATAGACTACTATAAAACATCTGTCTTGTAGTAACTTTAAGCCATCTATAATTATATACCCCTAAGTGCCAAATTGCTTCTTGTAATAATAATTTCTAGTAATAATTTAAAGTTGTTATGATACGCTTTTCTTTTCTCGAAATGAAGATGGATATGATGTTGATGACGCACAACTAAAAATGGATACACCCCATCTTTCTCTTTAAGCGTGCTTAGGTTGTTGGGTGTGAAGATTTCATCAAGGCCATTAGGGTGTGCTCTTGCAAAATGTTCAACTAGGTCTCCTAACGGGGAATACACTACATAATTGTAGGAATTTGCTTACTTATTCAACTCCTAATTGAGCTCTCATTCATCAACTCAATTACAAAGAATAGCTCAACTATAACATCAAACATCGCAAATGGAGAGCAGAGACAAAAAGCAAGGACATCATCCAATGTGATTTTTTTTAAACACTAGTTTTTTTTCCAATAGATTAGGAACAAAGTATCAAACTAAGACAAATCAACTAGGAACCGGATCTAGGTCAATAAAAATGTAGTCTGGACCAACAATAAACCATGACCACAATTGGTCTAATTGTAGGTAAAATGTATGCAGACCTAAAGGGGGGTTGTCAATGGAGTATTCAAGGGTCATTTTGAACACAATAGAGTAAAGGAAAGATGTGCACTGAATTTTTTTTTTTCGTCCCTTTACACCCTAACACTATATTCATATCAAATACATTTGGAGGACACTCTTTCAATTCACCATTATCGTAGGAGAATACGAATTGGGAGAATAAGGAGAGGATAAATTGTTGGGATAGTGAGGGTTGAATAGGGAAATAGACACAAGTGATCTGAAAAGAATCAATATGGACACCATCATGCCTGGAACAATGAAAAGGCTCAACCTAGAATGCTAGCTCTTGGCAAATGGGTTCGCAAGACCTCCTCAACCTTTTCATTTTCTTGCTAAAGCTACTCATCCATAGATTATTGGAAGGATCTTGGTGGATGGACAAGTCAAATCCATTACTCTGAAAGAACTTCTCACTCTTCAAGTGTTTGAACTCATCCAATGAGCCATCATTTGTATGTTTCGGTACTAGTCTCCTCCCATTTCCAAACTCATGCTCTAGTGTGAATCTTCTCGGGTTAATGTCAATAAGGTTTTTTTGCATTGATAATGGTCAAAGTCATTTAATTGTTGTTTTTATATATAAAATGCATAGAGAGTCTACAAAAAATCAAATCTTTGTTCATTTCTAGTTTTGGTTTGTAGACTCAACTTTAGATTCCCCTACTTCAACCCATCTAAAAACTCTATTCGATTTTCTCCTTTATGGCTCTCATGCCCTTCTATCTTGCTGGAGTTCAAATACCTTTATATGATTGAAATAATGGCCAATCAAATGGGTATATTTTTAAAAAAATATTCAAGACCATATGAGAAAAATGAATGCACTATTAGGGTTTCTATATTGTTGGACTTAAACAAAAATCTCTCTAAGGAGTTACTATCACCGTCCCTTTTGGTGTTTGGAAACAAAGCATCATAATTGAGGACCCTATATCAATTAACCTCAACTTGCATTGTTTGGGTCATCTCACATCCAAGTGCTAAGAATTGTTTGTCATAAATTATTGTATGCTTTGACCTTGCTTCTATAACAAATCTTTGTTTGTTACCTTGTGGTGGTTGCTCTAGGTCTCATACTAAACCTTTAGTTAGATTTCTCCAGTTGTGAATCAATTCAATTTGACATCAATTCCTAGGATGTCACTTGCTATGGGAAATCAAGCGACTTGAGACCTCTCAACTACTTATAGCAATAGGGATAGACAAATCACCACTTTTGAGAATGCTAGGAAAGCTGATCTTTAGAGGAAAATTTTCTTTATTTCCTCAATCCTACTAACACAAAGTCTCTAGGACATATTTATCTTCATGGAATGCACCTAAAGGGTATTGGTAGTTCAAAAAAAACATGTAACATATCAATCCATTTGGGAACCAATATTTAATGCTAATTTTTTTAATAATATGTCTTCAAAATTGTCTCTTCAAGATGGTCATCACTTTGAGATTTCTAATCAAGTTGTGTCTTAGAAAAACCTTGAGAATCTAGTCTCCTCAAAATTTATTAAACCTTCAAGACTAGAAACACATTTTAATCCTATCTCATATCTCCTATCAACTAAATAAGCATGTTTTAGAGGGGATATTAGATTTACTGACTAAACTCAATGTTATGGTGGATGAGACATTAATTTAGTATGGCTACCTTGATATGTGAAGCCCAACTTGTATCCCAAGCCACATCACTTTCTAATTATTTTGATCCCATAGCTAGAACACTAATTTCTCAAGGTAAGCCTAATTTGAAAGATATTCTTTAGACTAGAAATGTTGAATTCCTCCCTTGATGTCTATAATTTTACAAGTCTCCTAAAAGAAAGATCAAGGGAGAAATTTGGTAGATCTCCTCTTCCAAAAACTAAGGGAAATTTGGTAGATCTCCTAAAAGAAAGATCATCAAGGGAGAAATTAAATCAAGCATCATTCTATGTTTGACATCATTAGCCCATGGGGAGTAAGGTCCTCTCCATGAAGGCTACGAAGATCATGACAGGTGATGTTAGGGGCATAACAAACTTCACCTCATCAATTCACAAATTTATGCAAGAGGATCACACATCATTCTTCTCCAATAAACAAAATCCATAGAATTTGAACCTCTTCAACCTTCTGTAAAATGAAAGATATGGAAGCACATTTCGTCTTCTCCCATTGGAACCTCTATGGATCTAAAAAATCTAGGGAAGGATAAATGTATCAAAGTTCAAAATAATGCATCTAAGGAAAATTGGCAACAAATACAAATTGAGCCCTAGGGAATTTTTCGTTGTTGCTTACATTGTTGCTATTATGGCTTCTCCTTTGCATGAAAAATCTAGTGTTTCGATGTCATCCACCCCTGCTATCTTGTCTTTCATCATGGGGAATGATCCAATCCTAAGTGGTGCGGTCAAGAGTGTTGCTGTGAAGCTTTGTGTGGCTGGGAAGGGCTTAATGGGGTGTAGTAGGTCTAGCAGGGATGAAGCTAATAAGGCTTATGAGATATCTGCATCATATGTTGCTAAGGCATATGCAAGGTCTTTTGTTCCTAAGGGGAAGGATCCCTATTTGGTTTACCCCCCATTTTTTCTTAGGTTGGAGAAGGACGTGGTGCAAGATATTGCAAAGGAGATTGTCTCTCTTTCTAACTATGTAGTGGTCTTGTGCCTCCAAGGTCTTTAGTTGAGTCTTTTAGAGTTGCATGCTTGGGTTTTCAGAGTTTGGGAACCTATTTTATCTGGTACTATCCACCTTTTCCCCATGGTTGAGGGGTTCTTCATTGCTAAGTTTGATGAAATTGGGGATCAGAAGGAGATCCTTTGTGGCCCTTCTTTCGCTTGGTTGAATGAACACCTCTCATTGATGGTGAAACTATGGCATCTTGATTTCTCTTTGACAAATGAATCCTTTTATAAGTTCCTAATCTTGTTTTGGTTCCCTAATATTCCTCTTCATCTTTGGGTAGATTCCTTGTTGGAAGCGTTAGGTGATACTATAGGTAACTTCTTGATGGTTGATGAAGATTCATAAAGTATTTTTCATCCACTTATGTGAGAATTCTTGTTGAGATGGACATTTCAGAGGATCTTCCTGAGAAATTTAATGTTTAGCTTCCTAATGGGAGAAGTTGGATTATGAAGGGATTCCCTTTAGATATAAAAAATTCCACAACACTAGGCATTTGGCAGCTCATTGTGGTCTTCAAAGGCCAAAGACTAATAAGGCTTCTTCTTGGTGGAAGAGGGATTCTTCCAAACACTATATTGTTTCTAAGAAGAGTGCTCATGCTTTGCTCACTGTTCAGTCTTCTTCTCCTATTGCTCATGACCTTGTCCCTTTTCAGATTATAGCTTATGGCATTTTTGCGAGTTGTGAGGTGGCTGACTTGATTGTTGTTGTGGTTTCCCCTATGATGGCAAAGGTGGACAGGGTTGAGAACCCTGGAATAACCAATTGTCCCTCTGTTGGCTCTACCTATGTCTCTTCTGTTGGTTCTTCTATGGTAGATTTTCTTATTCTTGAATCATAGGTGGCAATCTCATTGGTTGAGGAGGGGTGGATCCCTATTACTGGAAAACATCATAAGAAATCCTATCCTTATTTCAATATGAATCTTTGCTCCCAAAAGAAGGGAGGTAAAGGAAACTCTTAGTGTTTTACTTGTATTATTAGGTTGAGGGTTTTTCCCCTTAGGGTTGATTGGGAATTCTTTCCCTTTAGCAACTGGTCTATCTTTATTCTATCTCTCTTGGTTGTTTCTCGTTGAATTGAAGTGGACTGTTGGACCTTTGTTTGTTTACTTGATGACAGAGTTTCTTGTTGGTGGCGATCTAGATCCCTTTTAAAATCTAATTGTATGGGGTTTGGGTCCCCTCAAAACCTTCTTTTACCCTAAATCGAAAACAAATACAAGGTTGAATGTTACAATATTTTCTTTCAACTTTTCAATGTTTATGGTCTCAACGTGACTATTCAAAAAAAAGAGAGTTGGGATTCTGTCTCAGTTGCATATGTTATTTCCTCAAACATCCCATTCATTTGTGGGGTGGATTTTAATGCCATTATGTCTCCTAGCTCCAAGACACAAAAAAAAGGTGGAGTATGTCTTCCCACAAAGGCAATACAAGATTTCAAGGATTTTGTGTCTTTTAATGATCTAGCAGGTTGCATTCCAAAATAAGGAAGTTCACATGGACTAATAAAAGAATTTATTTCATAGATATTTTGAGAGGTTAGGCAGGTTTCTTATCAACCCTACATAGATACCAAAATATGGCTTTTCTAATTTCTAAATCTTATCGTTATTGGAGTCATATCATTTTCCCCTTCAAGCCTAATTTTACAGTGGCTTCTCTCTTAAGAAACTTAAATCTTCATTTAAATTTGAAAAAATGTGTTTCAAGGATCTATTTTTCCCCCTACTATTGAAATCTTGATGACAAAGTATGTCTTCTTTTCAAAGTTCTAGATATTCCACCTCTATAATAGGCTTCAACATTTTCACTTCTAAGTTTGCAACTAAAAAATATGATGGCTATTAGTATACAAATTTTCCCTCTTCAAAAAGTTAGCATATTTTTTACTCTATTACCAAATTGGAGAAAAATAGAAACACTATCAAATGAGTTCTTTGAATAACAAAATCTCTGTATTTACAAGTACATCTTCCGACTTCAAAGATATAGCAATACAAATTTTATTGTAAAAGATTTATTTCAACAATAACTTTTCACTAGAAAGCATAAGGTTCAATTCACAATGATGAAAAGAATGTGCAAGTTAAAAAGTAATTCAAACTTGACAATAATTATTAGCCACATGACTGCATGCTATTGTGAAATAAATCTAAATAAACTCATTCACAATGAAGGCAAATATGTTATCAGGATTCAAGATCAACAATATGTAATGCAGAGAATGAATTGGCTATGGATACATTTACTCCTGTGCGAAAATAAAAGCTCGCTTCAAGAAACCCATACAATTTTCTAGCCAAAAATTGTATATCAAACCATACAATTTAGATATTATTGCATTTAATATAATAGTATCACAATAAAAAATTGATATTTAACTACAAAAGTATCAATAACTAGAGTGCTAACCCTACCAAAGTCTTCAAAATAAATTGATATAGCCGCACAGGACTCCAAGATTCAATTTTTCAAAAATTGTCACGGGGAGTTGGAAACTAACTTTCTAAAAATGAGTCTTTTAGCAACTAATTAAAGGAAAAAAAACTAAGGCACATAGCCCCTAGATCCTATCTATTCAATTCCCAACAACTACATTGGGATTGACCTATTGCTGTTGATTTTAAGGAAATCTACATCCTGCGTCCTTCCACTTCTTGTATGCAAAAGCAACTTAAATTAAGTCCTTTTGTAGGGGCACTTCGATCAACTCCAACTTTAGCTTCCAAACACGTCCAATCCTGTGGACATGGTCCATTTTCTTCTCACGAGCTTTCAAATGATCCCTACACAAAATCATCATAGAGTCCGCACAGGAAATGGTAGTGAAGTCCTTTACTGTCAGCTCCCAAATTTCTTTAATTATCTTGATCCTATCTTGAAAAGAAGCCAAAAATTCTTGTGTCCCTTCATTAGGTTTATCTTCATTTTCCATGATCTTAACATCAATGCACTTGATGTCATTGTCTAGGATTTATTTGAGGCACTCAATATCCCTTAGTAGCTCTGAGACTTCTTCAAGGCCTTGCTCGATGGTCACTTTCCTCCATTTTAAATTAGCTCTAGTAATGAACATGAAATCAACATCTACTGGAGCATCAGGTACATCTACCAAGAATATCGTAGTACCACAAGTTTGGATTTCCGTTATCTAGATAATGTATTCAGTCCACTTCACTTTCTCACTTTCCCATGCATTCAATTCAGATTCTAGCTTTGCTACCATTTTGGTTGCCCATTCTTTGGTCTTAGTAAATTCAAAGATGTCACTTATTCCATTGGTCATTATAGTGTCTACCCACTCATTAAAGACTCTAGCAACTGACTTGTCCCTCTTAACTTGATCAATGAAATTTTTATTAGTTGGAGAAGTAACATCTACAACCGAAGCACCACCTAGACTGCTAATTCATCAAGATTTTGGAGGACATGAATATATTCTATCATTAGTTATATAGTTTACTTCATCTCCTTATCTTTCCAATCTTTCTAAATTCTATACTCGATCTTCTTATTGCTGGCATTGTAGATCTTCATATCTACAACTCTAGTAGCCATCCCAAGATCAGTTCTCTTTACCATGAAGTATTATGGCTAAAATTCTTCTTGACTTTTGTCCCTAGTGGGCTTGTAAATATCTTCTATCCAATGCCATGTTTTATCATCCACATCTAGTATGGTCTCAACCTTTGGTTTCTTAGTCTTGGGAGTTCTACCAAGGTGTTTTCATACCATATCTTGCACTGGAAGAGTGACTGGCACTAAGCTTCTCTTCTTATCAATTCAAAGATCAAATCAATTGGGAGTGGAAACATCACTATGAGTTTAAGAGCTTTGAAGACCTACATGGATCTCCATCACTTGCCTATTGATTCTGATCCATATGATCTATCACCTTTACAAAGCTCTGAACAGAGGGTTCTGGTTTTGGCTCCCTTTCGTTGGTCTCTTTGTCTAAAATCACTACAACTTCCTTTATCCTTTTTTCCTTTTTGACTCAAAGAGTGTGTGATCCTTCTAGATGTTTGAATTTGAACTTGAACCAACTCCTTTGTATGAGGTTCAACATCTTGTTCCAAAACCCATTCACCTATAGGGGAACATGCTGCAACTTGATAAGTATGAGATGTGGAATTACTAAACTAGAGCTAGTTGAGATCATCTGTGGGGAATGCTTTGTTCCTGTAAGCCTTAGTTCCTTCTTCATCTTAAGCCAAGATTTAGTCCTATCAATTATATGTATAGTTATCGCATGGAGGTCCTCCTCTTCTGGTTTATCCCAATCAAGGATGGGCATAGGTAGCACTTCAACTTATTCTATGAACACAGAGTCTAGGACTTCTTCATTTTCTGCCTCTTCAATTGGAGCTTATACTCCAAATTTTCCTTGATTGTTAACCGTGACCACAATCTCTTCCTTACATCTAGGTCATCTTCACAGTTAGCCCAATAATCCTCCACATGTGGTTCATGAACAAATGAAGGGTTGAATTCAAATTGAGAACTGGCAAATTTCTTGCTATCAAACTTAGGCTGAGAGGAGTATGGTTACAAATTCATAGTTTTTATCTCTTCCCTGAAGTTGAGGGAATCTTGGATATTTTTGCAATGATAGTGTCCTAGTTCAATAGGGAAATATACTTTGAACCCTTTCTAACATTACAACTTTTATCAACTTCAACAATTTTGTGGCACACCACAATCAAGGCATATATGTTCAAACAATACCTAGGTAACTTCAAAGGCTTCCCTTGAAAACTCCCAAATCTCAAGTAAGTGAACCTAGGGAATTGTATAAAATAGCTGCCATAGATTGTGATCGGTTGTATAGTCTCTTCTAATAGCCTTGTTATTTTCCTTGCCTTGCAACTCAAAGACCAATCTGGCTAGGAAGATATCTTGAACCCTATGGAAATCTTTTGAATTTACCTTTTTCCATAACAAGGGGTAAAAATCATATATGGCCATATTGTCAACCCATACCTCATGGGGAAAACATTCACACTGTCGGAAACAATCCTACACATAGAAGAGGTATGATGACATATAGAAGCCTAAAGTACTAGATACTTGAGAAAGCTCTTCATGCAACTTGTTAGCGATGATCTCAACCCAATCAATATATTTGTCTTTGGATAGACTAGTTTCCAGACAAAACAAGATTAAATGAACTCCTTAGAGATGAATAGTGAGAAATAGACAATACAAATGTCAAAAGGGAAAATGCAAGAAAATCGTGACTGGACATGTCACTGAGTAGTTGTAATTGATCTATCACCTTGGAGAATGTAGTGGGGCCTATCACATCAAGCTCTAATAGGAAGATAGGAGAGGAGAATTCAAATTTGAATTCTTCCAGCAAGAAAAAAAAGGTCACAAGAAACTCGTGACTTTTAATAATGAGAAAGTACACTTGACACACACAACTTGTGAAAATGATATAAGACAAAGGAAGGAGACACACATGACAAAGACTACATAATTCAAATTTTAAATTCTTGGATTATGGTTTGTAAGAGAATGAGTAAGGATTGTATATAGGTGATCATTTTTAAAATGAAAAGATGAGATTGCATATTGAAAAGCTAGAACGTCAGAGAGCTAGGCTATTTGCAATCTTAGAAGAAGAGGAGAGGTAGAAAGGGTGAAGAAATAGAGAGTAGGAAAAAAGTGTGTTGAGTTAAGCCAGTGAGTCAAAACATACAATATGCAAGTGTGTTGAAGCTAAGGAGAGATGAGCACATAAGTGATTTAGTGTGAGTTGTAGAGCTGAGGAAGAGTGGAGGAAGTTGTAGATTGGTCCATGAGCATAATGGTAATCTACATCAAGCTAAGTCAAGTAGCTATATTTGAAAGGTCAACCATTTTGTTGATATCTTGAAATTACAATAGTGAATCCCACTTAGGGTGGACTCTAACAAGTCCTTTGTATAAAACCTCCTAACAGAGTAATGCACTAACCTGTGTTTCAATTCCTTTAACTAGGTCAAGACTCTAACAAGTCTCTCTCAAATACCTTAAATGGGTAGAACTTGATAGTGTCCTTGTAATATTTTAACATGAATAAGCTCTTGGTCGGACACATTCTAGAAGGGTACAAGTTTCATGAACATTGCCTCACAACCTTGGTTTTTACCCTAATCAAGTTTCCATGAGATAAATTGGTGTTATATGTGTACATGTTTGGCTTAATTTCTATACTGCTTATCTACTTAATGGGAAGACTACAGGTAAGTTATATTAGCAAAAAGGTAAATGATAAAACTTTGGAATAAGTAGTAATAGACTGATTTTCCTCTTCCCCCTCTCAGTATATTCAGTATTGTGTGCACCAACAACTGATATCAGATCTTGTTCCTCTAAAGATATTCTAATGACTAGAGGAAAATATTTGAATGATGAAGAGATAATCACCAAAGTTTTCTAAGGAAAGCTAGGTCATGTGGTGTGGGAATATAAAGTTGCATCTTAGAACACTGGGAGATGCATACTGGAAGCATGTTGAGGCCAAGTATGTTTAGCTAGCAACACCTCTTAATGTAGACCAAACAAAGGAGAAAGAAATCAATGTTGCTACCATGGATGCATTGGTAAGTACTCTCTTATATATTGAATATTTTGATTTGAAAGACCTTGATACTACATAAGAAATTTGGGAGAAACTCAAAACTATCTTTGGAGGAGACAAGCATGTCCAAAAGGAAAAGGTTAATAGCCTAAGAAGAAAATATGTTGACATAGAGATGTAGGAAGGAGAAAACATTGAGCAATACAACAAGAAAATAAAAGATGTAGTGGTCAACATAAGAGTGTTACAATATTTAGAATAACTGAGAGGGGAGTGGGGGGTGGGGGGGTTAATCAGTTATCCAAGGTCCAGATTTTCTAATTGAAAAAACAAACACTTCAACTACTTTAGATCTTAACACCAATTATCTCAACCTCTATAGTAAACTTTCTATAACATAAGCTAGCAGTCCAATGTCCTAAGTATAATAGACTTGCAAAATGTAAGCATTAATAGTAACCCATCACAAATAACATCCACACAAGTTTGACACTAGGATTTAACATGGAAACCCAATTTGGAAAAAACCACCAGTAACATGTCACCAATATTTTCACTCTTCTAAAGTGAGCTCTATTAGGAGCCAATCTTGTTAAAGGTTACAAAACACACTGTTAAATGTGAGCTTGTTAAAGGATTTAATCACTTGTTAAGAGTGGCCTTGTTAGAGGATTTTATAACATTTCATTAGAATTCCACCTTGATTTAATTATTTACATATGACTATTAGGTCAACCTTGATTAAAGGATTCCATACTAATACAATGGTTAGAAAGTAACAACATATTTTGATCTAGAAAATACAACTCACTTTGCAAATACAAATCATAGTTCAATTCATAAGTTGATCCACTAATTGGCCTTCATTTTCATCTCTATCTCTGATTCGTTTGGCAACCCTTCAAGCAATCATTCTTCAAAACTTTGTTCAACCTCCTGCTTAGATTCACCAATCAATAGCATCAACAACTACTCCAACCTTCTAGGTCCTCATACCCACTCACACAAAAAATCTTAGTTCTTGTGCCTCCTTTAATAGGTAATTATGATCATTTACCGCTTAAAGAGCATCATAGATCTTAGGGTTTTGTTATGTTCATCGAATTCTTCTGAGATTTCATCTCTTCTTTTCTCTTCTAGAGACTTTTCCAAACTTCTCCTTAAATCCTTGCATAGAAATGTGCAAACACGGTTTCCCTTGATTTAAATGTTCTAGGTCATCCATCCTTATCTTCAACATGCTTTACATATTCCAAGAAATCAACTCTGTCGGTTAGAAATCATGATTTCCTCATAAACTGTCAAAATGATGTCCCTTGGCCAACACTATGTTCTAGTGCTCGGTCATCACTGGGTTGCTCAGTTGCTACTAAAATTTTTCTTAGCACATATACTTACACTTGGTCAATAGTGATTCTCGGTCAACACTACTTCTTCTTAGCACATACTGTGGCTTGGTCGACACTGACATCACTCAACACAAACTTCAAGTTCCTTAATCTTCTTCTCTGTTGCTCCTGGTCAAGCCTATGAATTTGGTCAATCTTTCATTATTTCTTCAAGGCTACAATATAAATCTATTCTTCACTTGTAACATGATTTAAAAAATCACTTTATCTTGTCAAAGTCTAACTAATCAAGTTCCCATTTGTAGTTTATTCTCATAACTCAACCTTTCCTCTAGGTGCTTTTGTTATGTCCAACTTCTCAAATCCTCTTCATCAATCAGCTAGATATGGCTCTCAAATTAGATAGAAAATTGTCTCACCAATAAGGTTTGACATCAATGCCAACATAACACTTGTTCCAATTGTAGCTTTCAACAAAGAGGAGCTGGAGGTAGGTTGGAGGAAGATGATGTGGTGAGCATACTCAAGATGCTAAAACCATAATATCTCATATAGGTATCAACTATCCAAGAACTCAGATCATGGAGAAACGTGAAGTTTCTCTTGATGCCCTAGTAGGAAAGCTCACAATGTTTGAGTTGGGTAGTTATGATAACAACCTTTCTAAGGGATATGTGGTATTCAAGTCATCTTTCACACTTGATACACATAGAAGAGGTAAAGAAGTGGAGAGAACTTCAAGAACCAATAGAGACCTTGAGAGTCTCTTTGTTGAAGAAGATGAACAGGAGGAGCTAGAGGAACTATAACAAGAAGATTATCTAGAGGTAAAGGGAAGCACAAGGGCAAGCTTCCTTTAAAGTATTTTAGCTACAACAAGATAGGACATATAGATGCAAGATGTCCTGACAATGAAAAGAAATATAAGAATAGAAGGGAAAAGTTTCAAAGACAAAGGCAAGAAAAATTTCTATCTTGTAGAAGAAGATGTGATTGACGAAGAGTGAACCGATTCAAATGATGATGAGGAAATAGCCTTCATTACAATAAAAGTAGAGTAGGTAGGAAGAGCACTAATATCCAACACCATCCATAAAATAATTGGATCATTGAGAGTGGCTTCTCTCATCACATGATCCGAGACCAAAGCTAATTCCTCAAAGTTGATGAATTTGATGGAGGAAAGATAAGATTCAATAAAACGATGCTCCATGTGATATAATAGGTATGGGTTCTATATCCTTAAATGAATCCAAAAATTATGAAGATATATATTTAGTGGAAGGACTGGAGTATAACCTATTGAGAATAACTTAAAGTTAAGTAATAAAGCTTATAGGTTTGAGTTTGGCAAAGGGTCTTGCATGATATTAGTCAAGATAGGTAAGTTGTTAGCAATTGGTGAATAAAGAAAATATAATCTAGTTTACCTTGACTCTACTATAAATAGTTTCTTTATAGATAATTTTGATAACAATTGGCACTGGCATAAGAGGATATTCCATGTAAATTTTGATAGCATTGTAAAGGTAGGAAGAAAGAAATGTGTGAGAGGCCTACCTCCAATTGTTAAGCCTGATAATGCTATGTGTAAAGATTATCAATTAGGTAAGTTAGCTAGTTCAAGTTTTTCTAGAAAATGATTTACTTCTCAAAATATTCTAGAAATAATGCACTTTGATCTATGTGGTCTTGTAAGGAATAAGAGCCATTGGGTGATAGATACTTTATATTGTTCATAGATGACTTTTCTAGGATGTGGGTTATTTACTTGAAGGAAAAGTCAAAGGCATTCCACATGAATAAAGTGTTTAAAGACAAAGTGGAAAGAGAGACATGCAAAGCTTTGAAGTTCCTTAGATCAAACATAGGATGTGAGTTCACCTTATAAGATTTTGTAAGTTAATATGAGGAGCATGGTTTCAAGAGGCAAATATCAGCCCCAAGAACACCCCAACAAAATGGAGTTGTTGAGAGAAGAAACTTGACAATGATTGACTATGCCAGAACTTTAATGGTTCATAAGAATATTGCACAAGTCTATTGGTGAGAGGTAGTGAGAACCACAATGTACACCTTGAATAGGGTATAGGTGAAGATAGTTGCCCATAAAACTTCGTATGAGTTATGGTTTACATACCCACCATTAGTGAATTAATTTAAAGTTTTTGGAAGCAAATGCTACATTAAAAGGGATGAGTATGAACAAAATTTCAAAACTAAAAGTGATGAAGGGGTCTTCTTTTAATACTCCATGAAAAGTAAGGCTTAGTGATGTTTGAACACCCAAACAAATAAGATAGTGAAGTCTATCAATGTGAAGGTAGATGAGTTCTCTAAAGAAAATGATGAAGGAAGCAATAGAGAACCTGGAGACTACAAGCGATTTTTTTAAACACCACTTGTTGCACCTCTAGAAGAAGAACCTATAGAAGTTGTATAGGAACAAAATCAGGAAAAAGAAGTCTAGCCTAAAGAACTAGTAGTTAAAGTTCCTAGAGAAGAACTGGTGCTAACCTAGTATGTAAGAAGACACCACTCAGTTGATCAAATCATTGGAGATAAAGAAACTAGAGTGATGAAAAGGAGAAAGATGAGAGAAACTACTTGTCTACTCTCATAAGATGAGCCAAATGCAACAAAAGAAGCCTTGAAAGATGAAGAGTGGTTGAAGGCTGTGGAGGAGGAAATTGAAGAAATAGAAAAGAATGAGACATTGACCATGATTCCCTTGCCTAAGGACAAGAATGTCATTGGCACAAAATGGGTGCATAGAAATAAATGAATGAGGATGGAGTGGTTATAAGAAACACTTGGCCAGAATTGTTTGCAAGGGATAAGCACAGGAAGAAGGAATTGACTATGGAGAACCTTTGCACTAGAGGCTAAACTGGAAGTCAAGATACTCCAAGCATTTGCAACTTACAAAAGATTCAAGGTGTATCAAATGGATGCAAAGTTTGGATTCTTGAATAGAGTCTTAGAGGTGGAATTGTACATAGAACAATCGGAGGGGTTTATATCAAAATATGGAAAGGACAAAGTGTACTCATATATAATCAATATTTCATTTGTAATTAATAAAAAGTGATAAAAAAAATGTCTATCTAAAGAAGGAGACAGATGTTGGGTTGTTAATCCTTGAAATATGTGTGGATGATATCATCTTTAGAGAAGATTATAAAATGAGAAGGGATTTTTCTTAAGAAATAAAGAAAGAATTTGAGATGTCCATGATTGGAGAGATAAAGTTCTTCATTGGGATACATGTATCTCAATTAAAGAGTGTAATCTTCATAAGTCAAGCAAGGCATGTGAGGGAGACTTTAAAGACCTTTGGACTAGAGGAGTCCAAACTAATGAGTGTCCCAATGGCAATTGGTTGCAAACTATCAAAGAAAAATGAAAGCCTTAAAATGAATGAAATGCTTTACCAATCCATGATTGGTAAACTACAATATGTGGTGCACAAAAAACTAGACATTACATAGACAACAAGGATAGTGGCTAGATTCATTTCCAATCCTAAAGAGTCACACATGGTTGTTGTAAAGAGAATCTTCAAATATCTGAAGAGTATTGAAGAATTTGGTCTATGTATCCTCACAAAGGAACCTTTGAACTCTGTGTCTTTACTGATGTTGATTGGACATGAAATATAAATGATAGAAAGAGCACAAATGGAGATGCATTATTTCTTAGAGGACAACTGGTAGCATGGCCCAATAAGAAGAAAAACTATATATCTCAATCAACTGTAGAAGTTGAGAAAACCAACTTCACAGATTCTCAAGAACACCTGAATGCAAATATCCTGCAATGAAGAGAAACCAAAAAATAGAAAAAGCAGAGCTTAGAAGTTCTCAACAATATGAGAGCAAAAAATGTATTCTAAGTTATTGAAAATGAAAAGTACAAAGGTTCAACCTTCAAAGGTGAACAAAACCCTAAAGGAAAGAAAAACTAGGTTTGCACATTATAATTGATATAAAATATTAATTATATGCACCTAAGAGAACTAAAGCAACTAGAGTAATAAATAACTTACTCTAACACCCCCCCCCCCCCCCCCCCAAGCGAAGCTTAGGAGGAACCTAACCTAGCAAAGCTATGAAAGCAAGAAAATGGGTCCTAGCAACAAGGCCTGATCAGGTACCCAATACAAGGAAATCTCTGTATACCAGAGACAAAGGAGAAAACCCAATGGGAAAAACCCCTCTCCAAAAAGAGATAAAAAAACAACAGAAAGAAAATGGCTCAAGAGACTCTCAAAACCATAAACAACCCCCCCATGAGAGATAGATGAGACATCAAAGCCTCCCCAAAATGATGAAGCCCCTGTAGAAATGAACGAACCACTGGAACTCCAATGCGGAAGAAACAAGTGCACAAAACAAGGAAACACACGAATGACAGGAAGGCCTAATTGATGCTCCAAGGAGTAGACATGATGATCTTGAAAAGGAATCCCCAATGCAGGTGTGCTGACACTGTCATGAAAGAGGAGATGAATGTCCTTTGTAGAATTTGCAACAAGTTGTCCTGAAGGCTCAATGAGTGGAGCTGGAGGGTCCGGCAGAGTTGAAGAAGAAAAGACTTCAACGGGATGTGGTGTGGTGATCTCAGGAACAACACAAAGGTTCACATGTCCTAACTGCACCACATGATGCTCTCATGAAAGAGAAGAAGTATGGTCTGATGATGGAGATGGTGGACCAAAGTGTGAGAAGGTGTAGAGACAGGTGGTATGTTCAATTGTCCCTATAGCAATAAGGCCTCCTGTTGCACTATCTTGAATGTAGACTGAATCTACAGTGAACTCAATTGCCTTCCCTAATCCACAGTGTGTAATCTAATACATAAAGAGAATATTTGCAAAGAGAGATGGAAAATACAATACATCACGGAATGTGCCATCCTGAATGCGAACTGAACCTTTCCCCTAGACTGTTAGAGCAGTGTTATTCCCCATGAGAATATGAGGAATTAGAGAAGCATCAATAGAGAAGACCCCTTGAGAAGATGTCATATGGTGAGAAGCACTTGAATCCAGTATCTAAGGGACCTGGGAAGGGGATGCAATGGAAGCCCGTAATGCATGACCCTATCCAAAATTTGGTGAAGATTTCAAAGAGGTGGATGAAGACTGAAAGGAAAACCCTTGTGAGGTAGAAGAGGATGGGGATGAAATAGAGCTCTTTTGAAGAAGAGCTTGCAAATCTACAACCTGTTTCTCATAGCCATCAAATCTCTTCTAAAAATAATGTGCCTCATCATGAGCTCCTTTTCGACAATAGGAACAGGAAGGAGTCTCTGTCTTCTTTTTCTCCTTCTTCTTAGAAGAAGAGTATGGACCAGTAGAGTGCTAAGAAGAGGAATCATATATCTGCTTCGGCTTCTGCTCCTGTGTACCCTTGGCAAGTAATGCCTGTGATGGTGAACTTGTAAGTGAATCCATCTGAGTGAGCTTGGACTGCTCATGAGTTAACCTGTCACAGAATATCTCAAAAGAAGGCATATGATGTCTATTACCCAAGGCATCCATAATGGAGTAGAAAGTGGAAGAACATATCTGATACTATCCTCGCAACTTTGAGAGTATCAAAAAAATACACTCATCATCTATTTTGTTTCTACCACATCCCTACAAGATTGTGCGTAGAGATTTGAACTTCATCAAGAAGTCCTCAATGGTGGGGAAATCGGTAGGTCGCAAAGAAGTCAACTTTGCATCAAGCTATAGTGCCCGGAACTTATTCACTGTGCCAAACAAAGTTTGGAATTTGGTCCAAATAGCCAATGGAGTTGTCAAACCATCCAAGTGAAATAGTAGACTATCTAAGATGTTCAGTGCAATCAATCCCATGGCTTCATCCATTTTGTTTCTATGTTGAAGAACCTCAAAAGGGCACTACATAATAGGTTGGTTCACATCTAGGCATGACCATAAGCCTCTTGACATGAGAAGCCCAATCATCTGTGTCTTCCAGGTGTGATAGTTGTGTGGTGTGAGCCGAATCATAGAAGGATCTGACATTGAGAGAAAGAAGAAGATGGAAGTAGAAGGGTCTAATTTTGAAGCAAATTATAGAATAGAAAATCCTCCCCCCCACAACGAATAAATATATCCCCCAAAACCAAAGCAACAACTATGGAAAAACACAAAAATTGAGAAAAGAACCTAGAATTCAAATGTAGAGAAGAGGAAAATAGAAGCCTCTATTTCAATACCAAATTTGGAAGTTCAAACGAACTTAGAATCAAACAAAACTAGCACCATTGTCTTCGTCTTTGAGTCATATTTTTGTCACTTCTTTCGGATCACAAAAATATGTCCGTATACTCAAGTTATGAGCAAAACATCAACTGCAGGTCCAAAAGAGGAGCTCACTAGAAAAATACAGACCAGGGAAAAAATTGACGCCTGTATGACCGTCACAGGCCGTTGCTGGAAAAAATTCCAGCTACCAAAAAAATGATGTCAGTAGTCAAAATTTGATGTCATTAGTCAGAATGATGACATCAGTAGGGCTTGGGCTAGGATGATGTCAGCCGCTAGGAAAGTGATGTCATTTGATGAAAAAGTGACATTAGCGCTTGTATGGTGGTCAAAAAGCTAATGTCAACATGTTGGGAAGTGATGTAGGCATGCCAGATTCTGACATCAGCATTGGGTGGCCGCATGTGGCGGCGACGTTAGCTGAGGTTGTGCTTGGGCAAAGGAATCCGGTGGCTCAGTCGACAGAGGTGGTGCCTAGGCAGGCCGTTGGTGCCAGTGAGGCGTTGGCCACACTGCGAGTGCTATGTCAGCTGTGGCTAAGCACAGGTTGAGTGCGGGTGGCGCTCCGATGGCGTCGGGGTGGCTGTGGGCGAAGCGCCCAAAAAACTACCTTTTTTAATTTTAATTTTATTTTTTTGAACCTTGCGTCCTACGACCGTACCAAGGGGCCAATTTTTTTTCTTCCAAAATGCCCTGTAGCCTAAAACGAAAAGTTTTATATGTTTCTTAACTGCAAATGACCTTTCAGATCCAATGGCAGTGTCTGTTTAGGCCCAAAATGCCCCAAAAAAAAACCCTTCACCCTTTTCAGGAAAAAAACTTCAAAAAAGCTAGGGTTTTTGACTCCAAATCGTGGCTTCAAAAATCTTCAGATGAGGAAGCAATAGGTCCGCTCTGATACCATGTAGAAGTTGAGAAAACCAACTTCACAAATCCTCAAGAACACCTACATGCAAATATCCTGCAATGAAGACAAACCAAAAAATGGAAAAAATAGAGCTTAGAAGTTCTCAACAATATGAGAGTGAAAAATGTATTCTAAGTTATTGAAAACAAAAAGTACAAAGGTTCAACCTTTACAGGGTGAAAAAAACCATAAAGGAAAGAAAAACTAGGTTTGCACAGTATAATTAATATAAAATATTAATTATATGCACCTAAGAGAGCTAAAGAAACTAGAGTAATAAATAACTTACTCTAACATCAACAACATAGACTGAATATGTAAAATTGTAATCAAATTGCTTGGATCAAACAACTACTGGAATGAATTTAAAAGAAGGTAGAAGAACCAATGGTTATAATCTGTCGCAATACAAGTGTCATCAACATATCAAATAATTTGGTGATGCACTCAAAGATAAATCACAGCTCTATTAAGTATCACTTTTTGAAAGAGTAAGTTCAAGAAAAAGAGGTTAGGTTGGAATATGTCCCAACTAAGGAGTGCCTTGCAGATATCTTTACAAAACCTCTGCAAAAGGATAATTTTGAGTACCTTAGAGGAAAGTTAGGGGTGATATCATGCATGAAGTAGAGCAAAGAGGTGAGGCATCAATCCATGATCCTCAAAGATTATATTTACAATGGATTTTTGACCAAGTGGGACTACTCCATATGGGAGCAATCACAAAGATAAAAGGGAAGATATGCACATTTTATATTATTTTCAAAGGGGGATAAGTGATAAAAAGCCATGGAAAAGTAAGAAGAGGCAAAGCACCATGAGCGCAAGTAGTATGGGGAGAAGTAAGATGCACCATAAACAAAGTAATGAGGAGTAGAAATTATACCATAAGTGAGAAGAGTACCTACAAAAAAAAAAAAGTGTGTGTGTGTGTGTGTGTGTGTGTGTGTGTGAGAGAGAGAGAGAGAGAGAGAGAGAGAGAGAGAGAGAGAGAGAGAGAGAATAGTGATAGAACACCAAAGGAATCAACCATCTCAGTGGAGATGTTAAAAAGGAGAGAAAGGTAATAACATGTTATTATTTGCCAAGCATGAAGTAGTCATTGAATTTCTTTTAGACATTGAGAAGAATTTGCTAAGGCATGAAAAAGTGTTGAAATTGCCTAATGTTGCCATCAATGCCAAAGGGGGAGATTGTTGGAATAAGTATCAAAAGAGCCAAGCTATTCGGTTGATGGAGCTTACTAGTAAGATGTGTTATAGAATTATTAACATTGATGTCAACAAAGAATTGAAGTGTCAATCGCTATGGGAAAATAAATCGGTGAGACAAGACATGAAATGAGTATGTCTAAATTAGAGGAGGACAAGACTGGAGTATGATGAAAGAAGGTTAGGTGAAGATAAGTGATCTTCAAAATATCACTTAGACAAAGTGGGATAAGTGTAAGTCAAAATCGAGCAAAGACAAGACAAGGAGAAAAGAAGTAGAGACTAGTTGCCAGAAAAGACAGGACGAAATGAAGTACTTGGAGATGACTGGTGAGGATAAGGAAGTAAAAATTTCAAAAGGGAAAAGGAAGGAAACCAATGAATGGACATGTCACTAAATAGGTGCAATTGATTTGACATCTTGGAGAATGCATAGGGAGCTATCACAGTGAGCTCTAACGAGAAGATAGGTGTGATAATTTGAATTTGAATTCCTCCCACCGAGAAAATAAAGGTCACAAGCAACTAGTGACTTTCCATAATGAGAAAATTCACCTGACACATGTTCCCTATGAAAATAGTGTAGGAGAAAGGAAGAGAACACACATAAAAGAGACTACATAATTCAAAAGTTAAATTCTCAAATTAGGGTTTGTAAGAGAACGAGAATGATCATATATATAGATGATCATTTGAAACATAAAAGATGGGATTGTATATTGAGAAGATGGAATGCCAGAGAGCTAGGATATTTTCAATATCAAAATAAGAGGAGAGAAGAAAGGGTGATGAAATAGAGAGTTGGAGAAAAGTGTGTTGAGTTAAGCCAGTGAGTCAAAACACACAGTAAGAAAGTGTGTTGAAGTCAAGGAGAGCCAAGCACATAAGTGATTGAGTCTGAGTTGTAGAGTCAAAGAATAGTAGAGAAAGATGTAGATTGGTCCATGAGCATAAAGGTGACCTAAATCAAGCTAAGTAAAGTAGTTATCTTTTAATGGTCAAACATTTTGTTGTTCTTTGATAATTAAACAACAAATCCCATTGAGGGTGGAATATAACAAGTCCTTTGTATTAAATTCCCTAAAAGGGTATCACATTAACTTGTGTTACAAGTCCTTTAACCAAGTAAAGACTCTAAAAAGTCTCTTTCAAATCCTTTAACTGAGTGGCACTTGACAATGTCATTGTTATCTTTTAACAAGGATAAGCTCTTGACTGGGTGCACTCTAGAAGGGTGCAAGCTTCATGAGTATTGCCTCACAATTGTGGTTTTCACCATAATCAGGTTTCAATGAGATAAATTGGTATTATGTGTGTACTTGTTTATCTTGCATGCTATGTTTTTTATTAAGGAAAATAGGTTTTGATGGGGCCCTAAAACCCTACAAGACTAAAATATTAATATAGATAAAGAACTTAAAGTATCAAAAACATAAAAGCCACATGCTGAAATAGCCCCCCATAGAGAAATGAGATAAAACCAAAAAAAAAAGGGAAGTAGAGTAAAAAACCAGGAAATGCTTAAGGGCCCGTTTGGTTGCAGGCGTAGGAATTGAAAATTATATTTGAAAATATGAATGGGAATGGGACTAGGGAATGGGAACAGAAAATTGTAATTCTAGTCCTGTTTGGTTGTATAAATTTGAAATTGAAATTGGAATAGGAATGGAAAAATAGTTAGATTCAGAGATGAAGACCTTATGAATATGAAATGAAAACCTACGACATTATGGGGAAATCACTATTTTGAAGCCATTGATTGCCGATGTTAGATGTTTGACAAAGAGACATGTTTGAATGCGGGGCAGGAGCTCAATTTTTGGTGTCATTCTCCAACTTTGAACTTCTTTGTATAAGGAATGTTAGATATTAAAATTATTGCAAATTTTTACTTGTTCACAGGAACCATTTTTGACTTGGCGTCTAAGGGGAAAATAGGTCGATTGGTGCCAACGAATTGCAAGGAAATTATTGTTTTTTTTTTCCTTGTGCGCCAGTTAGAGGCATTGACAGTATGTGCCGCTTTCCAAATCATTACGGCTCCACCCATTTCTACAGATCCAAGGCTATCTATGCAAGCTCAATTCAAAACTCATATGGAGGCCCAGTCACATGATCTGGGGAATTCCAAACAGCATCTCCATTTAACATAATACCTGTTTATAGTGCTTTCACAATGAGTAGAATGACCAACAATTCAACCAAACCCCAAAAAATATCAAATGGACCCAACAAGATTATCAAATATGATTAAGTGAGATTGAGAATAGGAAGGGGCATTCCAATTACAAGTATTTTTGAGATTAGACAAAAGCTCATTTTGGGCTATTTTGGGAATTTGTAATCCTATTCTACATTCCAATTCTGCCAACCAAACAAAGAATATAATTTGTATTCTAATTTCTAATGCCAATTCTCGTGCTATTCCAGCAACCAAACGGGCCCTAAAAGCTAGGAGAACAGCTCAGGCAATTTCTCTAAGGATTTTCATAGCTTAAATCTCTAGCTTAGACATTCTTGTAACCACCTCTTTTAGGTCTTAAAGATCTTTATCAGGTTCTTGGATGTCTTTTTTCTTTGTCTTGGATCTGGTTCTCTTCCTCGATCCATCCTTAGGAGACTTATTTTTGTCACTCTTGGGAGATTGGTCATCCTCCTTACTGACCCTGTGTTCTTCAATTTTGTTTATGTGAACCTTTATGTTGTCGTTAGATTCTTTAAGAATGTGATAGCTTTGCTCACCAATTTTCTATAGAGTGCCCTCCATGGTCTAAACTCTACTCTTCACTTCCTCCACTCTATTTTCCATATCCTTTTCCTCCTTGATTTTCCTATTCTGAATGCTACAATTATCCCTCTTTAATTGGCCCACTCTGTATTTAAACTCCTGGATTTCATGAAAATTCCATTTTGTGGTTCGATAACTATCAATAGCACTATTTTTTGCATTGTTAAGCACATCCATCTGAGGGTTTTTCTTTGTGACATTGCTCAAAATAACAAGGGTAGGGTCAATCAACTCCTCCATTTGTATTTTTCCCTCCTTATTCTCCTTAACCAAAGCTTTAATCATCTCTCTCTTGAGCCCCATCCTCATAGAAACATTATTAAAATTCCTCCAAACCACATTCCTATCTTTGCTCGAAATCATACATGTGTAATTGTTGGACCCAAATTCCTCAAAATCTTGCTCATTCTCTTCCCCAATCCCCTGCTTCTCATCTTCCTCATCTCTATCCTTCCCCTCCTCCTACCTTTTCTCCTTGGATACGACATCTCTCCCTCTTTTCAACCTCTTGAAAGGCTTGCCCGCATAATCCTCCTCTTTGTTCGCAGGCATCTTAATAGTAATGTTTCTCTTTCCACCTATCCTCTTCTTATTTTCCTCCTCACTGAGATTGGTATCTTCCTCCCCATTAGAATTGTTACCCTCTATATCCATGCCCTTCGCCCTCTCATTGTAGTCTCTATCAAATGAAATCTCAATACCCTATTTAGGATCAATATTATCCTTTTTCTCCTTTTTTCTCCTTTTTTATTCTCTTTTTCCCCTTTTTGTGTTGTGGGGTGGCATCCTCCTCCATATTCGAATGTATCTCTTGGTTGTCCTCACTATCAGATGGGGTATAATCCTCTCTCAACTCATCTAACTCATCTTTACCCTCATTTCCCACCTTACTATTCTTAATTTCTTTCCCCATAGTCCTAGCCTTAAAAACATCATAAGTTAACAACAAAAGCCCCTCATGGAAGGATGGATTACTTATGTGCTTCTCCCTATGGTCATTGATATTCTCATTAATAGATGAATATAGGAAAAAAAGGATTGAAATCTTTGCCCCATACCTGAAATGGTTGAGAAGCATGAAATTATGAGTGCAAAGGCGATTGAATCTTGTGTCAAGGGAAATGTACTTGATGATAACCATTAGCACAAACCTCCATAGTGGCTTGATAGAGCTTGGCAGGTAGTAGGTCCTTTTCTTCACCAAAACCTTCTTTTTCTCCACATCCTTGGTAAATTCGATCATAGCCTGCCTAGAAATCTGTCTATCTCTGTAGAATTTCTTCCCAATAATGGGTATTCCCATCACCATAGAGATAACCTCCTCCATCACCGTGAAATCCACCCCATCAATCTTAACAATCCCCTCATTCCAAATCTTAACCATGCTATGTGTAACAAAGGGTTTCCACCCATGAAGTCATCAATGAACATGGTAACATCTCCTTTTTTCAAAATGCTCCACACCTTAGAGCGCTAACGCCACTTCTCTACTTCATCCTCAAGCCTCCTATGTCTTTCCTCCACCATGTTTTTGTCCTCTCTACAAGCTTTTCTTCTTGTAGTGATCTGTTTTAAAGATTGATTCCAATTGATATGAATTATCTTTGCAAAACTTCTTTTCACCTTATGTACTTGATACCCAAAATTGAGCCTCAAAGTGTGATAATGAATATTAATAATGTGTTTCGTGCTTTGGCTATCATACTTACACATCATATTTTGGCACATTTCCCATAACACATAACCTTTCATAATTGGCCTTTAATGTTTCCAAATCTGCCCGAGATCCTCTCCCTTTCTATCAACTCTAGGATTTATGGCAGAATATTATACCCGTTATCCACCTTTTCATTTCATCATTCTTGATTGCCCAGTTGGCCAACCTATCAGCCACTTGATTAGCTTTCCTATACTCATGAACTACATATATATTATCAAAAGACTTAAGGATCTAAATGCAATCTTCAATGATATTCACTATCATCCATGTAGGCTCATTCTTCTCATTAAGATAGTCTATAATGCTCTTGGAGTCTCCTTCCAGCCATAAATTTTTGATTGCCACATCCCAAGAAAGTTTGATTGTTTGACGTGCCATAGTCACCTCCACATAGTGGTTAGTTTGTATACCTAGAGGAGCCAAAATAATAGCAATTCCTTTTCCATGGGCATTTATGATGATTCCACCCACCTTAGCCTTACACCATCAAAATTTTCTTTACACCAACCCTCAGATAGGAGAGTCGGTCTACAATCCTCCCTCTTATTTGTGTCAATTTCCTTTGTGTTAAGAAGAGGGTTATGACCTTTATTCGTAGTGTAGTTTTCTAACAAAGTGTTAAGGCTTTTGTGGAAGACAACTTTAGCATTAGTTACTTTCTCCCTAAAAATTATATTATTTCACTCCTTCCACACTCCCCAAAAAACATGAGGCAAAGTCCATTCCCACAAGCTTTTATTCACATCCCCATTAGCCCCATGGTTCCATTGTTCAAAGATATCTATAGTGTTATTAGGAAAACACCAGGTCATCTTAAAGAAAGACAGGAAACAAGACCATATATCTCTGGTGAAGTGGTAGTGTATAATGATATGATCCACACTCTCGCTATGTTTTTTTACAAAGAATGCATCTATTAGACATCAAATGCCCCCTCTTGGTGAGGTTTTCCACCATCAAGATATGGTTTTGGAGCATTATCTAGAAAAAAAATGTTGGCTTTGGGAATAAGGCTAGGATACTAGGCTTTGGCCCAAATAGGGATTGTTCATTATTTTGCATGGTTTCATATCTTGAGGAAATAGTGTAGTTTTCATCCTTTGTCTCTCCCCAAATAATAGCATCCTTGTTGGGGGATAAAGGAATAAACCTTATCATGTCCATCAGTGGCTTTAGCTCTTGGGACAACTCAATCAGATTCACCCATTCATTATTGTCCCTGTAGTCACTCACTTTAAAACCAAATCTTTCCATACATAAGTTTTCCCATCTATTAAATGACTCAATGTTCCATAATGGCCCTTGTCTTAGCTAGTCATCATGCCAGAAAATTATATCTTCACCATTTCCCAATTTCCATTTTGTTTTCTCAATGGCTATGCCCTTCACCCTCAGAATGCCATTCCAAATATTGGATCCCCTTGGGTCAAGGTCCCTACTAATGACCTATTTTAAATTTAGATTAGTTTCATATTTTTCCTGCAAAATATCCCTCCATTCCCCTATGGAGTTGAAAATCCTCCATATCTATTTAGCTTCAAGAGCCCTATTAAATTGTTTCAAATTCCTAATCCCCAACCCCCCCTTCTTTTTGGGTCCACAAATAGTCTCCCAAGCCACCAATGGGTACTTCTTATTTCCTTCAGCACCAACCCATAGGAAATTCATCTCAATGGATTCCAAAGTATCAACCACATTTGTAGGAATAGAGAAAAGGCTTAAAGCATAAGTTGGCAAATTCTACAGAGTAGATTCAATCAGAAGCGCTTTGCATGCTTGACTCAGGGTAATGCATTTCTAGCCCGCCAACTTTCTACTAAATTTATTAATGAGATTGTTCCAAAAGAGGTCAAGGGGGTTGTTCCCCAGAGGTAACCCCAAATATTTAGAAGGAAGAGATCCAATATCACAACCCAAAATGGCTACAATTTTCCTTTGTCTATCTACATGAGTGTTAATAATGAAGACCAAGCTCTTGTTCCAGTTAATGAGTTGACCAGTGGCATTGGAATAGGTGTTCAGAATGCTCTTCACTTTTCTAGCTTCTCTCACCGAAGCCTCTCCCCATAAAATGGTGTCATCCATGAATTAGTGATGAGAGAAAATCAGGGGATTGGAGGATGGTTTTAATTCAACAACTTCTCCCCTGCTCCTTTTGTCATGAATAAGTCCTCCTAGAAATTCTGCCATAATGATATAGAGGATCAGTGAAAGAGGGTCACCTTGCCTAAGAGCCTTAGAAGATTTAAAGAAATCAGAGGGGGTCTAATTAACCATCACCACAAAAGAGGGGGTGGAGATCAGTTGAGATATAATCTTTCTAATTTTATCATTGAAACCAAAAGCTTCCAAAACTTTATCCAAGAACATCCAATCCACCCTATCATATGTCTTTGATAGATCAAGTTTGAGCAAAAAGCCTTCCTTTTTACCTTCATCTAAGGAATGGATCACCTCATGCACTACAATGATGGAATCAAGGATTTTTCTACCAAGGATAAATCCTGATTGTTGAGGTGCAATAATCTCCAACAGTAATTTAATAGTTCTATTAGTTAAAACCTTTGAAAAAATATTATAAAAAGAGTTGTAAAGACTTATAGGCATAAATTTTTCAAAACAATCTACACCTGTGACTTTAGGAATCAAAACCAGAAAAGTAGCATTGATCTCTTTAAGCAAGTTCCTAGCTCCAAAAAATTCCTAAACCACTTTAACAAGGTCATCTTGAATAACTTCCCAATAAATTTGGAAGAAAAAAGTTGGGAAACCATCTAGACAAGGAGCTTTTTTAGCTGGCAGAGTGAAAGCAACCTCCTTCATTTCCCCAAATCCAAGAATAGCCACTAGGTCCTTATTTTGGGTAGCAGTTATCACATTGGGAATGGTATTGAGAATTTCCTTCTGGTCCTCCCTCAAGTTTAACTCTTTGGATAGGATAGAAGAGAAATACTTAATTGATTCCTTTTCAATCTCTTTATCTTCCCCTATAGTATTGACCCCTTTTTAATACCACTAATTCTATTGGCAGCCCTATTTTTCATTAGTAGAAAGGTGAAAGAATCTAGAGTTTTTATCCCCTTCCTTTAACCATACCGATCTTGACTTTTGCCTCCAAAATATTTCCTCTTTGCCCATGATGTTGTGAAGGTCAGCCAGACTAGTATTTTCAACATTCAGTCTACTTTCATCATAACCCATATTTTGTATCTCTTCTGACACCTTTGCAAGTTCCTCCAAAATCCTTTCTTTTGATTGAAGTATGTTCCCAAAGTCTATTTTGTTCAACTTTCTGATCTCCATTTTAATGTTTTTAATTTTTTTAGCCACCTTATACATAGTTGTGACATCCACATCTATACCCCACCAATCCCTAATTTTGTCATAAAGACTAGGGTGTGCAAACCACATCTTCTCAAATTTGAATGGGAAAGCCTTTTTCCTATTGATAGTTTCTAAGGTGCGAGTAATAAGGGAGTGATCTGAGCCTAGTCTGACCTTAGAAGAAAGTTTGCATTGATAATGGTTCATCCAATGCAAAGTGATTAGAGCTCTATCCAGCCTAACCTAAACACAATTTGTTCCAACTCTCTTGTTAGACCAAGTATATTTTCCACCTCCTAACTCAAAGTCCAGAAGGACCAGGTCACTGATCAGATCTGCCAATTGTTTTCTGCTTTCCAGATCCAATGGGAGCCCATCTAATTTCTCTGTGGCCAAAAGAGGGGTATTGAAATTTCCCACAATAATGCCCTTAGGGTCTCTCAACTTGGCCATCAGATTACAAATTGTATTCCAATATAGTCTTCTACCATTCTTAGTGTTTGGGGCATAGATATTTGTAATGAACTAGCTTTCCCGATCCTTGATTTTTTGAATTGAATAAGAAAAATGTTACCTTCATAAAAATGATGTTCGCTTTTCAATTGTCCTTCCATATCACTAATAGACCTCCTGAAGCACCCTCAGAATCTGTAGCCACAGACTTCATTCCTTTATTGAAAATAATGCTTTCAACTTTCTCCTTCTTCAATTTTGTTTCCTGAATCAAAAATATTTATGGCCTGTGATCCCTTATCATATTCCTAAAAATTTCTTGTTTGTGGATTCCATTGAGTCCACAAATGTTCCAAGATATGACCTTCATAATTTATTTTGGGAGCATGTTTCCTGGATGGTTCTTTGGGTTCCATCCACAATATTTCTCCTTGTTTCTTCCTTTCTGATTTGATTCTTCTTCTTCCTATCTAGAGTGTTGGATTTACTTCCTACATCAGCTTTAACTCTGCTCCTTGTAGCTACAGGCGAGACAGGTGATTGGTCCTTGTTATTTTCCTTTTTCTTATTCTTAATTGTTATCCAAGGTCCCACATTATCATCTTTTTAGCTATCCAAGAGTGCCTCCACTCTTGAAATTTGTCTAGGAGTAGAGGTAGATACCATTTCTCGAATTTTGTTAACTTTCGTTGGAGACACCCAAGTCCTTCTACTCAAGTTTGATTCCTATGATTGAGGTCCCTGCACCTCCAAAGTTCCCCTATTCTCCTAGGTGTCTATAATGAAGGAGTCCTCATTGATTTACTCCACTATGATCTCACCATCCTCAAGATTATCCTTACCTCCTTTATCTCCCTCCCCAGCTTCAAGAGCTATGATTTTAGGGTTGGTCTCAAAATCTCCCATTCCACTGTTCTCATTTTTCCATTTGGGCCTTTTGTTGCTCTATCTTGTCATTTACTTTCTTTCCTTCTGAGCTCTGGTGATCAAGAAGGTTCACCGTTTTGTCTCTCTCCCTTAGAAATTCCCCTTCAAGATTATTTCCATTGGGAGCTTTCTTCATTTTGTCTTGCATGCTATGTTGCTTATCCACTAAATGGTCAGAATATTGGTAGGCTATATCAGTAGAAAGGTAATGATAAAAGTTTCAATTTGTTGGTAATATATTGATTCGCCACACCCCACCCCCTTGGTATATTCAATATTGCAAGGAGCACCAATTTGGTCTCACTAATGGTTCAATTGATTTATTATTTTTAGATGCCATAGTTTTCACAACAAGTGATTTTCTAAAACAAATACAAAATATTTTGAGGTGCCCCAAAGAAAATTAAAATCATGTAAAAAATAGCAAAAGATTTATGCAAATAAAAAAAGAACATAGAGAGTTTTTAAGTTTGGGACTTGGTATTTTTTTTAATGTAGCTATCTAAATAGAGATCTTTAAAAATAAATGGAGCAAAGATACTAAAGCACATGATTTATGGACCCTACATAATTAGTAGAAGGGTAGGGAAGGGAGTTTATAAATTGGAGCTTCCATCAAATATAAAAAATCTTAATGTTTTCTATGTTTCCTATCTTAAGAAGGTTTTTAGACGAAAAATAATAGTTTTAATTAATCTAAAACCTTTAGATGATGAACTAAAGGTGATTTTATTTTTCAAATATGCATTGGAAACAAGGGAAAATAAATTAACAAACATAAGCATAACCAAACAATTGATCAAATGGAATGATTTCCCTATTGAAAATGCAACTTAAGAAAGACCTAAGATCTTAAACATCAAGATCTCCATTGCTTGAGGACAAGAATTATTTTAGAGGGAGGCATTCTTATGTTCCATTTCCAAAATAGAACTTACTACTTATTGTAAGTTCAATTTTCCAAAAAGAGTAAGTCAGGTCCTAGAAATAGACAAAGAAATCACATCCTTTATGGAGAAATGGTCAAATTAGATTTAATGTCCAATTAATAAATGTTACTTCAAATACATTAGAGGCCAATATATAGCACAATTTTGGAGGAGTTCAAAATGGTAGTTACTTTACCTTCTAGAGGTTGAGTCATGAGATAAACAAATGATTAAATGGTCCAATTAGATTTAATGTACAATTAATAAATGTTATTTCAAATACATTAGAGGCCAAACTATAGCATGTTTTTGGAGGAGTTCAAAATGATAATTACTTTACCTACTTGAGGTTGAATTATGAGACGAACAAATGATTCTCCTAGTTGGGAAGTAAAAGGAAGAGTGAGACACCTACATTAATAGTTTCCAAACTTCATATTGATATTATCCTCATCTCGGTATGGGTTTTGGATGGCCAAAGATGAATTTTGAAAGTGGTTTTATTTAAGTAAGTATTAAGTTTCATTTGAGATACTCATCTTGTTGTTTTACTAACAAGTTTTTTCATTCTTCAAAGACCTTTAAACCCATGGAAAAGACTCAAGAAATAGTGTTTGAAGGTTTCTATGAGGGTTAAAGATGAGAGTTTGAGGTTCTTCCAAGTGCAAGCTCATTAAAAATTTTCCTTCGTGTATGATGGTCTAGATTTCTTGGTTTGATTTTTCAACAATTTGTAGGTGTTTGTTGAGTATTCTAAGTTTTGCATTTCTATATTTTGTTGTAGCCTTCATAATAATATAGGGGATGCATTTTATTGTTAATAACCTGTTTAGAAAAAGAAAATTATTCCAATTAGTTGTTACAAGTGTGGTGAGGATCAATTGAAAATTTGAATTTTCATAGTTATGCTTGATGGCACCATTCACTCTCAATTTGAATAAGGTTATTGTAGATGCTAATTATTATCTCGGTCCATTTATGAAATTCAATAAATGGTTAGCCATTTTTCGCAATTTGCACCATCAACTATTTATCAATTTTGTGAGGTTAATTGCATTATTGGTATGTTTATTTAGTTAGTTTCTTGGTGTTTTTTTGAAGTAATCTCACAATTTTTACTGAAATGAATTTGAAGTGTTCTAAATCATTATAAATCTTATATTAAATTATTTGCAAGGGATATTAGATGACCAAAATTTATTTTGTGTGCAAAGAGTTCACATATTAAATTTTGTTGCTTAGCTCTACTTCCAAAATATGCCTCTAAAATTTTTTTTTTATCATAAAATAATCTAGTTGGCCACAAGATATTCTCAATGATTGTCACTATGAAAGTGTTCCTTAAAAAAAAACTATATATATTGAAGGTTTTCCTTCATGCTTATAGATTTTCATTAATTCAATAGGCCATACTTGTGTCTGTTCATTTCCTTAAGTTCCTATGTTAGCCTTTGATATTCTCCCTCTACTAACCTCAACATATTAACACATTACTACACGTCTATAAATCTCTATGTATTCCTATTTAAGGAAACTCAAATCTTGTATTATCTTCCTTGTCTGGTTTTCTTCAATTCTTATTCCAATAGCTTTATTTTTATTTATTTATTAGCCATTTTTAATTTTCTTCAATTCACTTTTGTTAAAAGAGGGAGATTTAAAAAAATTGTATTGTCATTCTATTTTATTATCTTTTCTTTTAAGTGTATGTTTCAAATATTCTACTTCAACCAATTTCTAGTGAAGAATAATTATGGCTTTATGTTTAATTTTCTAAATTTCTTTAGTTTTGAAAGAATAGTACTTTCTTTACTTCGAAAGAATTTCTTTACAGATAAGTTATTTCCACCTTTTTCAATCTTATTAAAAAAATAGCTTTAGATAGGATCATTTCATACAACTTTTTTTGTTTATATAATTGTATGAGGATTGTTCTTCCTAGTGCATTAGTGCTTTACTTTTGTCCAAGATATATCCCAAATGTTTTTGTTATTTCAACAACTCTTTTTTTGAATTTGTGTTGTTAGAGCCTCTTCATGAATGTCAATATATCTCTTAGCTCGGTGCATGTTGTTTATTATTTTAGTGAAAATTAGGTCTTCCTCTCTTTTTTATTGTAATGACAAAACTAATTTCCATTTTTAGGGGATCTAGTCATTTTAACATGCAACTATTGATTCTTGTTCTTTATCTTTAATTATTGTAATTTGTAGAACCAAAAGCCTTTCTTCTGACTATTGATGTTGATTGTTGTGGAGGAGGGTACTTCAATTTGAACGACTATTACATTTTATCTTTTCCTTAAGGATCCATTTCCAATATTCCATGGTGATGCATTGCAACCCCCCCCCCCCCCCCCCCCCCCACCCCCCCCCTCCCCCCCTTTCCAAAAAAAATAACTACATAGTTATAGGGGGACGTTTCGAAGACCTGGGGACTTTAGGGAATGCCCCCCATAGAATGACCATGTTTGCCCCCTCCATTGGGAGATGTCATTGGCTCGCTCACTATATGGCACATGTCATTAGATACTCATTGCAACCTTTAGAAAACCAATTTGCCTTTATTCCCCCTACGATCTCATGGTCACCCACAAATTTAGGCCTTTGATCCCCCATTAGAAAACTCCATAGAACTACAGGTATTTATTTTTATAACTTGTTTCAATTTTTTTTCATAAGAAAGGCCCTCTAGAACTATTAGGGTTTTGGAAATCATTTCTTCTTCTTATACTTTTTCTCAAGAAATTATTTCCACTTTGATTTCCCTTCAAGCTTCTTTAAGAAATGATGCTTGCAAATTATCTATAATAAACCATGACAATTTAGGGGTTTTATGATTTTTCTTTATTTATCATTGTTTGAATGTATGTATGCAAGAAACTAGGCATGTTCATCAAATATTTAGCACTTTCACTACCATATCTAGAATCAAAATATTTTCATACTTCAGCCTTAAGTCATCCATACTTTCCATAACAGGTGGAAAGTTTGAAGTTACATAAGATCAAATTTTCAAGACCTCAATAGACTATTTTTACTATATCCTTGCATTCTCCCCTTTTCTCCTAAATTAACTTGGGATTAGTTTACGCTCTCTATGAAAAAACTTAATTAATTCACTCTAGGGGGTTCTAGAGTTTGCAGAGTCTTCTCTATCCTTTGGAGTTTGAAAGAGATTATTTATGATACATGACTTTACCTCTATTTTGACTACACACATGCCATCATTTAGCTTGTACTTTAAAAAAAATTCTTTTGCAATTTTCTCACCATTCTCTTATAACTTATTCCAAAAATGCAACCATCCACAATCCTTGAAAATATGAATTAGTACTTCATCTACCATTAATTTTGGAATTGACAAACTTCTTTATTTATATCATTGCTTGTGATAAACTTAGAAAGGTAAAATTTTCAAAATAATGAATGGAACAAATAGATAGCATATTGTGATAGAGGGTAACATGAAGAATGTGGAAAGAAAGTAGTCATTAGGTATGAAAATATCAAAGTTGAATTTGATTTTATTTAGACTAGCAGTTGCACGCTTTTATACATGCAATGATTTGCCGATAGGATTTTGTAAATGTGCAAAATAAATTATTAATGGTATGTAGAAGAAATTTAGAAATGATACTAAACAATGTAATTAAACTTTTCTAAATTTTAAAATTATTATTGTATTTGTTGTAGGCAATATAGTATTGCATACTATAAAAATATATATGATTGGTTAAATCATTTTGGTGTTATAGAAGCCCTTTTTTCAAAGGGTTTTCCATATTCTAATTCTTAAGGCTAGTTTATAGATTATATTATTTAAACATCTTTATCATATGATTTTCTAATTGACCTTTCATGCCTAATCAATATACTTATTAAACATTATAATAGCATTGCTAGAGTATATTATCATTTAACAACATTTTTTAAAATTTACAAAACATAAATTTCAACCTCTTATAAACAAATATATAAACATGAACTTCAATTTTTTAAACAATTTATTAATTATGAATTCTCATTTAACAACATATTTTTTAATTTACAAAACATAAAGTTCAACCTCTTATAAACAAATATATAAATATAAAGTTCAAATTTTTAAATAATTTATTAATTATAAATTTTCTTACTTTCTACAATAATTTTCTCACTATACACTCAACTAAATTAAATTTGTAAAAAATATACAATACTAGCAATTACACACTTTTGTGCTTGCAACGATAAGCCAATAAGTGCTCGATAATAAAATTATTTTTCAAAATATAGTCTTATGTGAACAAATCAGATTATTAATTATTTTCAATTTAAATAATATAATATTTACTAAAATATTTTAAATACATTAATAAATATTATTTATTTAAATTCAATTTATCAAATATGAACAAAAAATAATCATTTAAAAAAATCTAATCAAGAAATCTATTATAAAAAATTAATAAGAGAAATACAAAAAAAATGGAAAAATAACATCTTAACAAATATCTTATTGCCTAAATAAATTATAGAAACTAAAGAACGATATTTAAAGAAAAAGTTAAACTAATATTTTTAAAAAAATTAAAATCAAGATAGAAGCTCAAGAAAAAAATGGAAGGCAGAACAGATTTTATGAAGTATGTGAAAGTTGTGAATAAAAATATTCAATGAATAAGACATGCAAGGCCTTTCAAAAAATTGGCGCCTGTGGTGACTAATCCAAAATAGACTCCGCAAGCATTTAAAATACATTCAGTGCTTCAACAAAGAACAACAAAACAAAGATTGTTAGGATTAAACCACGGACAGAAATAACAATTACATGCAAATACAACCAATAACAGAAAATAATAGATCACACAAAAAAGAACACAAGGCACCAAGATTTAACA